>JADLZK010013282.1:0-177857 GCA_015847255.1 Hyparrhenia diplandra | reverse complement strand
ATGTCTTCATAACTCTCGGCCGTTTTTTCTGTTTAGTCCCCGAAAATCACAACTTCACCAAAACTCATGGAAATTGTCGCTGTAAGCCCTAATAAGGTGATCTAATTATATTTTAGTCCCTCTTCATATTCGCTGACAAGTAAAAGTATACGCTAATATGTGTCAACAAGATGAATCACGTCCGTCCCCGCCCTTGTAGTTGTCTTTGCATAGCGCGACCCGCTTAAAGCGCCTCCGTCCGAAAGAGATACGGCGTTGGTATGCGATTCGTGCATATCCGCGACGGTATCTGCTTCGGATTGTCCACGTTTTTGGACAGCCCGGGATGCGGATAGACAAGGTTAGCATCCATGCTCGACTCCGTCCGAAGCCGGAATTTCGCAGGACTCCCCCCGTTGTTCTCCGGATACACACTCTCCCCGCCAGACGTGTATGGGAGAACAAATGGGAGGTGTCGCCGAAAATTCCTCCGGCGGACTCGAAAGCATGGATGCTAACCTTGTCTACGATCCTCGGGTGGGATTAGGACCTATCCTCACCTATTAGATGGTAGGAACGCCGTAGATGCAATTGCCGCTATGTGGCTCACCGACATGGGCGTATGACGAGGATGGATAACCGTGAGTGGATGTACACGGGCTTCGCAAGTAAGAGTCTTGAATGGGTTAGGGGACCGATGCTTTCCCGAGCATGCATTTGGCCCAAACTAAAAGGGTCTGCTCGATGCCGTGGTCCGTGGCAAAGAAATGTAAGAACAAGAAAAAGCGAGTCAAGATTGAAATGGGTAAACATATTTACAACAACGGATTCGTCCCAAACTATAGCCGCCGGATCTTCCACGGCAAAAGTCGATCGTATTAGAGAGGACGTGGTGAGGCCCCCTCCTCGAGGAGTATGATCAAGATGCCGGATGGCGCACATGATGGCATACTTTCATGATGCACGTTCAATGGAGGATTGGAGGAGGAACCCGAGGAAACCGCAAAGGCGTTCTACGAGATGATGGAGGCGTACGGCAGCCCCTTCACGAGAAGACAATGCTTACGGCCGGATGGCATTTCACGCCTTATAGCGTTGAAGCCGCAATTGAGCATTAGTCGAGACGGCTTCGACACCCCGGTGTCGATTCTTGGCAAAATGCTTCCAGAGGGTCACGTCCCCGCCGAAGAACACGTATGAGTCACGAAGACTTCTTCGTGGACTGAAGATGCCGTATGAGTCGCACCATGCTTGTCCAAAGGGGTGCGCCCTCTTTAGGGGAGACCTCAAGGAAGCAACGCACCGCCCAAAGTGCAAAGCCTCTAGGTATGTGGAGGTAGAATGTAGTGATGGCAGGAAGAAATGTACCCAAGATCCCCTCGAGATGGTCCTACGACACCTTCCTTTTTTTTTGTACGAGGCTCCAACGGCCGTACATGACGGAGGAGTCCGCGAAACAAATGACATGGCACAAGAAGGGCAAAAGATACAGTCCCGAGAAGTTGGTACACCCATCGGATGGTGATGCATGGAAGCACTTCGATAATATGCATCCCGAAAAAGCTATGGAGGCTCGAATGTAATGCGGTAGCGTTCGCAATGTGATGGGTTCAACCCATACGGTCAACTCAGGGCGGCCCCGTACACTTGTTGGCCCGTGTTTGTGATCCCCTCAATCTTCCCCGTGTCATGTTTGAGCTCAAGCACCTGTTCTTGACGCCGATAATACCCGCACCCGCAACAATATGGGTGTGTTCATGCGCTGGTGTGGGATGAATTGCAAGATGCTTGGGAAAATGGGGTACCGACGCATGACATCGAGCTACAAAGACAAACTTTACAATGCACGGTGGTACCTATATTCAATGCATGACTTCCCCGGGCTTATGGCATATTCAAATGATGGTGTGTTCATGGAGGTTCCCTTGCCCAACATGCAAGGCAAATACCGCAGCTTCACCCGGCTTCTCAAGGGTGGCAAGTATTCCTCGTTTGACAAACATCACAATTCTTGCCCGAGAACCATGAATTCGTGACTAGACAAAAAGCACTTCACGAAAGGTGTTGAAGTCACCGATCCCATCCCAAAGTTTATGACCGGTGAAGAGGTCCTTGCCGAAAGAAGCCGGTCTCAAAAATCGATGAAAAGAAAGGTGGTTTTGTTGGATATGGTCGGACACACATGTGGACTTATATATCGGGCTTGACTAATCTCTCCTACTACAAGGATCTTCTTCTTCCACACAACATCGATGTAATGCACACAGAAAAAGAATATCTCTCGAGGCACTCTTCGCAACATCCATGGACCTTCGTAAGTCAAAGGACAACGCTAAAGCTAGACTTGACATAGAGATGTTTGGTGGCGATAGACCAAAGCTAGTGATAGAGACCCCCTAGCCCCGGGAGGAGATGGAAAAAGGGCCCTACCGACTACATCATCAAAAGCGCCGATAGGAAGGAAGTGCTACAAAGGATGAAGACGTTATCGCTCCCCGATGGGTTGAAAGGTCCCTTGTGGTTTTTGGTAATTGAGTGTCAACACTAGGTGAACTAATATGTGTCATTGAGATAATACACAGGGAATTAGTTCACATTATGTGATGATGCAATGAAGGAGCTTATTGCATATGAAACATGACATGGAATCATGTGACCAAGGTGGTGAAGATCAAGACAAAGACTTGGCTTGAAGGACCGGTTGCAAAGTGTGAAGGGCAAGTCACCGGACTTGGCGCCGATGGACCGACGCAATAGCGGCGAAGAGCAAGTGAGGTCGAGATCGATGGACCAAGAAGGTCATGTGATGATATGGAGTGGATCATATCATTCTTGATCGTGTTGGTGCATGTGTTGCATCGACACTTGAGATGGAGCGGAATGGAAATGCGCAAGGCAAAGGTATAACCTATAGGGCATTTCATTTCGCGGGCCATTGGTGCTTAGAGAAGTTTATGACCGGATTTAGGATAGATGGCCGTACTATCAAGAGGGGCAAACTTGTTTGCATATCGGTCATCTAGTGCCACTTGTGCGATCTAACTTTGCGACGTGTTAGGATCGAGTGGCGTGACAAGAGCTAACCCTATTTGAAATGTTTGTGAAAATGCTAACACACATGCACATGGTGATGTACACTTGGTGGTGTTGGCACATTTGCAAAGGCTGGGGTGATTGCAGGTTGAGTTAGGTTTGGGAATCGCTCATCCTCCCGCCGAGCTTGCGAGGCGGGATTCGCGCGCTTCGAAAAATGAGATGCATATTTTCTATTGCGCGGATGCAAGTTGGAGATGAAAAATGCTATTCCTCGTGCTCAAGTTTGGTATACTTGATGGGTAGCATGTCGAAGAGAAGGCGCGTGTTTTCGTGAAGTTTTCGGCCGAAAACGGTGACCGGACGCACCGACCGGAAGCGTGACCGACGACGCCGGCGTCCGACCGACGCCCCGGCCAAGGCTCGCGTAGAGCCCTGCGCAGGCGGGTTTTGACCGGACGCGAGGGGACGGACGCCGCGACGGACGCATCCGTGCGTCGACGGCGGCCGACCGGACGCCGGCAGCCGTTGGTCAGGGCCAAAGCCATGCGGTCGGTTGTGACCGGAAGCGCCGATCGGACGCTGGACCGACTCTCTCCGGGCCCCGGCCCGCCCGCGTCGATGCCCAGAACCGTGTTTCGTCCCCCAACGGCTAGTTTTGGCTTGGGGGCTATAAATAGAAGGTGTGGGCCGGCTTTGGCTGGTTGTCGAGCACACTCTAGCCTTGGTGGCTTGTTGTGTGGTGCTTGAGAGCCCTCCCACTCACATATGCTTGATATTGTTCATCCGATTGAGTGAGAGATCGATTCCTAGTGCGCTGCGCTGAGAGATCGCATTCGTGGCACTAGGTGTTCGTGTTGCAAGCCGGTGTGCTTGTTTCTCTGGAGGTTGCCACCTCCTAGACGGCTTGGTGGCAAGAGGCTTCGTGAAGCACGCAAAGAAGATTGTGCGGTGCTCCGAAGAAGAGATTGTGAGAGGTTCGTGCTCACCTCGCGGGGGATCGTGAAGAGCAACTCTAGTGGAGCGTGTCATTGAGCTACCACACTTGTGTGTGGGTTCACACGGCACCCTATTGAGGGATTGGCTAGAGAACTCACATTGGTGAGTGTCTCGATCGAGCTCCCAACCGTGGATTTGGCACCGCCATTAAGCTTGAGAATCATCACCGGGTGATTCGCCAAACCGTGGAACCACTAAAGTGTTGGTCGACACAACGAGGAGTAGGGGAAGTTGGCAAGCTTCCCGAGACCTCGTAAAAAATCACCTGTCATCTTGTGTCCACACTTCGCGGTGGTTTGCATTCTCTTGATCACAAGCTTTGTTCTTACATTCATATATATATTGTGCTTGTGCTTGAGTAGACTAGTTGTAACTATCTAGCTTGTGTAGCTTGATTAGTTACTTTGCTTAGCTTGTGTAGCTAGGTAATTTGAGCCTTTGGGTTAGGCGTGTGTTGCCTTGTCCATTGTGCATCTAGTGAGCTTAGGGGCTTTGTGCTTGTGCTTACTAGAATTGATTAGAGCTCAAGCTAGGCTTGTCACTTCACTCTTCTTGTGTAGGATCTTTTGTGAAGTGATTTAGAGTCTTAGTTAGAGGGGTGAAGTCTTGGCTAGACCGATAAGTTTAATTCCGCAATTGTATTCGCTTAGCCTTCGCGATTAGTTTTTATAGGGACTATTCACCCCCCTCTAGTCCCCATCTCGACCCTTCACGGGTATGCGCGAACCCGAGTAGAGGAGTGAACTTGCAAACTATGAAAGTCCCGGGGATGAAGAGTCATGACTTCCACATATGGATTGAGCGGATCCTTCCTACGATGACTCGGGGATACCTCCCCTCAACCCGGTGTGGGCGTCCCCGCGCAGAGTTGAGCTTTTTCTTCCGCCACTTTTGTGTTAAGGAGTTATCTCGGGGATGCGATTGCTGATCCGAGCGTCTTTGCACCGCGTTGATCCGCAAGTTAGAGATGATATTTCCACCAGGCTTCTTCCCGCCCATGCAACACCCGATTTTGCACCTTGCCCAGCTGAGGCACGGTTGGGGGGCTGTGCGCCCGTTGGTGCTATCCAATTGAGAGGGCTCTCAAGGTACTTCGGAGAAAATGCAGAATAAAGCCGGGAATTGAGCCTTCCGTGGCGAGGCATACATTCGGAGGAGGTGTCGACCTTCACACAGGCGTACTATACTTGAGAAACTTCCGAAGCGCCCACAATCCTACCCCTCGTTACAACGCCGAGGAGAGTTCATCGAACCTTAGCCTTTTCGTAGGGCAAGTCGGAAGAGGAAGCGCAGCTACCCACAAGCACTTGTCCTTTGATGAGTGGCGCACTATCATGCTCTATGTGTTGTTGAACCTTGATGAAACCGCCCCTTATCGCCAGTAAGTTCTCAATGAGCTTGTTCCATACCTCCGGCCTCCACCTATCGACCCTAAACCTCCGGCCTTGTTTTTTCAGGGAATTTATTGGTCAACACCGGAGAGGAATGTGGCTCCTACCTTGCAACAAGAAGACAATCTTCTAAAAAAATGGGAAACCCGATTTTATTTCCCCGGTTCTCGCTCAAAGGTACCACCCAACTAACCTCGTTCCGGCTTTGATATTCCACTTTGGTCCTAGTAACATATAATGTAACGATCTACGTGGCCTCGACCTTGCGTGCCCGCACAGTCTGCCGATATGTGCGAAGATTTAAAACAGTGGGCAATGGCTTCCCCGTAGGGTCAACTCGTTCACCGCTTATGATGTGAATGGCTATCGGTTTCGCACGAGAAGCTACGAGGAGAGTCGGCCCAACCGAAAACAACAACGTGCACCGAGTTCGTACGCCCGGCTTGGATAAGAAGGACTATTACGGCATAGTCGAAGAAATATATGAGCTCAACTTCGGGGTCCTAAAGAGCTCAAGCTAGTGGTATTCAAATGCCATTGGTTCGATCCCGATGACACGAAAAGTGGACCCTACGATTGGGCAAGTCGAAATTCGACAGATTCCGTATATGGAGGAGAGGATGTCTATATTGTGGCTAATATACACGCCACACAAGTTTATTACCTCCCATGGGCGTGCCAAAAACACGCGGACCTTGCGGGTTGGTACCTTGTGCGGCAGGTATCGCCGCACGGTAAAAGCGCCCCGTTCGAACGATGATGATTACAACCCCGACCCAAACACTCAAGAGTTCTATCAACCCGAGGGGCTAGAAGGACGTTTGGAGATAGACATTCTTTCGCCGATGGGCATGGAAGTAGACAACGCCATCGATGAGGACGAGGGTGATGAGGTGCGAGATGCTAAGGACCCGCAAATTCTTGAACGATGGAGGCCGGTGCGCCGGAGCCGTGGAGGGCGATGCACTTGCCGAGGACGATGCGGATGATGAGGGTGATGACATTGATGATTACAATAGTGGTAGCGATAGTGATGACTACATCCCATCCTTAGGCATTCGGGGAGATAATTTCTAAATCATGTAATACTATTTTGTTATTATTGTTACCTTTCAATTATATTTCATTCATTTTGCAATACTAATTGGTTTACTATTTGTCTTTGCGGGGACTCGACAAAATGCCAGCGGAAGGCGGCAACGTCGACGGGGATCCAATCCCTCTACGCGAGACCCCCCCCCTCTCCCCACGCCGACGACGAGGAGGAGGCCGACGAGCGCCCCCGGCGATGGAGACGCCAAGGCGCGGCCGACGTCGTCCGTCCCACGAGGAGGCTTGACTTTGTGTCGTTGTCGGACCAGCCGGGGCCGTCGGGCCGCGGCCGGGCCGCCGTCGTCGGGCCAGCCCCTCGTCGGGCCACACCGCTTCGGGACTTCGGACTCCAAATGCCGAAGAGACACCGCCCACACGTCCTCCTCGAGTGCCGCCGTTGATGCTCACTAACTCATATTTTTATGCATCAACAATTCATGGAAAATAACTAAAATAAAATTAGATAACCTTATTAGGGTTTCTACTAATGAATTCCATGAGTTTTGGTAAGTTGTGATTTGCGGGGACTTAACGTAAAAACTGTAAAAATGACGTGGCATATGACCGACGTAACGCATAACGCAATCCAACTCCGAAACAAGTCCGAAAGGCTACGGATTACCCCGACGTGAACGAAACTTGGCAATCAAGAAAACATCATCTAGAAGACTCCGCCGGCCGCGACAACCGACGGGACCCGGAGGGGAGAGCCCCCGGGCCGATCGGCCCAATAATGGGGGCCGATCGGCCCTGTCAGCCGCCGAAGTCGCCGGGTCTCGGAACCTTCCTCAACCGCCTCCAAAACGCGATCTAATCCGGACGTTTATGGTCGGTTTGATCCGATGGCGTCGGTAGGAGCACGGGATTAATACCACATCGCTGTTGAAGTTGAAGAGACAGAGGAAGACCCATATATAAAACACCCAAGACCCATCAAGTCAAATCAATTCAAGTTTGATCTAAAGCTTCACGTTCAATAAAAAGTAGATCAAGGAAGAGCCAAGACAGGAAGAAGGCGAGGAGACACCACGAGATAGGATAGCTAATTCATAGCTCTAATCTAGAGCCTAGTTTAGATAGAAAGTCGGGTTTAGAGAGAGAGAGTGTATGCTCCGGTTCGGATCGATAGAAGTTACACTATGGATCAATATAATTATTGTTTTCATACACCTTCGTGCTATTTAATTATTATGTATGCAATTAATTTACTTACACTTTATTCTAGTCATAGCATATTTGATATAGTCATTATTCATGGTAATTCAAGTACTTATTCGTAGAGCTCCTAGTATATTACAGTTTGTATGCTAGGTAATAGAGAGTATGTAAGCATGGTGCTTAGATATAATTTATTTCTTGATTCACCTTATATGCCGGGTCGTGTGGTAGATCGTAGTGGTGACAAAGACTATTGAGTCCTTTGCAATCCATCCCCGTATATAAGACTAGTCGATAATGGTTCTTGGGTTTATCTTGTTTCGTTCTTGATTTTCTTAAGTAATCTTCGGGGTACACATTTTTATTTATGGTTTTGATTTATATATGATCTTATGCTATGCCTGTTTAGAACCACTTCGTAAATTCTTTGTATGCTACATAAGAACTGTACCTTTGTCATAAATCCAATCCTAATCTAACTAGGAATTAATCTTATCCTATTTTCACCACGTGCACCTCTACCTGTCTCATATACCTTATCATTATTATCTTTTTATTGGCTCACCCTGTTTAAGTAAAATGCTAAACCACCGAATCTCATTAGTCTTCTATCACTGTCCTTAATCAAATGAATTGTTAATCTTGTCTTCCTCGTGGATTCGATATTTAAAACCCTCCCCGGTGAAATGCTCACTTTGGATATCCGTGCGCTTATGGATTTATAATTTCTCTGTAAGCATAACAAACACCAACAAGCATTTCTGGCGCCGTTGCGGGAAGACTTTGATAACTTTTCTTTTTGATTATTGATAGATGAATACTAAGTGTGGATTTGCTACTTAGCATCCCCTCGCTAAAATGGATTTACCGTTATTTTCTTTTTTTCTATCTTACTCGCGGGGTATTAACAGGTTTGACTGTGATTCACTACACTTTGATCATCTGAATCAAGTCAACCCAAAAAGCAACACCAAGTTCCCGCCATGCACGAAAAGACGTTGCGAGTTCTCTCGCTCCAAACATCGAGAACATTCGCCTTTGGACCTACACTTACAATCAATCATGAGTTCGAGCTCAAGGCAAGCCTCATCAACATGGTGCAAGCTAACCCGTTTGAAGGAAAGACACATGAAGATGCAAGCACTCATCTCCAGACTTTCATGGAGATAGGCGCCACCATCAACATCAAGAACATTCCCAAGGACATGATCCTGCTCCGCTTATTCCCTTTCTCACTATCGGGAAGAGCGAGGCAATGGTTCTACTCCGGTGAACACAAGATAGACACATGGGAGAAATGTTCAACAACATTCTTAGCAAAATTTTTTCCCTATAGGCAAAACCAATGCCTTACGTGGAAAAATTGCCAACTTTCAGCGGCGAAGGGAGAATCTATTCCGAGGAGGCATGGGAACGTTTTCAAGAATACATATCAGATTGCCCTCACCATGGGAGCAGTACATCCAGGTTCGTAGAACGCATTTATTCAGATTTCTTCA
This sequence comes from Hyparrhenia diplandra, assembly GCA_015847255.1. NCBI lineage: Eukaryota > Viridiplantae > Streptophyta > Magnoliopsida > Poales > Poaceae > Hyparrhenia > Hyparrhenia diplandra. The sequence goes on along the minus strand of JADLZK010013282.1, from coordinate 168,706 downwards.
ATGAAAAATAAGCAGACTTCCATTAATCCTCTGCTATGTCATGCGGATGTGTCCGAGTGGTGCGGCAAGTACAAGGATCTGCTAGGGAGGCCATTGTGGACAAGTGGCTCTTGGGCGAGGCGTCACAGTACAAGAGACTCCGTCGGAGGAGGTGTCGCTGGAGATGCAAGGCGCTCCACACCACCAAGGCAACGTGCCCCTCTCCCTGTATATGGATAGATGGGTACGATTGTGTTGATATTTTTATTCAAGCGCTCAAATCTCTTCACTTCTAACCATCTCTCGTGTTCTCCTCGCAATCGGCTTCGCATGAAAACCGGGAGGTCGGCGAGTGCGGGGGTGGGCCTTGACTCACGGCGGCGGAAGCGGCCCGGCCGAACGTCTACGACCGGCGAAGGGGCCCGAGGCGTGCAAACAACGCCCGGCGTCTACCCCAAGCTTACCCGATGCGCCGAGGCGGCCAGCGGCTATGGGGAGGACCGATCCGACCACCGCGCCCGGACACGAGCACTGGTGATGAGGTTGGGAGGGAGGCGGCCGACGGCCGGTTCGATGGCCACCGGCGCGATCGACCGTCCTCTGTTGATGGTCGAGGGTGATTCGCTCAAGAGCACGACCTCCACCGACATCCCCATAGCACCTCGGCGGTCGAGCTCCATGCGGGCGATGCGGGTAACCGCTTTCATCGATCGTTCACCGGTTTTTTACATTTTCGCTACCTATGCATTGTTTCAATGTTACGGTTGTAATATTGCGAGCCCGGATGGCGGCCCGGAGGCGAGCGGGCGGCCCAAGCGGAAGAGTTTGCGGCGGCGGGCGGCGGCCCGCAGAGGCCCATCGGCGGGAGTTGGAGGCAATCCGCAAAGACTCGGTGCGCCCGGTGCGGGGCGTGGCGAGCTACTTCCGGGGCCTCCGGATCCCGGGTGTGACCCGCCTCCGTTGCCTCCCTCGCCGTTCGCTCCACCCCGCCGTTCCTCCTCCCGAACGGACTCGGTGAGTATATGTTGTTGTTCATTTATTTGGCATGTGCGGCTCACTGCGGTACTAATGAGATCGCCTCACACTTGTGCAGCCACGGTCGGCGGGTTCGAACCCGACTCCTCCGGGTGGCCCTTCTCCACCCCATCCGGCCTATCCGGTCGGCCCGACCGCACGATACACGTGGCGGTGGCGTTCCTCCTCGGGGGCGCGGCGGCCACACTACGGGCTTCCACACGCGCCTCCACACCACGGGTGGGCGTTCGATCGGCGCCCCCGACACGGTAGCGTGGTATCCGGGGCAAGGTGAGGGCTCTTCGCACCCGGGGAGGCCACGGTTCGGGGCCGTCAAGTTGAGGTGGTCGTGGTGATGGTTTCATTTCCGATGTTGGACATGTTGCATTCTCGATGGATGTAGTTTGGATGTTGGACATGTTAGATTCCGTTTTGGTTGTTGGACATGTTGGATTTTGTTTGGATGTTGGACTATATGTGTGAATTTGTGGTATTTGTGGATTATATATGTGAATTTGTGAGATATGTGGATTATATATGTGAATCGGTGATCTATGTGGTTTATGATGTATATATGAATGTTTACGGTATATGTATATGTTGATTTGCGGCAACAAGCAAAAGTAAACAAAAAAATGAAATTCCCAGGCTTAGCCGAGTGCCGGCCTTTCGGCAAAAAGCCGGGTAACCCGAGAGGAAAAATGGCAGGTTTGCCGAGTGCCTCCAAAGACAAAGACTCGGCAAAGTCTATTTGTTTTTTTCGTAAAATAAATACTTTGCCGAGTGCCCACATCTGGCACTCGGCAAAGATTTAAAAATATTCAAATCTTTGCCGAGTGCCAGACGTTTGGCACTCGGCAAAGGCCCTTCCATATTTAACGGTCGACGTCGGGTTCGCCGAGTCTTTGACACGGCACTCGGCGAACCCTTCGCCCGACTCGATAGCTTTTGGCACTTTCGCGAAGGTGGCTTCGCCGAGTAAATCTTCGCCGAAAAGCGGGTCCGAGTGTGGCACTCGGCGAAGCCTTCGCTGAGTGCTTCTAAGCATTTGCCGAGTGCGGAGCGAGCGCACTCGGCAGAGGACGCGTCTCCTGTAGTGAGTACTGCTTTCGTATATTCTCCATAATTGCTAAATTGTAGGCACCACGCACTAAAAACATCCCGGTCTTTTCTGGCTGCCACGCGGCAAAATCATCCGCTCTTCTCAAGGCAGAGCCTGATTCATGAAATGATGTCAACATCTGGAGGGAAAAAATAGTTGTGCAATCTACTATGATCCCAATCCGAACCATCGGAGTTTAGCAGCTCAGCAACCCAGTGAAGTCGGCTTCTTCCTCTTCTAGACAACTCTGTGTGAGAATTCCCTAAGGAACCTGGGATGATTTTTCTTCCATCTCCCACCCTCCAAATTATGCATTTCTTCAGAAGAGTTGGTCCATGCATTATTGCTTGCCAAGTTGGAGATGGGTTGGAGCAAAAAAAGCAGTATCAAGCAAGTGGCCACGGGGGACATATCTCGCTTTCAAAAGTTTACCAGAAAGGTTGTCCGGGAATGTAAGGAGGCGCCATGCTTGCCGGGCGAGCAGGGCTTGGTTAAACAACCCTCCCGAGACCTCCGCATCACTTCTTAAAGCCAAGCCATTTTCCTCCCGTCTTTTTCTATACCCCACCAAAATTCACGAATTAAGTTCGTTAGTTCATAGCAAAGTGTTAGTTGGAGCTGAAAAACACTCATTACATATGTTGGTAGTGCTTGTGCCACCGCGTTAATCAAAACCTCCTTCGCTCCTGATGACATCAATTTCTGAAAAGAATCCAACAAACGTTTTCCAATCCTTTCTTTAATGGATTGGAATTTATCCCTTTTCTTTTGTCACTCCGATAAGGAAGCACAAGAACCTCTTATAAATAAGCCGGATGTAGCCAAGAACAATCTCCTCTTGCCAACATCTCCAACAATCTTCAAGTTGGCTAGGAGCAGTACTCTCCAAGAGTAATAAGAAATCCACCGACCATAACTATCTTCAATTCCCACTAAATGCAATCAAGCAAGCAATGAACAAAGATCACTACCAAACTCACTTTGCATGCACAACCTAGCAAAAGAATGAGTGGGAGGGAGGTAAAGCATATCCCGAAGGCACCTTCTCGAGAAGGCAGTTTTTGCACCATTGGATCGTTCGCTGAGATCCGCGCCTGTCTCACTTTGCTTGGAAGATGTGCCCAAGATTCAACCTTTTGCTCAGGCATTTTACCTCGCCCATGGGCCCACTCTGCAAAAAGCACCGCCACCAGCGACGTGCAACCTTCACTTTTCCCCTTTCCCTCTGCCCGAAGTTCAAACTTTTCCCCTCGATCTTCTTCTCCTCCGGACCCCCCCCCCATTCTTGAATAGCCATGGACCAGCCTTGCAATTAAAGCTTGGTGATTCACCGACATGGGACACGTGAGCGTGAGTTCTAATTAGCTTATCCGGGAAATTGCGGGATTTAGGGTTCATGGAGACAAAGTGAGCTCGAGCCGGATCGATCTGGGAAATGTCGTTTTGATGTTAATTATTTGGGATGACATGTTATTTTACCCGTACCAACTGGGATGACAAATTACTTTACCCGTACCAACGCACATATACACTTAACTACAATCAAATCAAAACCCCGATGCACAAGATATTTTTTTAATATACTCTCTCTGTCTCAAAAAGAATGTAAATCTCGCTCCCGAGGAGTCAAATAATTTCAAATTTGACTAAATTTATATAAAATAGTATTAATATTTGTGTCATAATATAAGTATCTTTATATTAATCATGTAATATGTTTCTATACTACATCTACTCGAGATACAAATGTTAGTAATTTTTTATAAATTTGGTTAAAATTAAAATCGTTTGACTTTTTGGGAAACGAGATTTACATTCTTTTGAGACGGAAGGAGTATGTGTTAGTGGAAAAATGCCTAGTTTTGTATGGATTTTAAAATCCATAGCAATCCACGAGCACTCAGTGGATATTTATTTTTAAAATCTGAAAATAATAAATAAAAAATCCAGGCACCAGCCTCCTACTAGCGGGCTGAAAGCCATCGTGCTCGGCTTCGGTGCCTGGGCCTTTCGGACTTCGCGCGTGTGGGTGCAGCCGCTAGGCCTCTTTGTCGCGGCCTGGGGCCAATTCGAGTTCTGTACAGTTGAGGCCCGCCGTTTAGTTTATGCGGTTGCGGTCTGCGAGGTTCATTACTGGGCCGAAAATCTGTGTGACGAGGATTTACATAGTTTTCCATTTAGCTGTGCTTCCACAAAACCAAGAGGTGCTACGTCTCCACATCTCCAATCTCATCTCTTCAGAACGCATTAGGGTTTCCTACCCAGACGTCGAGCGGCGGCGGCGGCGGCGGCGGCGGCGATTTTTACCTTGGCCCGTGCTTTCAAGAGTGCGAGATGGAGAAGGGGACCGAGATGTTGATGAGCGAGGGTTCCAGGAAGAGAGATTGCCCTGATTCTGAGTTAGAATCCCACCAGATCCTAGCACATGAAGAAAAAAATCCCAGCAGCTCCTAGCACATGAAGAAAAATCCCAGCAGATCCTAGCACTACGGGAAGAAAGATCCCGGCAGGCCCTGGATCGTCTAGCTATAGAGGATGCGTTTTGGGATCATCTGGATGAATTGAACGGGGTACGTCCGGTGAGGACGGATGCGAAAATGTATGGGTGGAAGGTGGATTTGGCGAGAGTTTTGCCGAGAGTATTGAAGAAGGGGAGGAAGAGGCATCGGATGAGGAGGAGGAGGACAACGACGACCCGGAGCTCGAGGCTCTCCGATTTCGCAAAAGATGGGACCTTAGTTTCTCCCACCGCTACGGATCCTTGCATGACACCAGTAAGTTCTCCATTTTATCTGCATCTATCTATATCCTAATTAGGTTGAGTTTTATTTTAATGTAATGAGGTCGACTTTGGTTCGTGATAGGTGTAGTTATTATTCAACAGAAGAAGTATGTATGTCTGATGGGGTCTTTGATTATGGATAAGATAGAATCAGAGCTAGTAGACCTGTAAACAACTATACTGAAATTTTATCATAATTCGTACTTGCACATGATGGGTATTGTTCTTCCTGCTACTATTGTTGCTTTTATTGAACTCGATATGAAACTAATCGAAACATCCTACTACTTGCAGCTCGTATCCCCCCTATGCGCTATACTGATGAGCCTCCAATTGGAAGAATCTACCCCTGCCGCACTCTACAGATCTTTTCAGCCATGATTGCAGGAATAGGAGGTGGCTTTCAGTGGCCTCTGTCTGTGTTCGGTCTGGTTGCCATACGCGACAAAGTTGATCGAAATCGCAATATTATCTTCCAGCGCTCAAGGTCCGAGTGCCAAACCCTCACTAAGGAGGTTGGTAGTAACTCTTTTCATTCATTATTTTGTTTTGTTTGGTGCAAAGCTGCACTTTTGCCTAATTAATACACTGTTTACCAACTTCCAGCAACTGCTTGCACATGTATGTCAGTATTTCATTACCTGGAAACAATGTGATTAGTTAATTACTGTGCCATTTAACCTGTAGTCCCTCAGGGTTATCAAATTTAATTTCGTGATGAAGCTTATAGATGAGAGCCTGTTATATATGTTGAGGTTTTGTTGTGTTAAGGAAATCCATATTGTACACAAAGAAATAGCCATCATTAAGCACTAGTTAGCCTCAACTAATTACTGATTCGAGTGTCACACACATGTTAGGCTCAACTAAATACTGATGTAACACAACGACTGAAGTTTTTACTCCATAATATTGGTGCAAGGAGATGGTGGGTTATGGCATCCCTAGTGAAGACTAGGTGGGAGCCTGACTAACTGTGCCCTAGGGTACGTACTCAAGGCCTCAAAGCCCTATAGGTCTTCTCTAGGGGTGGTCTAGTGGTGGATTTTGTGCCTGATAAAAAGGCACCAAAGAGGATGGCCATTTGGGCTTGGCTTTGGCTCTCCATGAGGGGGACAGATATCCCCTTTCCTCCCTCCTGTTGAATGTTTGTTTAACTTTATATCTCTTCTCCACTCACCTGTCCTCTCCTTCCACTTTATATTTCACTGTACATAGATGTTTGTTTAATTCATATGCATCGAATCCCATTTTGGGTTCGGTTACTGTCTTAAGGAGAGATTCAATTCTGCTCTAGTGTTGTGGCATCATCAATTCTTGGGCTGACACCACATAGCAGGAATTGATTTCCGTCCGCCACTGGAGAAGGTCTTACATATGATCCCACCAACACATACATGCTGAGTCCATTTTATCCTTTTTGTCTTTTTTGTTAAACTACTGTCATATTCTTTGTATTATTGTGAGTGTTTTAGTATTTACTTCTCTTGGCCTGACCGTTTCAGCCCTTGTTTGTAAGGCTTTCTCAGAATTTTTACATAAAAACTCAGACCTGTGGGGTGGACAGCCGTCTTTTTACTAAGGAAACCTTCTCACACAGGTCAAGAAACCCCCAAACCCTTGCCCCACCCTTACACAAAGAATGCGAACTACCTCAGCCAGCCTTAGACCTGTGCTTTGAGGCGAGGGATTTTTTAACCCCGTCCTGAAATTTGCCTCCCACGAGGAGTCAAACCTAGGACCCGAGGAATGCTACTAGAGCCACATAACCAATTCAGCTATAACACATGAGTTATATTGTGATTTTTTGCGCAGAACAAATATCCTGCTACTTGAGCCACCAAACCAATTCAGCTAGAACACATATGAGTTATACTATGATTGTTTGTGCAGAACAAATATCCATTTTATCTTACATTTGATAGTATGCCATTTACTTGAGTGCTGGATATTTCTTTTTCTTTTCTTCCACTTAAGTTTGTATTTTTATTTAATTGTTGCATGCAGGATCCATATTTAGCACTCACAGGTCCTTCCCGTGCTGTTGTGTTTACGGGTCCTGTAATCATTGAGGTTTACCTGAAAGTGAAGGGCCCTACTGAACCCGATGATGAAACTTTATGCTGTCATGCTAAGGAAATGCCAGAGTTAGGAGATCCTTATTCATACATGTTCCATCGTACTTGGAGTAGCAAGTTTAGCACAGTGGAGTTTACACTTGGGCATATTACTTCCTCTGTCGAGGCCACAATATCTGTTCGAGTTATCAGTGGTTCATGGCCACATGGTTTGCAGGGTGAATTTGCTGCCTGTTTGGTTAGAACTGATAATATTTTGCATGGTTGTAAGCATGAAGGTCCTGTTATTGGAGGTAGGACCCGTAGCACCAGTGTTGATCACAAGAAAATCACCCTGCTTCGTTTTGGAGGTGAGAAAGTGCCTGTGATTGGTGATGGTGTGATTGAACTTTCTCGTAGTGTTGTATCTGCTAAAATTAACAGCAACCTGGAAGTTTCTGTTAGGGCATGGCAAGATGGTAAAAATGCTGTGCAAGCTTTGGCGGCAGTTGCTGCCAATGAAGCAGGTAGAAGCTCTTGTACGCTTGACATTGGTTCCTGTAAAATGGTTGTTATTGTGGCCTGGTCACTCATTTCGAGGGGACCAGAGCAGTGAAGCCTCAGCACTTAATGATGTGAAATGGTTGTTCAAGAAGTTTCAGAATGGTTTGGAGTACTGGGACAACATAAAGTGGTATTTATGTAAAGTAGGTGTTTGCCTTTTAAGTGGTACTGATGTACTTTAGTTGTTGGGTCCTAAGTGGTATTGTACTTCGTACTCAAATAAGAGATGATGTTGGGATCTTGAGTTTCTGTTTGAACCGCATTTTTCTTGTCTATTGCCCCTTCTGTGTATACGTGTCTTGCAAACATGATACTCCAAAAACTCTTGGTTTAAACGCGCATGAATATCAAAATATAAACTCTACAATCTTTGACCAATAATTTAGACATCTTAAATATTATAATTGGACATACTATATACAATAATCATTAGTCTATTGGACGCGTTTGGTTCCTAGCCGTGCCACAAGCAGGGTCAGCCATGGATCACCCACCAACCAAGCAACATCCTTAGCTGTGGCTGCCTAACAGACCGCGGTGGGCAACCAAGCTGCCCCATAATAATAGTATAATCATATCAATTATAATATTATAATATAGCATAATTGAATCGTTAAAATGTAGTTCGGGTAATACCAAATTACGTTTTATAATTAGACCGGGGAGTAATGGAGTACATTTTATTTTGAATAACAATTAAGACAACGGAAGGAGTTACTCAAATAAACGGTAACGTTTGTCTGTGTCAAATAGTAAATATTAAATGTTTTGCAAGTAAAAATCGTAACAAATTATTGTTTGATGAAGAAATAATAATTTGGGTCTTGATCGAAGAGCGTGGCACTGAAGTTTGTTGAACAAATGCATGCAGGTGACAAACAAATCTAAGCTGCCGCTTATTGTAGTCTGTTAGAAAATTGCTTCTCAACTACTAGTAGAAACCTATAGTTTCAAAAAAAAAAAAAAAAAAAAAAAAAAAAAAACCTAGAGTGCCTGTATGATTGCCAAATATTTAAAACCCCATATAAATTGGCAACTGTTGTGATAAAATTACAGAACTTACACATTTTTGCATAAAAATCTGAAACCCCATATAAATCGACAATCGTTGTGACAAAATTATAGATTTTTTTTTTTTTTTTTTTTTTGGATAGAGCATTTCAGCGCACCTTGTTGCAGTTGTCTAATTAAATGGTACTCTATCTATCACTGTTTCAAGAAATTTGCAGTAATTTTGACCATTACAACCTTGCTTGTACATAGTATTGGGTTTGTGCCCTTGCATTCGTACACAAGAAAAAAATTGTGATCACAATAAAATTAGTAACAAAAACACCTGTATTAATATCACCGAACAGAAGCGATATGATCTGCAAGCCCAGCCGCAGTAATTTGTATAATATTTCAAAGTGAATAAATGATAACATATGAATGTCTCCAAGATATGATTTAAGTTTATAACAAATAAATTGAATAGTTCAAGCAAACCGTTGCTAGCTGTCTCTAAAAAAAAAGGAAGAACACCATGATCTACTCTGTTTTATACAAAGAGAAGGAAGGAGAGCAGAACAACGATGTATGACAGGTGACACAACGGTTGAAAAAAATAAATAAAGAACACCCAACACGTGACTTGAGTGAGTACATAAAAACAAAACAATTGCCTCGCACGAAGCCCTAAGGTGAGGATATATAATAATAATAAAAAAAAAACCTAAGGTGAAAACATAATCGAGTAGCAGCCTCGTAAACCATCCAGTACCAACTTCTTTGCCAAGAAGGGAGCCCACGGAAACACTGCAATATAGTTTGAAAATTTATCCTCTGAATATCACAATAGCGTATAGAATTAAATAAAATATCATTTAGTTCAGTAAATAGTTTTGTGAGAAAATCATGAATGTTTTTCCGTTAGAAGTGAAGGACATCAACAAGGGAGCAGATCATTTAACTCCAAAAGGCTAAATCATTCGAGCATGAATGTAGGAACCTTGAAAGAGAGAGTTTTGAAATTTACTAGTACTATATATTTTTTGTGTTGTCCTCCTATTTTGGACAAGCTATGCCACAATAGGGGATGGTGGGACCCCTCCTTGTTGGAGAAGATCCATAAACAACGGCACCTTGATGAATGAGAGAGCCGGATGGCAAATTGTGAGCCTTAGGCACTTATCTTGGTTTGTAGTGACCTTTGTGGCTTTCTAAAATCATGCCCCAAAGTAAGGCTCGGTGATCAGCAGTGATCTAAAGGGGGCATAGGGGTACAGCATATCCCTTTTTAATGGAGCTGTGTATATATAATTGAACTAGGGTTGTGTTTTGCAATGGATCACATAGGGTAAATGTTCATCTATGGGAGCTTCCTCTCTTTTGTTATTTACCTTATGATTTAAGTTTCTATTTTGTGCTTGACATGTGTTTTTGCCCCATCTATGGGACATTTTATACATCATCTTAAGCTCATTAGTTTGCAAAACTCTTGTGGGTTGGTTTAGGTACAACGCACTATAGGGCCTATGGTGCAAATCATGCTAGACACGTTATATTTCTTTTCTAGTGTAGAATAAGCGGTGACTTCGTGAAGTTCAAGATTTGTTGGCTCAGTCCTTCAAAGATGCTCATAGGGGTAGGGTTTTGCGTACATGTGTTTATAGGGATGAGTGTGCATACGTGTTGGGCGTCTATGTTGTCTTGTGTAATATTGAAAAAATAGTTGTCTCTCTAAATAAACCCGTAAAAAAAGAACTTATCGGTGCAAACCAACCCTCTCTCCATAACTACCATGCAAACTTGAAACTTCTAATCTGGGCCATAGGATGCTAATCAAGGGTTAGCTAATTTTACAATTAACCCCACTCTAATCACACTTTTGCAAATCCCCCACCTCCCAAGTGGTTATCACTTCATGCCTCTTGGATCTACATATTGTGGCCCGATTAGAAAAACAAAGTTTTTTTTTTTAGCATGACGTATAAGGTTTTTAATGAGACCTTAGTGTCTCAGTTCACCCCGTTGAGGGTTTGGTTTGCACTATATATAGTGCTTTCTCTATTCCAAAAACATCGTCACTGTAGGTCATTTTAGCTTTTTTTTGGCTAGATTTTGCCAAGCAAATGTTTGTACAGATTTCTTTTATCATTAACGGTTTCAATGAGTGGTTAGCACACTTGTATCGTCACTTCATTTTTTAATAATCATGTAAACTGTTAGCCTCATATTGTAGTGCAAGAAAAGACTTTATAGCGGTTCCAAACTGGCCGAAAATGGCTTTGTCTATGCATAAAAGCATAAAACCGTGCATACATATGGAATTATTTGAATCGGTCTGTTTGAATTTTTGGGTTAAAAAGAAATGTATTCATAGGAAAGTCAAACCCTCATTTGTTCCTTTTTCCTTTTTTTGGACTATAATTTGAACTAAGCCACTGGAAACTCAAAAAAAAAAAAAAAAAACTAAGCCACAGGCACAGGCGCTCGACTAAACGATATGTTCCGGCCGCGGCGACCGGCGAGAGGGCGCTCGACTGGCAGACGGATGTCACCCTAAAAAATATCCTTTCATTATTACCCATAGTCAACTTAGATTCATGTTTAATACAACATAACACGCACACTTCTCACTTCATGTTTAGCACACTTTTCACTATGTGAAATACTCTTGATCCTAGTAGGAAGATCCATGAAAAACTTCGTTGAACCAAACAAAAATGTTTGAAAAATTAGCCCATCAACTTGGTAAGGAAGAGATTTTGTCATATCCACTCACCAAAATTGGGCCATAGAGAAATGGCTATCATCGCCACTTTAGCTGATCTGGCTCAACAAAATTGGGAGAAAGAAGTCGAGCACCTCATCCAAAACCAAGAGCCACAAATACATAATCGAACATGAAAATAAGAACAAAAGCCAAGTCCCAACTAGCTTAAGCCTTCACCGACCACTTGGATCATAATACACTCTAAAAGAGGAGGAATGGCATTCAATTAAAATAAGATGAATGAGTTGATTTCGCATAAGACCTTTTTATATAGATATTATGTATATTGACTATAGAACACTAAACAAGATCTTTACGTAGCTATTTTTGTTACTATGTATTGACCAGTTTAACAGAAAAATGGTATAAATAAACAGATTCACTCGTTTTAACATTGCACCCCGAATCAATCACTACACCCAGTGACTCATGGTGCTGTGTCCCGCACCACCCCCAGTCCCCACCCCCCAAACAACCATAACAGTTCAAAAGGTGAAGGAGGAGGTTTTGTTGAGTTTTAAAAGTGAAAATTTCTAGCGTGGGGCTCCCTCCCTTAAACAATCCTTGCTTTTGTGACTGATGCAATGATTCGGTGGTCCGGTCATTGCTGTTCTTTTGGGGAGAAGAAGAATAGCTCTACTCCTTGTCATCATCATCAGGGCTTCGCCCGCCGAAGCGCCTCTGTTCCTGCGCCTGCGCTGTCGAGCACCACTCCCCGCTTCTGAAACGAACAAACAGCTCACACGATCCCTCACTCACATGCCCTGTAGCATCAGTCCGCGCGTTTTTGGTTTGGTTTGGTTTGGTTTGGCCTTTTCCAGTTTCCACGTTCATTCACGCATGCGCGCACGCGACTCCGCTGCCGTGGAAGAGCAGATGAGAGAATGAGCATGTTTAGAGAACCCAAAATATTTTGCGCCCCAGCCCCGCGAATATTTTTTTTCAACCAAATCAAGGAATGCCTCCCGCGCGGTTTCCCTCCGACCCTCCACCCCATGTGCCTCATTTTTTTGCCAGCCGCCCCGCCCGCCCTTCCCCACCGCCCCGGCCTTCCCCACGGGCAGTGCCCAGCCCACGGCGGACACGGCTCGGCTCTGCCCTCACGCGCACCACCGGCACCACCACCGCGCCACTACCACCCCATTTGCCGCGCTGTGCTGTAGCACGCAGGTGTAGACGCCGCCCGTTTTCTCCGAGAGGCGTCCGCGTTCGGGCAGGGCTGGTACGGCGCGCGATCTGATCCGGCCCTGTTCCCCCTGCGCCTGAGCTGTACCCGAGCGAGCCAATCAATCATCGAAGCGGGTGAGGAAATCTCGGCACATTCGGCTTGTACTTGCCCGCACCTACCCGCCGCCGCGCGCTGGTCAGAGCCCGACGAGGTCAGCTCAGCTGTGCCTCCGCGATTCCGTCCTCCCTTTGACGCTTCCAGGAGACATCGCTCGAGCTCCTGAGCTGTCCTTGGTCAATGGGAGTGGCCTCCTGAGGGTGGCGTGCGGACCTAAAATCCCCACTGAAATCAAGGCAACTGCGCAAGCAATCTCCCTGGTCAGTGGTCAGCAACAGCAGCTGGAGTGCTGTTGCAACGACTGTGCTGGGTGCAAGCACAGTTCCATTCCCACTGCTTGAAATCCACTTCCACTCCAGCCTCTCCATTGTTTCTGCAGGGGAGGGAGAGCTGCATTGGCAGCTTGCCTCTGGTGCCCATGCCCAGGCATTGGAGCTGCTTGTCGTCCCCAATGGCAATGGGTCACCAATGCACGGCTTTGCTGGTGGTGCTGCTGGGGGTGGCGGCCATGGCCACTGCTGACCAGGAGAGCGACCGGATCCGCGAGCTCCCGGGCCAGCCGCCCAACGTGGGGTTCTCGCAGTACTCCGGCTACGTCACCGTCAACCCGGCGCGGGGGCGCGCGCTCTTCTACTGGCTCGTCGAGGCGGTGCCGGCGGCCGGGCCCATCGCGCCGCTCGTCCTCTGGCTCAACGGCGGGCCTGGCTGCTCGTCGGTCGGCTACGGCGCGTCCGAGGAGGTCGGCCCGTTCCGCATCAGGCCCGACGGCCAGACGCTCTACCTCAACCCCAATTCTTGGAACAAGGGTGCGTGCTCTTGAGCTCAGTTGGACATGGAATTGATTCTGCAATGCTGCTGGTGCCGGATGCGTGCGTGGCTGATTTGTTTCCGGTTTGCTTGCTTCACGCTGACTGCAGCGGCCAATTTGCTCTTCCTGGAATCGCCGGCCGGCGTGGGGTTCTCGTACTCCAACTCGTCGCTGGATCTGTACACCGCAGGAGATGCAAAGACAGGTAAAACTGATTCATGGCCGTTCCTGTGGGAGCTGTCCAGTTACCTCGGTTGATCAAGAATTCAGGTACCAACCTCCTGTACTTGCCTTTGTCTTGTCTTGTAGCACTGGATGCCTATGCTTTCCTCGTGAATTGGTTGGAGAGATTCCCACAGTACAAGTACAGGGAGTTCTATATTGCTGGAGAAAGTTATGCGGGTAAAGTTTGTGTCACAAGTTCTGAATTCTGTTTGGTCTGGCTCATTTTAGTGCGAAAGAGTTGAATTGTTTGGCCCCTGATGCGTGCAGGACACTACGTTCCACAATTAGCCCAGCTCATATATGAAAAGAACAAGGGCATTCAGAATCCGACAATTAATTTCAAAGGATTCATGGTAAATCTCAGGCTCGATTTATCTGTACTAGTTCCACTTTATTTATGGCTTGTTTCTTTTTTTTTTTTTTTTTTTTTTATGGCTTGTTTCTGAAGTGTTGCAATTCCTGAAAATTTAAGGTGGGCAATGCAGTCACTGATGACTACCATGACTACCTTGGTACCTTTGAGTATTGGTGGACTCATGGTCTGATCTCTGACAAGACATATCACAACCTGAAGGCGACATGCTTGCTTGAATCCTCGCAACACCCTTCACCTGACTGTGTCAAGAACCTGAATCTAGCAAGTGCTGAAGAAGGCAATATTGATCCTTATAGTTTGAATACAAAGCCATGTAATGACACCGCCTCTCTCAAACTTGGCTTGGGTGGACGCTATGTAAGTGCTTTTTCTTTTGAATTTCCACTGAGTAATCTTGCTGTGATATTGTTTCACACATCTACTTTTCCAGACTTCCATTTCTTAATCACTGAAATAGTGATTCCTTAACTCAGATCATGCACACTCAGCAGAGAGCAATGTGTCAATGCCAGATGCTACTGAAACTATCAGATTTGATGCAATTAAAAATGATGTAGTATCTCCATTTAGATATCAAATTAACACAGAGCATAAACACTGTCAACCCAATCAGTTTTGTGATGTAGTGGTCCAGAAAAGAGCAAGAAAGGTCCATCATAAAAACAAATTATTATTTTTGGCAACAGCCAATGGTACATAAGGTAACTGGATGGAGTAAACAGATTCGCTAACAAGGAAATATACAGAGTTTGTTATTGCTGCAGGGCAAATTTGCATTTATGCACAGAGTGCATTTATCCAACTGTGACATCAAACACTTGATTGTTGATTCTAATGTTTGCATTTGCACTTATTGGTACAATTACATTGGATGTAATGTGCTTCTATGAAATAAATGGATACAGTGTTACAGTGTTCCGCAAATCTATACTGTGAACGAAGTTATGTTTGTTCTTTTTCCCAATTATTGTTCATTAACATTGCTTTCTAAACTTGATTCACTCTATATTTGTATCAAAGAATAAATTTGGGTCATTTGCCTTTCTATGTCTAATTACATGTTTCCATCCACAGCCTTGGTTGTCCAGAGCCTATGATCCTTGTACTGAGAGATATGCAGGTATTTACTACAACAGGCCAGAAGTGCAGATGGCAATGCATGCAAATACAACTGGAATTCATTACCCTTGGCAAACATGCAGGTTATAATGATTGCACTTGACAGTATACATATATTTGATGTTCTTTTTTTAGACATGTGAACTCAAGTACCCTATCTGTCACAGCGATATTGTTGGATCCTACTGGGCAGATTCTCCAAGATCTATGCTTCCAATCTACCAAGAACTGATAGCAGCTGGTATCAAGATCTGGGTTTTCAGGTGAGCACCAGTAGCTTTAGCCTCTCTTGTGTTATTTTTCATGATAGCAACTTACCGGGTGTGCTCACATCAGATACATAGTTTGGTCAGTTAAAGGTGACTGATATCATTAGTTATTATCTATAGGTGATTTCATGTTCTGTACTTCTGTAATTGTAATATCATTTTACCATTTTAATATTGGTATTGGGCTGCTTGTGTAAACGGATGTTTTCTCCAAACGTTTTAACTTATGAATGAATCTTTTCTCTTTTGGGGAAAAAACTTTGTACCTTCTCTGAAACTAAGTTTTCATGCAAAGTAGTGTGCTGTATTATCATGGATTGCATTGACTGTTGACTTAGGTGCATTTTTCCTATTTACCTGTTCACAGTGGGGATACAGATGCTGTAGTTCCTGTAACTGCGACGAGGTACTCAATAGATGCTCTCAAGCTTCCAACAGTGGTAAATTGGTACCCTTGGTATGACCATGGGGAGGTCAGTACAAGAACTGTTTGCTCTATTAAGAAAATTCTGGAGCAGAATTGATTTTCCAACTTACCCTTAATTTCTATTTTTCTGATGTCACAGGTTGGAGGTTGGAGCCAAGTTTACAAAGGACTAACCCTTGTCACCATAGCAGGTGCAGGGCATGAAGTGCCACTGCACCGCCCTCGACAAGCTTTGATTATGTTCAGACACTTCTTGCAGAATAAACCAATGCCAACACAATAGCCAGTCCAATCAGAATTATAGTGTAAACTACCACAGTCATATTTAAATGTTTTTTAAATTCTTTTTACTTGTTTTGATTGTTATTGTTACAACATATTGTTCAATTATCTCGATTGAATGTATGTATGCCCAGTAGCAAATAGGGATACCTGAAATTTGTACGCTGGAGCTAAAGAGCTCTGTTGTATATGATAATGATGATTTTTAGCATTATTCTACTTCGCCTTCAGGCTTAGAATTCATTTAAGAAAATAGCTGCTGTTTTTCCTATTTGCATATTGTTTTTTTGTGGATCATAACCATGTCATCCAACTAAGGTACTACTGGTATGAGCCCAGGTGCCCCTGACCCCCTGACTATGTATAACGTATGCTTCCAAGTCCTTGTTCTCAGTGATCTGCTGCATATATAAGTTCCTTAATAAATAAAGAAATTGCATTGGTTGTGGGTAGGGGAGATTTGCCAAACCGCTTTTTACCCCAAAAATGTGATTCTATATTGATTCCATAAAGTGGTTCAGTGAAATGAACTAGAATGGTTGCCTATAATCAATTTCTATACAGAAATTGTCATAGAGAACCATATTTATCCATAGTTTCTCTTCTCTCGGACAATCACTTCCCATCTCTCGGACAATCACTTCCCATAGAGAATCATAAGTAGGATTTGATGCACCAAACAAGCCCTAATTTTGTAATTTGGATATGTACAGTAAAATTCAAACACTAATGAGTAAATTATATCATTGTACCTGTAAATGCTTTTTCTCAAGAAAGGAAGAGAGCTAGAAAGCTAAATCACTCGCACATGCATGCAATGAGATAAGACTAATCAAAATTGCAATTCCATGACATAATACAAATGCTATGGATCAATCGAAATAAGCAATCTTAATCATTTTCCTAACACCAACCAAAATTTCAACAACCATGTCGCTGTAAACTTACCAATGTACAGAGGAAACGAAGAGCCACTACAAACAGCAAGATGGCTGAAAGCAGCATGCAGATGATCAAACCTCTGAAAAGTCTAGGCATGCCCAGATGTTCCCTTGCTGCATTTTTCCTCCAGCACTGCATACACCGCTCACATCCCCATCCCCAGGTTGCAGCAAAATTCAAATTCAACGACCAAGCTGGAAGAAGAACACGGCTCAGCATGGACACCTGCATCATCGATGCGTGAAGGGGACAACAACAGAAACAGAATCATCTGACGACGGCTGCAGCGCGCTGATCTTGATCACGTAGTTCTTCTGGCTGGACACGATGCTGCTGCGTCCGGAGCCCAAGGCGGAGCTCGGGCGCATGTCATCCGAGGAGCCGTCGCCATCACCGTCGAACAGGCTGGAGGAGCTGGAGTCGACCCTGGCGTCGTCCTCCTCCCCGTAGGCGTTGCCGATGCGCCCGCCGCACTTGCGGCAGAGCAGGCGCGCCCGCCTCCTGAAGAGGCCCCAGGAGCGGGCGGAGCGGAAGTATGGCATGCAGGTGACCTCGTCGGTGAGCGTGAACCGGCCCTCGTCGACCGCGACGAAGGCGACGACGCCCTTCTTGATCTGCTTGCGGTACTTGGACCCGATGCCCGCCGTGTCCCGCGCCGAGGAGCTCAGGTTCAGCGCGTAGCCGCAGTACCCGCAGCTGCCAGTAAACAGTGGGCGAGTGTGAGTGACATGCATGTTGCCAGCCAGGAAAACCACCCGGCAGTTGCAGGTGCCGAGGGCGTGAATGCTATCAGTCGCTTTTGCAGAGAATTTGGCAGTTGTATTTCTCAGTTTCCCTAATCAAAACCTTAGTCCTTAAGTAAAGAGTGACACTCCTAGTATGGGTTTTGAGTATGAATTGGGGCTTCCACTTGTTCTTCGCAAGCTTGCAGAAAGCCAATAGGATTATAGGAGAAGGAAAATGATTAAGACAATTCGCATCAACAACGATCAAAGAATACGGTTTCCTGTTTAGAATTAGGACAAAGCAAAGAGAATGAATAGCGGTTCTCTGTGGAAAATCCCATACTTCCTAGCGAAGATCAAAGATAACGAATAGCCGTAATCCAGGCCGGGCGGCAACATCCCAAGAGGTACTTCCTAGAGAGGATCAAAGATGGATTTGAAATGTTTTGATCCAGGGCGGCAACGGAAGAAGAGGAAGTCGAGAAGCGGCAGAGAAATAACCGAACCACCTAGGAATCGAACCTGTAGGTGACGTCGTTGATGGAGTAGCAGCTGTCAAGAGACCTCTCCATGGCGACGATTCGATTCGCTGGAGCATCCACTTTTCTCTCCTGCCTCTCCCCCACACAGACAGAACAGACGACAAGTGCTAGTTGGGGAGCGGGGGTCAGGAACACGAACGGCTTAAAAGGGCAGTTGTTTGGTCGAGTTGAGCCACCGGACACGGAGGACGGCCGGGGCCGGGGCCGGGGCCGGGGCCTTCTCCTGCCGCTTTGTGCTTTGTCCTTGGCCGATTGCTTTTGCGTGCGCCGATCCCTGCTTAATTATAGACATAGACATACTGCAATCCTGCTGCTAGTTAATCAATTCTTTAATCAGTGTCCTAGTTATAATTAACAAGGCAGCGGCCAACCGGAATCGGCCAGCGCGTCATGGATTTAGCATGGGCGCTGGCGACGGCCGGAGCCGGAGCGTGATGCTATTGCAGCGACGGCCGTGCGGATATGTATGGATTCCAGGGTAGTGGAGGCGTGGCAACGTGACAAGTGCAACGAAAAGAACTAGGGGAGGGGCACGGCATGTTTATATGGGGGCGTGGCCATGCGCTAGCGCGATCCGCTGCGCGGCGCGGGCGTGAGCCCGTGAGACACCCGGAGAGACCGCGAGAGTTGGGCGGCACGTCCGCACGCGCACGGCGACCGGGCATCGTCAGGGGGTCAAGGCAGGATCGGCGAAAATTGCGAAATCCCCGGGCACGACGTCCGTCCAAATCGGCACAGCTGCCACCGCGCCAGGGCAAGCGCGATTGAATTCATTGCGGAGTGCAATGTCGTTGTGACTTGCTGTGATTGGTGACTTGCCGAGGCTGAGATTAGGTGCCCCGTGGTGTTTGGTCAGCGTCTCTGCTTTTGCTCGGCCATGCTCTCATCGGCATCTTGTGTGTCGATTTGCCATGATTTTCCTTCGCATAGTCGAGCGTCATCATTGTTCCTGAAGATTTAGGATAGCATAGATAGTATGGAAACTTATCCAGATATCAGGAATGACCAGGATATGGTGGACATATCATTGCCAGTTTAATGAGTTTCGATGTCTAAATTTCAAACACCTAGTACAAAGTAGGGACGTAGTTTTCCCCCTTCATTTTGGCTCTAACAAAACAAGAGCACTCAAATGTCTGAGTTCCAAACATCTTGAAAGTAGCAGCAGAGTTTTTCCTCTTCATTTTGGTTCCCAGAAAACATGAGGCGCAAGTTTGAAGAAGCATTTCTACATAACACTTTACATACTGTTTGTTCACTACAAACTTGTAAAAGATCAACCAGCAGTCTTGTCAATGATGTTCGGATTGAGGAAAGTTTTTTAGTCCTCCACCACAAATGTTATCCCATCATGTTTCTTGAAATAGTGTGTAGTATGATCAACAACCTGCAAAGCCAGAAATGCAGCTGTGTGAAGCAAATGCCACGCTCTGTGCTCAACTTCAGATTACAAAAAAACAGAGAGAATTCCTTTAAGCTTCAATAAACATTGAGTTGCATACAATGAATTCATCCATAAACAATGGAACGGTAAAGCCACCGAATTTAATTTCATATCATAAGAATTTCACAACCTTGAGAGACACTGGTAAGTTGATTCGTAATGATAACATTTAATCCTAAAACATCATAATTATCTTGTAAATATCAAGAAATTTAAAACTTTTAGTTGTGTTCCAACTTCAGCAAACAATAATCCAAATCAGGTTATAGACCGACAGTCATTTGCTGTTAGAATAGTTGGGACTCCATGTCACCATCAGGTGTTTCAACTCGAGGAAAAAAAAAAACTCTAGAACTGCCATGCCAGTTTCCATAGACAGTAACTCAATCTGATAACCTGGTCATTGTTACCACATTATATTACAGTATGAACCAAGTGAAGGCTTCATTTACCATGATATGGATACTTTGCAAGCTGGTATGTGAAAAATGAACAGAACCAAGTATATTTATAAGCAAGTTAACATGAGTTATTTTTGGTTAAATTTGTTTTATTAACCAATCTGTCAAATTAATTGTTACTTGCACAGGTATTAACATTTGAGATGTGCATATGTTATTTAAAGCAAATAGGTGAAGTCCAACAAAACAGGTAGGACATTAAGTGATCATAGTACAGAAATGCAAATTCATCATAATGCTTGCTGAACTGCCCAAAAAGGCAGAAAGGAAAGTAATCATGTGAAGAATATACGAGAACATCAGATATGAAATCTCTAAAACATAGACATACATCTCCATTTATCTACAGTATAGTATGAGCTACTTCTGAAAAAAAAACTATACTTGAATATTAAATCAGCACGCTCTCATGACTGGTTCGTTTGAAAAAAAAAATGAATCAGCATGGTGCATTCCAAACAGTGGTACATTGCTATAATGTCTAGACTCAGTGAGATTTATGTGTGCAGTACTGAGTACATTACACTACTTCTAGGGTTTTGCTTGCTAAACATATCACATACTCCAGGAGAACATGTAACTTGCAGTTTAATATCTTGCTTACTTAGCATGAGATTACAAAACTACTGAGACCTAACTAATTACGATATGATTACTTATAGCATGCCAATAAGTTTAAAAATGAACAGAAGCAAATATATTTACTAGCAAGTTAACAGAGGTTATTTTTAGTTAAATTCATTTATCAACCAATATGCCAAATCCAATTTTACTTGCATAGGCTATTAACACATCAGGTTTGCACAGGTTATTCAAATCAGATACATGGGTAATGTTGATTTTTCTGTTTTGTCCCTAAGAGCATATGCCTCCCATCTGTATACACCATTGGATACACATGAGGATGCGTGTGCAGTAGGAGAGAACACATGCATCTAATGGTGTATGCATATGAGAGTATATGTCCTTAGGGACAAAATTTCTACGTGAAGTCTGACAAAAGAGGTAGGAAATGCAGTTAGCGCTTGTTGGACAGTTCAAAAAAGGCTTTTAGAGTTTTGGTTAGGTGAATCACATGAACAATACACAAAACACAAAATATTAGGAATTACTAGATATCTCTAAATCGGAGATATCCATCTCGACAGATAAACATAAACATATGCTAATTTTGAAGAGAGCATGGACATTGATTCAGCACCGTGCCTAGGGTCAGTGAGATGTATGTATGTTTGTAGACTGTAATACTGATACTGACTACCTAGGGTTAGTGAGATGTATGTTCTGATTACTAAACCTAAATATCTATGATGCTCCAGCCTCCAGGGAAACATATAACTTCCAGTTTTAAAACTTGCTGACTACTTAGCATTGAGTTGAGGCTACAAAACTACAGACTAAACTAATAGGGAGCAGTGTGTAACATTTTTTTTTTCTGTCAGGATCACCCGACACCACAATGAACTACTAGTGTCTAATTCAGTAATTTAGCACTCACGTTGGTGTTGCTCAGCTCCAGATTATAGAAATCAACAGCATCCGCCTTGAACAAAGGCCCGGCATGCCAGGTCCCCTTGTTCAGCTTGAGAAACTTGGAGCCGGAAACCCGAAACACGCAGACCTCGGCTGGATCAGGAGGCAGGTAATAGTGCCCTGCGGCGGACTGTAAGAGCTTCCTCCCCTCCGGGCCACTCTGCTCGGGCGCTCCATCCACGATCGACGTCTTGGCCACCCCGAGGTACCAGTCCTGGCCGCCGATGGAGCCCAGGCACTGGGTCACGCTGGCGTGGTGGGTGATGCTGGAGAACTTCAGCGGCCGGTCCTGCAATCGCATGATGTAGAACCTGCAGCGGAGGAGAGAAGGAAGATGGGAAAGCTCGAATCTCTGGTCAAGTTCGGACGACACGATCTGAATTGGATTTCTCTCGTCCGGGGATGATGTAGTGAATTACCTTGGGATACCGCGGCTGAGGTCGAGCTGGGCGTCGTGGGGGCCGAACTCATCGCCGTCGGGGAGGCGCCGATGACCTGCCCGAACGGGAGCGAAGGACTCGGGGGTGGCCTCCACCGCCCGCAGCTTCACAACCTTCACTTCCTGCTTGCGCTCCATCTGCGCGGGCTGGGCGGCGCTGGCGCGCACGGCGGCGATGCAGGTTTTAGCCTTGTGATGATGTTGCGGGGACGGGGTGGAGCCGGAGGAAAGGGAGAAGCGGTGCGGCGGAAGTGGCTGGCATGGAGCGGGATGCACCCGCGGCCCAGGCCCAGCGCCTGCATCTTGGGTCGGTCCTTTTTGTTTTTCTTTTTTTTTTTTCTTTTTGTGTGGACTGAAAGAGGTGAAAGCCCTGCGCCAAGGCACTCTTGGTTCTAGCGTTCTTCCAGTTGCTATGGCATTGCATGGCGTGCGCGTGTTCTGTTCTGTTCCGCTTGGACGCGCCACGCGCCGGTGCTG
Organism: Hyparrhenia diplandra; assembly: GCA_015847255.1. Classification (NCBI taxonomy): domain Eukaryota; kingdom Viridiplantae; phylum Streptophyta; class Magnoliopsida; order Poales; family Poaceae; genus Hyparrhenia; species Hyparrhenia diplandra. The sequence continues at coordinate 146,097 of JADLZK010013282.1, read as the reverse complement.
TCCACACACACACAGTCATTTGTCATTATTATTTTCCGGGTCGTTTGTCATACGTTATTATTTCTCCCTTGGGCTGTGTTTAGTTCTCTAAACTTCCGCAAAAATTTTCAACATTCCCATTAAATCACATTAAATAAAGGTATAAAATAATTCTAATAATATTTACCACAAACAAAATGAAAAGTAAACTTTTGCAGTTTCCAGACCATTATTATGTTGACATAATTGACGAACCAATAAATAAGCTGATATAACATAGTGAGTTTTCGACACATAGGAGCCTTAGAAAACAATGTGATACAACTCTTGCCGAGACATAAAGTAACATACTATAGTACAAATGAAGAATTTGAGACATACTCCCTCCATTGTCTTAAGCGTACGTTTTTTTTTTCATTTTTGACGATATGTTGGGCGTGGGGTACCTTTCGAGGAATCCGCCTGCCCATGCTTAATTAGCGCAACCAATGCATGCAAACCAAATTAAAGAAGCCCTTGGTATCTTGGATTCTACCTCTTGCGCCTTTCTTAGTGAAGAACAGTAGTGATTTGGAGGTAGCTAGTTTTTCTATCGTCATATGAAATTCGTATGATATAGGCTAATTATTATGTGCTCCTCTTCAGTTCGTATGACGTCCACCTACTGGGTCTGGGTACTTGTTTATAATATAATAATATAGTACTCTCTATATTCTAAATTGTATATCATTCGAAGAACCTTGAATAGTTAAAGTTTCTCAAGTTTAAGCAACTTTATATTTCTCCAAGATTGGAATGACATAATAGAGGAAATAGTACTTGAATCAGTGCATAATTCTGCTCTGCAATCTGCAGGTCCGAGTTCTCCGTTTATTCGTGTCCCGTCACGGGATAAGTGGATGGCAGTGGTAGAGGCGTAGAGCCAATGGCCAAGCTCAGGCCGCCTGAGGCCAATCCTGAAGAGTTTTTTTTTTTTTCTCTACACGAATTTTAAAAAGCTTTTTGGACTGATCCAGGGCGTGACATCATAATTCATAATACGAGTGATTCATAAACGGCTGTATTGTATCGGTCTGCTCTGCACCAACTACTTTCCGTCGGAGTACGTATACAAGCTGGTCACGTCTAGTGGATGCCTCATGCCATGCATTTTTTTAGAGGGCAAATGAGAATTGATGAAAGTTGTCTTCTGCAACTATAAATCTACAATATCAGAGCAAAGCATCTTTGCCTCAATTTAAGCAATTTAGATTCTTCCAGTTTTTACCTTGTCAAATACTCAGCGAGTCAGCATATATATGGCGTGTTGCAGCACGGTACACGGTTGCTATTCTTCTGTGGCAGCATGGGTTGTTGTAGATAAGTGAATCATTAGGGAAAAAATTGGTTGATGAACCATGATAAAAAAAATCAGAATTGAGATTTTCTCACCCAAATTCTCTGGAACAACACGTCTGTGCATGGCACGACTGATGACAATCATCATATAACGAATATCATGGACTATTGGACCATTGATCGTGACTTATCACGATGTTTACTCCTTGGTCGCATTTCTCTATTTTATTTCCTTCTATCTACGGAACACGTGGTGGATATACTTGAACGGTTGAACCCAGCCAGATGAGGGTCCTGTCTCTGTCTACCCGCCGCCACCCGGCCCAGGTTAGGTATACTTGGGTGCCTCCGTGCCTGCCTGTTACCAAACCACTATTTCAAGTAATATACAATGAGCATGTCCCACACTTGTTTTTGGTTGTTCTTGGAATACAAAAGGGGATCAAAGGTACCACTACTTTGGTATGATCACCAAGAAAAGAAATGCTGAGAAAAGCAATGCCTTCGGTTTAGAGCATGGCGTGTTCAGGGCAGGCCGGAAGGAATATTGTGCTGTGACTTTTTTTTTTTTTTTGTGTGTGTACTTGGTTGCAATGACCATTTCTCACGCTTTATGGTTACAGAGATGATTTTTCAAGCAAGTATTATCTGTAGTCTATAGTATATTGCTATAATAATAGGCATGCTGATTGACTAGAAACCTTTCTGCAATTAATCCAGCAAAAGACAATGTCAATCCAGGAGGTTTGAAAGTTCAGCGTATGCCAAAAGGATAAGATGGTAGTACATCCAAATATGTTTAAACTTTACTAATGCGAGTCAACATCACTGTACCGCCATCGTTGTTTCTTTTCCATCGCACCAAAGAGAAATAGAGAATTAACACAGACTGAACATCAAGCCAATACTAGAAATAGAGAAATGCGGAAATGATATTATAGTACCAAAGAAAAAAAAATACTGAAATGTGCAAGAAAAACTGAAAACAGCGTGGTGCGCGTACGATAATTACCACCCGCGGTAAACTCGCAAGTCCAGCTGTACTATCTCTGACATGTGGGGACCTTTGAATCTACACCTATCATCAATACCCTATTCCGCTAAGCTCACCCGCCCACAAAAATCACCACGTACACGGGCGCGGGCGCGGAGACCGACCACCACCTCCGGCTCCTCCTCCGGTTGCCTTGCCTCCGGCCTCGCCTTCCTTCCATCCTCCCCGTCTCCAGCCTCCCGGACCGGCAACCCCCCCACCTGGCGCGACAGCTCGTCGCCGGCTTCCATGGCGGCGGCGGAGGTGTACTCGCCGACCGCGGCGGCGGCGGCGCAGCAGCAGCAACGGGGAAGGCGGCGTCGCAGGCGTGGCGGGCACTGGTGGGGTGGATCGGCTTCCTCCTCCAGGTGCTGCTCCAGATCCTTCGGGGCACGCCCTCCTGCGCCCAGCTCCTATCCTTCGTCGGCTTTCGCTACCCGCTTCTCTCCGGGCCGGCGGCTTCGGAGCCGTCGCCGGAAGTGGCCTTCATGCCGCTCCGCTCCGAAATCCCTGCCGACGCGGCTCCTGTCCCGACACCTGCGCCTGAGCCCTTGGGCCGCCTCACGGTACGAAGATTCGGCTTTTTATTGGGTTCAGTTGAGCTTTTGATGTCTGGGGTGGGGGAAATGGCGCATTTGTGAAGCATATGGGTTGCAATCAAATAGTATAGTGGACTTGGGACTGTTGGGGATTGCATGTTGATCAAATTGGATGATGCTGCGGTATTTGGGGGTGATTAGAATTAGGTGGATTGGCTGATCTAAGGTTAATCAAGGTTTGGTGGTTTAGTTCAGGTAGTTCAGTTGATTTTTTGCTGTAGAATTATTAGTATTTGGACTGTGTGGTAGGCGTGGTAGGCGTTCCGCCCTTTCTCAGGATTGTGTGTTAGAAGTTATCACCATGACTTGTCAGCATCGGCAATTAGCTGCGCTCCTGTTGCAAAATAAGGGCTTGCTTGTTTTAGCAGTACGAACTTAAGATTGCATTATCTCCTGTCTGAACTGGTGGCGATATGTTCCAGATGATCTTCTAGTGAAGCTGTGGGAAATAGTTTCAGGATACTGTTCCCTGTCATTGTGTGTAGGTGACTAGATAACCTGCCATCATGTTGAGCGTTTTGATTGTACTGGATTTTGATTATGATATAGTATGTTATCAGCTGATTATTGCTGATCCAGTACATGGGCTGTTATACTGTAAGGTATGCTCATAGTTGGATTTCTAATAGTTTGGATTGCCAAAGGAGCTTATCGCTTCACATAAATGGAGCCAAAACTGAAAACTGGAAGTTATATTGTTGCTAAGCATTACTACTTAATTGCCTTGAAATGAAGTCAGCTTTAACATTTTCTCTTGTGTTTACCCATTGAATATTCTGACAACATTAGGGCTGTCTCTTCAGGTAGTGCTTGACTTGGATGAGACTTTAGTTTCTGCGTATGAATCATCTAGTCTTCCTGCTATTGTGCGCACACAAGCTGTTGAAGCAGGATTACATTGCTTTGATATGGAATGTATATCGTCTGATAAGGTACCAAACTTGTATATTTGCTATATGTCACTTTGTTTATAATAATTTGAATAACGACTGATAAATGAGTTTTTCCTTTGGTAAACTTTAAAGGATGTTGAAGGAAAACAGAAGGTGAATCATGTGACTGTTTTTGAGCGCCCTGGTTTGCATGAGTTCTTGCAGAAAACTAGTGAATTCGCAGATCTTATTCTGTTTACAGCAGGTTTAGAAGGTATGTTTGCTGCTGTTATTTTCCTTAACCATACGAGCTCAATCAATTTTCACACATTTCCTTGCTTAACCTATCCATCTCAGGTTATGCTAGACCTTTAGTTGACCGAATAGATGTTCACAATAGATTCAGACTTCGCCGTCTCTATCGCCCATCAACTGTTACTACGTAAGTTAAATTACCTTCTCTATACAAATTATGTTGTACCACCCCATCGTTGTTGCTTCATATTCTTGTGCTGAGACCTGTTACCTTATTGGAATGTCTGCAAACTTAGTTAGCATTCCAGCATCTGTATTAAGTGGGGGAAAACCGATCATAGCCAATGCTTGTAGACAGCAATCAATAATGATGTTCATATTGTACATATCGAATGCTAGTGGTGTTTAGATTTTAGCATTCATTTCATTTTATCTTGTGTGCCAAGTATTGCTTATCTGCACTCCAGAACTTCAACAATATATTCAATGTGCATTTTTGTTAGGTGCCTTGATCTATCGTTAAGCTGCCTGTTACAACTATGGATTTTCCTTTACAATGTTTGTGCCTGATTCTTTTCAATTGATGTTTTTCTCTTCCTGCCTCACTGATTCACACAATACTTGTTTTTGTTTGCCAATGGTCTGATGCTATCAATGGGTTGCATAACTTCAGGGAATATAGAGAACATGTGAAAGATCTTTCTTGCGTGTCAAAAGATTTCGGCAGGATTGTCATTGTCGACAACAATCCGTTCAGTTTCATTCTTCAGCCTTTGAATGGGATACCTTGTGTTCCATTTTCAGCCGGACAACATTCTGATGACCAGGTAACTGACGATGAGCAGAAGTTTTGTGTGACCTGAACTTCTAGCCTCAAAAATTGCACTGATTTTTTCTTGATTAAACATTTCAGCTCATGACGGTTATATTTCCACTCCTGAAGCATCTTTCCCACCAGAAAGATGTCAGACCTGTATTGCATGAAAGGTTTCATATGCCAGAATGGTTCCAAAAGCATGGGATCCCCAAACTAATCAGGCTGTGTAAGTTTTGCTGCCGCACAATGGAATTGTTTTGATGAAGGCTGGAGTGCCTACTGTGCTATAAGGCCCATAAGGGAGAGCACTTGTACATTATTATCAATATTCATTTAGGGTTCCTGATAAAAACCGAGTCACTGTTCATATGGAGTTGTCACATCCGAAGATAAGAAAATTGTAATGTAGCATGACGTCAGATTTGTATCTGTGTAGTGGCGTATTTTATATCAATTATTAGCTGTTGTATATCAGCTTCTGTTGTAAAATTTGATTGTTGACAGTTAAGATAGTCTAATGAATAGTTCTTGGCTCATTTATGTCAACCATTAACTTATTCATTATGAACCTAACAGCCGGAGATGTAATCATTAATATTAGCAGTAAGCACAATAATTTAGCACACATAGCATGTTTGAACCTTACCAATGGCAACAACCATTAGTCGGTGGCCTTTGTTATTTTATCTGAAACACTGTCGCCAGATTCGCTGAACAAGTTACTGGAACATGGAGCCTTTTATCTCACTTTCTGAACATTGAATTCGTTGGAACTTCTTATCTGGCTTATAATCTGGGATGCCTTATCAATCTTGTATGCTCTCTCATAGACGCCGGCAGCCACAAGATAAAGCTCCCTCTTGTCGATGCTTGGGTCATGGCTTAGCTCGCCAACCAGCACTTCCAGCGCCTTGAAGTCATTCTGAGCACCAAGGAGGCTAATCATCTGAAAGTGCACCCTGTCTGAGAACACACAGCCTTCCTCCCTCATTGCCTGGTACAGCGCCGTGGCCTTGTCGAAATCCTTCAGCTTGCCATAAGCATTCATGGCGGTGGCAATCGTCTCAGAGTCTGGTAACTGGCCCAATTTCCTCATTTCATCAAACACCTCGATCACATTCCGGTGCCTACGGTTCTTCGCGTACAAGTCCATCATTGCTCTGTGCACCGATGAGTCCTTGATCTCGCCGGTGTTGGCCGCACGACGGAACAACCATGCGGCCTCTTCCAGACGACCGGCACTTGCCAAGATTTTGATGGCTGTCTCCTTGGGGATGCCCTCCGGTTCTTTCAGATCGCGCAACAAACGCTTGGCCTGTGAGACAAGCCCGGCACGCTCATACGCCACTACCATTGTCTGGTACAGCACTGGGTCGATCTCCGTGCCAGCTTCCCTGAGCTTCTCAAACAGCTTGGCAGCGCGGTCGAGCTTCCCGGCCTTCACCCATATGGACAGGATTGTGGAGTAAGTGATGGCATCAGGCTGGACGCCAATGGCCTGCATGTCCTGCACCAACCTCCCGGCCTTTCTCGTCCTCCAGCGACTTACCGTAGATGGCAATCATGGTGTTGAACGTCACCACGTTCGGTTTGACGCTGCTACCAGCGCCACCATTGCCATCAGAAGCGCTGCGCATGAGGTCGAACAGGTGAACCGCCTCGCCGAACAGCCCGGCATCGCCGTACACACGGAGCATGGTGTTGTAGGTCACCACGCTTGGCGGCACGCCTGCCCGGCGCATGGACCAGAACAGCCGGTCCGCCTCGCGCGCGAGGTCCAGCTGCCCGTACGCGTTGAGGATGATGTTGAACACCGAGAGGTCCGGCTTGACGCGCGCCACGGCGCGCATGTGCGAGAACAGCGACACGGCCGCGAGGTGCCTCCCCCTTCGCGCCAGCGCGGCGAGGATGGGGGAGTAGGTCTCCGCGTCGGGCGCGACGCCGTCGGCCGGCATGTCGTGGAGCAGCAGACGCTTGGCGTCGCGGATAAGGTCGGACTTGCAGTAGGCGGCGACGGCGGCGTTGTACGCCTTGAGGTCGGGCCTGATCCCCGCGGCGCGCAGCCGGGAGAAGAGCGCCAGCGCCTTGGGCGCGTCGCCACCGCGGAGGGCGAGGTGGATGAGGTTGGAGAAGAGGATCAGGTCCGGAGCCACGGCGTCATCCTCCATGAGCGGCAGGAAAGTGAGCGCGTGGTCGAGGTGGCCCGCGCGTGTGAGCGCGGCGAGGAGGGTGGAGTAGGAGAACGCGTCGGGCGTCACGCCCCTCTCCCGCATCTCGAGGAGGAGGCCGGAGGCGAGGCGGAGCTCGCCAGCGCGGCAGGCAGAGCGGAGGAGCAGGTTATAGGGGATGAGGAGCGTGGGGGCGGGGGAGGTCCGGCGCGAGGAGGTCGAGCAGCGCGACGCCGCGGCGCGGGTTGGGGAGGCGGGAGAGGAGCGCACCGAGGAGGCGCGCAGAGATGGGTCGGTGCGGCGCGATCACGGCGGCCAGGTCAGGAGCCGTCCGCGCGGCGGAGAGCGCGGTCACGAGGGCGGCGACGTCGATCGTACGGTCCTCGTGCTGCCGCTGTTGGAGCTCGGTGGCGGACTTGTGGCGCTGGTGGAGGGGGTGAGAGGTGGGCAGGTTGGGGTTCAGCCAGACGGACTTCGCGGCGAGGACCCTGCGGTGAGAAGGGGATGGGAGTGCCGTGGCGACGGCCGTGGCCGCGGCTGCAGTGGGCGGCATTGGGTGTCGGCGTGTGGCCGCGTGGGAGCGGGAGTGGCAGTGCCGCGGCAGGGGGACTAGGGAGAGAACGAGAGATGGATAGGGAGATTTTTGCCGTTGGTGTCGACGTCTCGCCAGGAAAGGGTGTGAAAGGCGCAAATCAAGCCCAGTCTCTCAAAGAGCAAGGCGGCGGCATCCGATCCGAGTGAGTAGTGTGCGCTGTCCATTGGTCCATTGGGCTTTGCATGGGCCTGCTGGCGTCTGCGCTTGCGACTTGCGAGCTGGATGTTTGCTACGCCTGAAAGTTTTTGCTCCCAGGAGTCAGGACATTCAGAGAGTAATCACAAACTCACCTGGCACATTGTCAAATTCGAACAATTTTTTGATTATATTATTACCTCAGAAAATTGGATATGACGATCTGCCACCATAATCAAATCAAATTGCATCCTTGGTGGTTTACATCCGAAAACCATCGACGTGTGCTTGAAAATCTAATTACTACTAAGTACAAATTAAGTGTCAATGGACACAGCAACGATACAGCCAACATTGATGAAACATTGAACAACATTTTCTCATGTTATAATTAAAGAATCAGATAGAGTACAAGAGTGGGCTTTCAACTGTACAAATACACTGTGGAAAATTTTCTGATATTTACATACACTCATGAATCACTCACAGATCAGGGGTTCACACCAAGAATTACCCTGAAGATACAAAAAAGAAGAACCCTGAACCCACACAAAAGGATGGCTCTTCTACAGAAGGAAAAGAGTAATGATTCACATTAATTAAGAAAAACTCTCAGTTAAAAAAAAAAAAAAAAGGGAGAAACTCCAAGAAAAATCGTTATTTTTTCAGTAACTTTATGAGGGCTCCAAAGTAGGAGACAAACTCATCCTTATATGTGAAGAAAGCACCGGATGGCTTCTCATTCGTACACAAAAGAAAGCCATGGATGCTGTAGTGCTTCATCAGCTGTAGGTCTTTTCCTGGGGTTAATTTGCAACAGATAAGACAGAAAATCAACAAATTCTGAATCAGGGCATTGTAAGTGTCGTCGCAAGGAGGATTTCTCTGGGATCAAATACTCTAGCTGATCTGTCTCCTGGATACAAAAAGGTAAAGATGAGATGTGTTAGGGTTTTACTGTTCTACAGCCAACAGTGCTGCATTGCACACATAGTGAAACTCGTATTAAAAAGAAAAACTTAGGTCCTCTCGATTCGAACTAAAAAACAGACAAGGCCATAAAGTAATGTCTTTAACGTATCAAGTAAGTAAGAAGCCGCATAAATATAATTCATTGTAGCGTATTCAAAACTAAAATTTGGTTAAGTTGGGTTAACGTGCAACGGAAATTACAAAGCGAGGGAAACAATCAGAAACAATTCGTGCAATAGATTTTTCGATTCAAGAATACTGATTAAGCCTTACTATAGGCAGGTGAGCAGGTATGAAAAAAGAATCTTACCTCATTCTTGGTAAAAAGGTCATAATCATCAGTGAAATACTTCTGTGTCTCCTGTCCCAATTCTAGCATTTCCATGTCAATTGGGCCGATAATCCCAATCATTTGAGCAAGCATCATGGACACAGGCTCATTAGGAAATAATACCTGTAACATGAAAGGACAGAAGATGTAATTCCAAGGAAAAGTTCCAAAACTCTCCAACTCACATGTGCTTACAACATTAATAAAAAAAGATTACTTTATAATTCTGATTAGAGTTATATGTTGGTATTGCATTCATACAAGGAAACAGGCCTCAAAATTTTGCCAAATTAATACTAAGACCAGTTTGTTGCAATCCTAAAGTAAATGTCAAGTAAACAAAACATACTTACTTCACCAGTGTACATTTCAGAAAGGATGCAACCAAGAGACCAAATGTCAATCCTCTGATCATAAGGTAGGCCCAGAATGACCTCAGGAGCTCGATATGAGCGTGATTGGACATAGAGGCATAAGTTGTCTGTCAAGAAGCAACTACTTCCCAGATCAATGACTTTAATTTCACATCTACTGTAGCTCTTGATAAGAATATTTTCTGGCTTTAGGTCACAATGAATGATCCTCAAACGGTGCAAGTAAACCAAGGCCTCTAAACATTGCCGAGCTATAACCTACAACAAAGGCAAACTTTCAAATTGCTAGAACTTTGTAACTTTCTGAATGAAACCTAGTAACACTCATAACTTAAAAGAGTTAGTCATATTTGCCAAGGCTACCATTTCAGTGCATCAAATAAGTTTGCTCAGTTACAGTCCAATGGTTAAACTGCGCTTAAACGCATAGCATGTTAGGAAATTTTTTCTAGGGGTTGAGTACAGGGTGAAATGCAAATGCTCATTATATACAAGTGTGATCTCATTATATGTAGCAGTCATGGTCTCATGGAGAAGATCTCAGTGAAGGACGGAGAACATACCTGTATCCTAGGCAAAGTAAAATACACCTCACCACCAGATTCCTGATTATATTTCTGAAACTCATATAGATTTGCTCGCAGTAGTTCAGTGACAATAAAAAGGTGTTCCTGCCAATATTTGCTCGCTATCAGCACCATGCCAGGTAATGAGAATCGAAAAATCCCACTAAAATCTGCCACCGTACATGTATGAAGCAATTAAAGCACACTTGTATAATATTTCAGTTGATCCTTTTAAATTAATTGCAATATCGCTCAAGAACTAGTCACAGGACTATGTACTTTGGCATGCCTTCCTAGGAAGTTAGGATCCAAACAAGTTGAATCGAAGGGAGTAACTTAGCCAGTAGTCTCTCTTATGAGGCATATACCTGATGGTAGAAGTAGTCATAGAGGCGCAATACATGGTGCTCGTCTAGTGGATCATATTTGTTCACGAACTTCAGAAGTTTTATCTCATCCAAGCTCTGGTCGAAGAAATCCTTATCATTTTTAATTATTTTAAGGCAAACATCCATTCCTGTCTGAAGATCATGTGCTTGTACAACCTTGCTGAATGCAGCCGAGCCTAGATATTCAGTGATATAATACCTTCCAGCAACAACCGAATTTAAGACAATGGGGAAATCTTTGTTTTCTTCAAAGCCAGTCCTGCAGTGGATGCCTATATTATATAAGTACAAAAATGGATCAACCAACATACAAGTTAACAAAGAGAATCCAAAGTAAAAAAGAGATTGTGAACCTGTTCTTGCGGTGGATAATTCTCAATTCAAATACCTCATATTCTCGGTGAAAATCAGAGATAGCAAGATCAATATTTGTCTCAGCATCTTCCTCAGCTTTAAGAGCAGTAGAATGTTGAACGTCTGCATTTAATGATCCAACATTTTGAAACTCATATGCTTCATCAGGATCACTACTTTCAGGGAATGGTTGTATCCTATGACCTTTCGAATATTCTTTATCAATGCTGCTTTTCAGATTTTTGTCACAGCTGCCATTGAGCTCACCATTGTCTGTGAAATCATGTACACCATGATCTATGAAATACATGAAGGGAATTAGACCAGCACATAAGAGTAAGATAGGACCGGCTCAAATGGATGACTGATACTAAATTGCTCACAAATATAAAGATGGTACAATTGACAAAATAGTAGGTTGGGCCTGGCTCCATAGCAAATACGTTAAAAACAAGACCATCGTATTTGAAATGTGTGTTTTTTAAGGCCCTAATCTTGCAATTGTTTAACCAAAGTTAGGTTCTAAAACACAGAACATAATTTACCAGCATAGACAAACTCTGCTTCTTTAGAATTTCTAGAGATAATCCATGATAAACATAATCATAAAATGGTAACCGTATTCAGGAACTGTAAATGTTACATAAAAAATGTTACAAGCATATAGTATAACATTTCTCCCTCCATTTATTAAACTACACATCAACCAAATTGCAACAGTGATTTGGCTTTATCTTTAGCCAGTGGAAGGCTTGAGAAGTACTTACTCGCAACAGCATCAGTATCAAATGAACTGAGCATTTGAAGCTCCTTCTCCACAACACTCAGTTCTGAATCATCATCTCCTCGTCCAGGATCCCTCGGCATACCTGATTCAAACATAATATCTCCACTCTGCTTCAATTGAAACCCATCCTGCGCACAGTCATCCAGTATCTCTGTCTGGTCATCCATGATCTGGTATCTCCCATACACAGTGGAGCTTGAGCTCCTGGCCACGTCAAGCTCGTCATTCTTGAGTCCCCCTCCACAGCAACCACAGAGTGGCGATGAGCATGTGTACACCTCAGCGCAACCCTCACATCGGTCACCACCGATGTGTTCATGACGGTGGTTATGGCCTGCACCAAGCTTGCCTATCTCTACCTGCTCTGAGACATCGTGAGCATCCAGTACAAACTTGTCCTCCTCTTTGCCCTCGTCATCCTCATCGTCCAGCCTGCTCGGGAAGAGGTGATCGTCGTAGAGCCAGTCCTCTTGGAAGAAGAGGTCGGTGGTGTCGTACTGGCGCGCTGTACCAAACTCCATCTCCGATGAAGACGCGTCCGACTGCGAATGCCGCGGCGACCACAGTCCATACGGATTCAACAGCCCTGTAATCGCCAAAACAATAAGGGATTCTCGTTCAGAATTGGTAAAATGTGCAGAAATTCAGCACTAAACACCGGAATTAAAGTGGCGGAGAGGTTTAACAAGTCTCCTACAAAATCGAAAGATCGATTGTGTTATAAAGTTCATCTCCGCAGGAAAACATATGCGCTAATCCAATCATCGGCGCCGAATTGGCCCCGAAGACATAGCCGCGCAAACATCGGCGCACAGATCGAGACTGTGTGATACTACGCCCACGGAAAGCGAGGAGAAGAGGGTTTAAAGGTAGCGACAAAAATGCCTCGTGCCTTGGGTACCTGAGGGCGTGGAGCGCATGCTGACGAAAGCTGACGAGGACGCCGAGCCGGAGCTGGAACCAGGGGCTCGCGGGCGCCGGCGTGCCCGCGCCGGCACCGGCGGCGGTGGCGGGCATCCGGAGCGGCGGGAGATGGGGATCTAATGCGGCGTCGCGGCTTTCGTCCCCGGCGGCGGTGCGTGCAAGGACGTCGTCACGGAGCGCGGAGGCCGCGCCGGCGAAGCCGTGGTCGGAGAGGAACGCCATGACCTGGTCCAGCCCCGGCGCCGCCATGCGCCGCGAAGGCGCGCGGTTGGTGGGGCGCGTGCTCTCGGTCTCGGTCTCTCTCGCTCAAGCGCGCGGCGCCCGGCGCGGTGATGTAAGCGGTTGCGTCGCCATTGGGGTGAACTTGGAAGCGAAGCGAGAGGAGTCTTCTTCGAGTGAGAGGACTGGGGGGGGAGACGGACGACGAGGAGGCAGGGCAGGCAGCGAAGTCAGAGGAAAGAGACAGACGCAGAGAGAGAGGGGATTGTCGAGACAGGCGCACGGATCGCAGCTGTTGCGCGTCCGAATAAAAAGGTTGCCGCAGTTGCGTTTCAGCCTTCGCGGCGGTTGGCCATGTGTAGACAGGCAGTACAGTATAGTTAAGCCCATCAGATTCTGTCACCACGGCGACACCTGTGTGCTCGATGGCCAATTTTGCCATTATTAAGCTCGGTTTTATTTAAGGTAGTATATGTTTCGCGGCTAGAATGTTTCAAAAAATTGAGTATAGTATTTAGTACAACAAGCTATAAAACGCGTTTGACTTTGACAATTGACATGTAGTAGGTCCAAAATCATATTTGGTTGTAGCTCGCAAACGTACCATGCTGCTACGAAAATCTATCTGGTAAGCTTTTGCCCACGCGAATGCATCCTTATGAATTCAGTTGAATTCAACGATGTTTTGTGATCACAGGGCGGGCTCGTCTTTTCCCTGCGTAGCTGTTGCCAAATGCCAATCACCAATTTCCAAATCCATCGAATAAACGCGGTGGGGTTACTCAATACGTTTGCTTTTCAACTTTTCAACGAGGGAAAAAGCGAGAGGAGTCCGCGTGGAGCCAGCCCCTGCGGCTGCCCCACTAGCGTCCGAGCGACGACGGGGGCCCCTGTTCCAATGGGCCTACAGGAAAAGCCAACCGACGTGGAGGGGCCACGCGCGCGCAGACGCCAGCCGGCGGGCCCAGCAGGCCCCAGCTCCTCCCTCGCGATTCGCAACACAACACCGGTGCCGCGCCGGTGGGGCGATCGCCCGCGGTGGGTGGTCGGGTGCAGAATGCGATGAGAGGGAAAAGCGCACGCGAGAGGCGAGTCCACTCCACCCCTGCTTGCTCCGGCGCTCCCCGCACCAAACCCACCGCACCGCTCGGCCTCCGCGGCACGGGCACACCCCCGCCGCCCCCACGTACCCAACGCAACTTTTTCGGGCCTTTTCACTGTGCCCGCCCGGGGATCTCCAAATTATTAACCCGGCGGCCTCACCGCACCGGCACCGCCCTCACCCCACTCACCGCTCGGCATCGACCACACCCCAGCCTGGAGACGGGGAGAGGTAGCGCTCCGCACGCTCGGCACCGCCCGCACTGGAGCCCCCCGTCCCGTCCGTCCCCCGCGTCACGTACGCCACTTTTCCGTGATCTGCCTTGCCGGGTGCAGTGCAGTGCAGGTAGGGGACCTGACCAAGAGTCGGGGTCGCGCGGGCGGCTGCCACGCCAATCGCGCCGGCCGGATCCAGATTCCAGACGCGCGTTGTCTGTCCGTTCTCCGTTTTGGTGCAAGCAATGATTGATCACCAACGATACGAGTGGGCCGAGTAGTGGCAACTGGCTACGACTAGTACATGTTCATGGCGAGCGCGGACGCGGACAATCGGCTACACTACATGAGTACACAATCCTTGGCAGTACCTCGCTAAAGTTAATTTTGTTTTAACCTTCTGTGTAACTGTGTGTATTGAGTGCTCATACTTTTTTTTTCCAGCTGCAGTCACTCTGACGTTACTAGCACGTCCTTGTAAACTTACTTCTGAAACGTAAAAGTGGAGCTTTTTAAGTGTAGCAAGCAATACCATCACGTGATGTGTTTCAAGTTGTATATGCTACAAGAAGGAGCACTAAGAAAGTCTACTTTGTTCAGCTTGTTTGTTCCCCTGCAAATTTTCAGAGCAAAGCCAATCACTACTCACTAGGTGCTGCCATTAATTAGTAGCTGTGATCCATCAGAGTTGGTATTAACTTAGTACAGTCCTAAACAGCCGATGGAATGGAATGTAACTGTACTTGTATGTACGAAATAGCAACTACAGGCAAGCAAGTAGCCAGTCTCAATGGGAGTTTCATGAAATTTTAAATGCACATTAAATCTGTGCGCCAAAAACGAGGGCCATTGCCGGGAATTGCCATTCAAGAAATAAGGTCCTGTTTGGTTTGGAGACTTTTTAGTCCTTGGGACTAAAAAAAGTCTCTTTTAATCCCTACTAAACCAAACATGAGGAACTTTTTTAAAGACTTTATAGAGTAGTCTCTAAAAGACTCTCTTAGAGGGACTTTTTTTTATTAGTCCCTAGGACTAAAAAAAAAGTTTAGTCCCTAGGAACCAAACACGACCTAAAGTGCGGCTTCGTTAATTATGCTGCCAAGCGAGTAGTGACAAGTCCACCTAACGACAGCCGTACGTATCGCAAATTCCCGTTGCTCAACACTTAAGCAATGATTAGGAGTGTAGCATTACAAGCCTGATGCCATCATATTATATGTCCGACCCCCAACAAGAAGTTCGTCATGGTGATCGATGAAACTTGCACCAAGTCAGATGCCAGCAGAAACCAACACTATAAAAAAAAAAATTAGAGAAGTTTGGGGTGACGCTCTACTTAGAAACGAGGTGAAACGAGAGATCTGGATGGTGTGTTAAACAATACTCCATCTGTCTTAAAAAGTCGTTCTTGTCAACAAGCTTCGACTTTGATCAAATATATATAGCAAAATATTAGCATCACTGATAGATCTTTGAATATACTTTCATGATAAACTTATTTTGAGATATAAATGTTACACTTATTTTCTATAAACTTAGTCAAATCTATAAATTTTATTAAAATTGAGAAAGTTTAACTAGCAAACACACATCTCATATATGACTCTTTTTTCTGGAACGGAAGGAGCAGAATACTACAAAACAGGCTACTCAGCAAAGATTCACGGAAGATCATCAGTTAACCATCTGGAGGGTGTGTTAGGCGCACCTTCCTCAGACAGGACATCAGAAAGCGATGATTCACAGGCGCGGTAGTTGTAGAGGCAGGTCCTTTTCTCTTTTTTTTTTTTTATATCAAAACACTAGGTTTTCTTTTTGTTTTTAAAAAAACAATTATCAAGGGGGAAATTCTGCACCAGAAGGATAATGATTGTACCCGCGGCACCGCACCGGCCGGATGACTGAAAGAACACCCACATTCTATGTGGTATGTTGAGGACTTAGGAGTAGGAATGCACTTAATTGTAATTCGTTATTCCTGGTGACTCCGAGTCTAATCGCTCATGGTTCCATGTACCAAGTACTCGTAGTGGTGGTAAATGCGAAAAGGGAGCAGAAAAGAACGTTATACTAGCTTCGCTCTAAAGGTCTCACCGATTATGTACCCAGTGGCTGCGGTAATGTGATCAGGTAGTACTTCGCTTAATCAGTGCGTCCTGCCTTTTGTTTTTGCGATCCAAGCAACTTTTGGAGACAAAAGATAATCTATTCTCGAGCGCATCAAAATGTGAACCCACCCAAGGTAGGTCCTGGACTGGATCCATCGATGTCTTTGGACCACGTACTGACGTACCAGTACCAGTAGGTCGGACCTGCATCGTGTTGGAGTATGGGAGAGAACTCACAAATGACAGATCATGAAACCTACAAGTCCGTTTGCAAGAAAAGACCGCCAACTCCAACTTAGGACTGACGGGAGAGGCAATCGTGGGCATGGGCAGCTGTTACAAATTCTGAATCAGGCAGAAGCAATGGAACGTAATTTCAACTGGAAGTCACTTCAGTGATCGCGTCGAGTGGCAACACTGGGTCACTGGCGTCGGCGGTCGCGTTCAGAGAAGGACGTGGAAATCCGCGAGATGCGACGCGAGCAAAAACAAGGCCGATCTCCGGATTCGGTGAGGTACGGTTGAATTGTCGCGCGCGACGTTGCGGTCCTCCTTTCCTTGCACGGCTCGGTCGCTTTGGCGCCGGTTTACTTTAAAAGGACAAAAGCAATTCTCAAAAAAAAAAAAAAGGACAAAAGCAGGCGGCTAACTAAACCAAGAAAGAAAGTGAAGGAAATGGCCGTAAGCTACACCGATATCTATCTACAGGCACTTTAACTTTGTTTATTTATTTCTCTTGTCGTTGTAATAGATACTGAATTGAAGCCAAGAAAAGGTTGCAAGGTCATCCTGAGATATATAGCTCGGGGTTTGAACACAAATGTGGGCCGATGCGAGCAAGATGGTCCTGTCCTAGACAGAACTGCATGAGTGGCAAATTGATGGGCGCCGTTTATAATTACGCATTCCCTTTCCGTGAATAATTAGCTTCACTTTACAGAACAGCAGCTCGGCTTCAGTAACTTTGCGCTTTGGAGGGCTGGATGGTGGTCACAGGTACAGAGTTCTCGAGGTGTCCGGGTCTGGGACCCTAGCTAGGTTAATAAGTACAAACAGTTTTTACGATGAGAGATTACATACATGTAGCGTTGTACATAAACTTTGTGAGAGATTGTGAGGAATCTCCTTTCAGTCGAACTTGTCTATCTGATCTGCACCAGGATGTACTGCGACTTATGCTTTCGTTTGGGCCGAATGCTTTCGTTTGATGGGCTCAATTTCCTTCTAGGCCTATGTTTTTGGGCTGAAATGCTTTTGGGCTGACTCGTGCATTTGTTTCTCTTTTGCAAGATTTCCTCCTCCATGGCGTAACTCATGTTCAAATAGTTGCATACTTTTGTTCATAGGTAGTGTGCGTGCATATGTACTGTGTAATTCTAAAAAAAACGTATTAGAATTTTGAGTCATGACAGTATAGATCCAAATATAAGTAGGAGCAGAGAGTATAAACCTCCTTTCCATAATATTGCGATCCATATTAACAGACCGTTTTGCAGCAACTCTTAGAAAAGTACATCAACGTCTGCAATATCAAGTTACTTTTATTAGATTTTTAATAAAAAAGTTTTGACAATGCACTTATGTGAACAGATAGATATTTGTATTTTATAAACCTTAATCAAAGTTTAGGAAGTATGACTTGGGATAAAACTAGAATGATGAATTATAATTTCGAATAGATGTAGTTTGCTTATAAGCTTAGGCCAGTCTCAATGGGGGTTTCACCTCCCGGTTTTCAAGATGTGAAACTTTGACGTGAAATAGACGTCTCCCTCAATGCACAGTTTCATTGCACGGTTTCATAAGCTTAAGGGCCCCACAACCTCTCTCTCATTGCATGGTTTAATTGCATAGTTGCATGGTGAAACTCTATTTGTGTCTCAATGGGGGTTTCACACACGCTTCCAACGCATGTGAAACAAAGGCCCAAAGGTTTCACCATGGTGAAACTCTTTCCTTCTCTCTCCTAAGAGTTTCATGCAAAAAGTGAATTTTTGCTGATGATGTGCCGCATTTAATGTGCATGAAACATTCATGAAACTCCCATTAAGACTGGCCTTAAGGAACTTGTCAAACATTGAATTCTTTTGGTCGGTTCATCTTGAGACAAATGAAAGTTGGATTGGACGACCATCGTTCATTGAATGAATATAGATGAAGCCTTCATTGATTGAATATAGATGAATATTGATTAGTAATTGCAGGAATTATATTTTAAGTTATTAGAAAATAACTCTTTGAAGTAATTAACAATTCAAAGGTCATCGCTAGTACTTTTTCTCCCTTCAAAGAAAGAGACATGTTGAGTTTGAATGTGGTTTTAGGTATCTCAACAATCATACTTAAATAGAGTAGAAGTGACAAATTTATAGTTCATCGATGACAATTGAAAGATATTCTCTTCTGGTTTGGTGATTATCTTTTTTAGCCAGTACCCTATTTTAATCATGTAAGACCTTTTCTCCCAAATAAAGCAACATGCCGTTCTCTAAGAAAACAGCCACAAAAAGACAAACTATTATTCACTTTGGAGTAAATGGCATTCCCAACCTAGCTCATGCTTATTATAATGATAAAAGAAACTCCAATCCCAACTAACACATATCTGCCGGTTGGGTGCATTGTTGTTATCTCAATGATGGCATGCTCCAACGAAAGAGTACTGTTAACCCCAACTCGATGATGTTCCTCTCGTCATAGATGAACCGCATTTTAGGGTTAATTATCATCATCATCCAATTGAGACTTCGTTTATAAATTATTTTACATTACATCTATACATGCTGATCGTAAGCTTGGATATCGTTTTGCTTCTGTTTGAAGACCGTGTCAATGCCAAAAGTTGACTTACTTTTTACTTATGCCTGAAGAAAATATATTAATATGCATATGCTGAGAGAAGTGATCATACTAAAAATGTTGTACGATCAGCACTTGCGTCATGCTTTTCATAATAAAAACATAAGAACATATTTCTTCTCTTTTGATTGGTTGATGAAGGAACCTAACTATACTAGCTATTCGATTATTCCTAATATAAACAACTATACTTTCGAATCTTTCCGAACTGCTGCTGCATGATCCGTTGGCCAGACGGCAACAGAGAGTTTACTACAAATTGCTCAAAATAAAAATAAAAATAAAAGAGAGTTTACTAAGGAGCTGACCGTCACCGAGATAAACAAAAACAAAGTGATCGCCACAAGCATGATTCTTTGATAAGAAAAGGCGCCGGCACGATCACCTCGCATCGCACACATGACACGGTGCCGTGCATTTGGGCTCATGCTTTCGTCCGCGATGACGTTTAGTTGGGCATCAGGCACCGTGGGTCGGCGCTGGGTCGGTTTCCGCCGGCGCCGGGGGTTCGGTCAAACGCTTCATGGCGCACAAATAGTAGGGTTTCTGCTGTTGCTGCCCATGTGCAGGAGGCTGGCCGCCGAATGCTTCATCTTCCCGTCTGCAGTCTACGTCTTCAGAGTGATTTATTAGCAGGTAATAATATATGGCTATTAGGCCATTGTGCTCGTCTGACTAGTACACGAGTGTGCTTATATATCTTCACCATGCATCCACCGACCACCGTGTGCGCGGAAGTTTCGGGGTAACTTCAGCAGAGCAGTGCCGTGGTTCATCGCTGTTCATGGGAATGCGCGTGCGTTCAATCTTTGTGCATCACGTATCGATCATCCATCTGCAGCCTACACTTTTTTTTTTTAATAAAATGCAGCCTACACCTTATAGCTGCACAACCATTCGACGCATGATGCAGGTCAAGAAGTCGTGCTTTATACAGGTTGGGGGCATGACGACCACATGAGTACACGTGACGGTAGGCAGCATATACTCCACGCATTGTTTTTTACATAGAGAAACTCTAAGTAAAATTATACGGTAATTTTTGAGATTTTTCCATTATATAAAATAAAAAACCATTTTAAAATATAAAGTTTTACAAAAGCCTAGCTAAATTGGAAAACAAGATAGCAAACAACACTCATTAGGTAAATATGGCCGGCGAGAATGATTGCTAGCACTATCGGAATCGGCCCCTTGTATATACACTCATTAGGTATATACACTCGCCAAAGGCAAAAGCTTTGCCGAGTGCCTAGAAAACACAAATAAAAGGACAGATGACGGCCGGGAACGGTGACGACTGACGACAACCTTTTGCCGACTCCCCAACGTATGGCACTAGGCAAAGCCTCAATCCTTTTCCGAAATGCCGGACTGCCGGAACGACATTCGGCAAAGCCCAAAGCCTTTGCCGAGTGCAGTGACCAAATGCTCGGCAAAGCGTGCTGCCCAAAGCTTATTTTTTTCAATGCAAATGTATAAATTACACTTGCACATATATAAATATTTATATATGTCGGCTTTTTGCCGAGTGTCCTCTTTTTGCACTCGGCATGGCGCTTCTTTGCCAAGTGCCTAATATAAAATACTCGGCAATGCCGCCGTTTCCGGTTGTGTAGTATGGAAAAAAAAAAAGAGACAAGCTGTTGGAATTCTTTTTTAGAGCACAATAACAATAAATAGCTACACAAATACATTTAACCACTCTGTTGGAGTTGCCCTTAGCTTCGTCTTAAACCAAATATTTTCATCTTTAACCACCAATTTTGAGAAATTTATGTAGTTTCAACTGATGTAAAAATATATGTTATGAAAATATTTGTCATAGTGAATCTTTTTTTTTTTTTTTTTTGAACCAAGGAGAACCCATTTCCATTGATTAAACGGAAATACATTCAGAGTTTAGTTTCAACGGACTAAGACAACGAGAAGCGAAGAGATAAAACTCGACTAACCCTGAGCTATAGGACACAAGTCACACAACGCCTATAGAACTAGGGAAAGACCTTGTCATAGTGAATCTGAAATCATAGATCTTATGGTTGTTAACTTGTATTTTTTTTTTAAAAAAAAATAAATGCTCAAAATTAGAAATATTTGACTTAAGACTAAGCTATCACTAAAAAAGAGAGAGAGAGAGATTGATCGAGAGCTACTGGCAGGAAGCTAGGTAGTGGATGTGGAGAGTGTGCCCGTGGTTTTCGAGTAAAAAACACGCACATGCCGAATTGCTGCTGATAGCTGACTGCTCGAGCCAATTAATCACACCCCAACTATAGATAGTGGCGTAGTGCTAATAAGGGGACGATCGAGAAAGAAAAGGTAGAATCGGGCCCGAGCGAGCGACCATAGTCTACCTCAGTGTGTGTTGTCTGCCGGTGTGTTCTTGATCGAGCTGCACTGTCGACGTGGACCCCTTTGCCAACCTTACTTTAGCGACTTTCCACAGTCTACCTCCGTGTGTGTTGTCTGTCCCCCAGCTAGCTCCACAATAGTGGCAAACTGTGGCAAATGGCATCATCAATTCATCACATATCCTATTATTCCAATCCAACTTGTGGGCAACTTTAATCCGGACATTGCCAGCAGCCTATTCCGTAGTACGTCCCATCGATTACTCCATTGTCGAAACGTGCGCGCGGCAACTCCTGTGAAGATATGTTCTACTCTGCAGTACTACCAGAAGCTTAGGTAGCTGCTGCACTGCAGGTGCCACTCTGGTACAGTACTCCACAGAGGAAAGCTTAAACAGGGGCTATTCACATAATTCACTTCAATTCATCTCACGTTTGGTATATAATAATAACAGTCGAAACGGAATATATACTCCTGGCTTGTACAGTGCTAAAATGTTCCAAATCAGGGCATTGATCCAATCCGTTTATAGACATGACATGAGTGTTCCAAATCAGTGCGCGAGGCATATATCGGGAGATACATCAAAAGATTTGGATAGAGTTTAGCAGCATATTTCCCAACCAGGCAACCATGATGTATGCATATGCAGAAAGCCAGGAACGGATCTTTCGAAAAGAATGATGTATGCATGCATTTACGGCGATGGTTCTACTGACCACCGGTGCGCCCTAACCTTGGATCACAAACACGTGGCCTGGAAAACTAATTAACGTGCGTCGGCTCTATGCCTCGTCACTTTGCGTAGTCACGTCCACGCTTAGTCATCGGTTGGGCTCCAATTGCAGCACCATGTTGAGCTGTTGATTTGTTCTTTTTCACCACGTGTCAATGATCTAGCCGGGAGCGTATGGGTGGTTCAGTGGACCCATCGCTCACCTAATTTTTTTTTCCATATACCAGGAAAAAACTTGGGTGGGCGATGGGTCTAATGACCACCTGTACGCCCCTACCTCAAATCGCCGACACGTGGCCTAGAAAACTAATTAAAGTGTGTCGGCTCCTCTCACGTACGTCTCGGCTCTTTGCGTAGTCACGTCGTCCACGCTTAGTCATCGGCTCGGCTCCAACTGCAGCACCATGTTGAGCGGTTGATTTGTTCTCTTTGCCACATGTCAATGATCCGTTCAAGGCGTGGTGGCTGATTTGAAAAACCGCCATGAAGCGACATCAATATCTTTTAGCACTATCTTGAGTAGTAAACTCAATTCTTTTTTGGATGTAGTAGATCTTTAGTACATATATCTTCATGTACTAAAGTTTTTCTTTTTATTCTTAGTTTTTGTAATAAGTTTGGCATTGTGTGGTCACGCAGAGGCTTTAGACTGTGTGCGTTACTGCAGAGGCCGGAATGTTAATTCCTTTATCTAAAAAAAACATGTCAATGATCCAGCCTAGGGCACATGGGTGGCTCAGTGGAGCCGTTGCTCATCCATTTTTTCCATATATCAATGGTGGTTACTCCATCCGTTCACATAAGAATGCAATAATTCTCATTTTTTTGATGATTTAAATAATTTGAAATTTGCCAAATTTATATAAAAAGTACAAACATTCATGATACAAGTACCATCAAATTAGTTATAGAATATATTTTATTTGGAGATATAAATGCTAAGCAATTGCCTGCACCACACACATATATACATATACGATGGGTTATAAATAGTAAGCGGTACCAAAGCTAGTAGGTTGGTACGTTTAATTACACATGTGTTATTACAAATCAGATTATACATCGCCACATCGAGCTGCAGTACTGTCGACGTGGATCTCTTGCCTAACCTTACTTTTTAGCGACTTTCCACAGTCTACCTCAGTGTGTGTTGTCTGTCCCCTAGCTCCGTCCACAATAGTGGCAAACTGTGTGGCATCATCAATTCATCATATCCAACTTTTTTTTTCGACTATATTATTACAATCCAACTTGTGGGCAACTTTAATCAGGACTTTGCCGAGCAGCTTAGTCCGTACGTCCCATCGATTCCTCCATTGTCGAAACGTGCGGCAACTCCTGTGAAGATATGTTCTACTCTGCAGTAGTACGTACCAGAAGCCTTAAGTAGCTGATGCACTGCAGTTGCCACTCTGGTATAGTTATAGGATAGGGCAGCTAGCCCTAGCCATGTACAGTACAGAGGAAAAGTCTTTGGGGCCATTCACTTCAATTCATCTCACGTTTGGTAACAGTTGAAACGGAGTATATTGTATATATAATCCTGGCTAGATAGTACAGTGCTAAAATGTTCCAAATCAGGGCTCGATCCAGTGATCCGTTTATAGACATGACATGAATGTTCCAAATCAGTGCGCGAGGCATATATCGGGAGACACATCAAAATATTTGGATAGAGTATAGCAGGCATATTTCCCAACCAGGCAACCATGATGTATAAGCATGCAGAAAGCCAGCAACGGATCTTTCGAAACTGGTGCGCCCTTACCCCATATCACACGTGGTCTGGAAAACTAATTAACGTGTGCCAGCTCCTCTCCTGTATGTCTCGTCTCTTTGCATTGTCACGTCCACGCTTAGTCATCGGCTCGGCTCCAACTACAGCACCGTGTTGAGCGGTTGGTTTGTTCGATTCCGCTCCAACTGTAGCAACGTGTTGAGCGGTTGATTTGTTCTCTTTGCCACGTGTCAATGATCCAGCCTGGGACGCATGGGTGGTTCAATGGACCCATCGCTCACCCATTTTTTTTCCATATATCAATGGTGATTACTCCATCCATCCACATAAGAATGCAATAATTTTCATTTTTGATGATTTAAATTGTTTGAAATTTGCCAATTTATATAAAAAGTACAAATATTCATGATACAAGTACCATCAAATTAGTTATAGAATATATTTTTATAATAAAATTATTTGAACTGCTGAGCAATTGCATGCACCACACACATATGTACATACGATGGGTTATAAATAGTAAGCGGTACCAAAGCTAGTAGGTTGGTACATTTTACACATGTGTTATTACAAATCAGATTAATTATACATCGCCACATCGATCGGCCGTGGGAGCAAGGTGATATATAGTAGCCAAACTAATTAACTCCAGATTAACAACTGCCTTTAGGATACACAGGCAGTTGTTTATTAATTAGCTAGTACTATAATGTACGTACACACTGCAGGTACGACGATGCATGCATGGTGGCTATACTTAATAACTAGCTACTCTAATTAATTTTGTGGAGATGGAGATGCCTGGCCCTTGAGAGCCTCGATCTGCGCCTTGCCCCTGGCGCCCTTACTCCTCACGTAGAGCCTGTACTCGTCGAAGGTCATCGGCGGGTAGAGCGCCGGCAGGTTCCCGGCCGTGACGAGCTCCGGCGCCGGGGAGACGGGGACGTCGCCCTTGGGGTTGTAGAAGAGCGCGAGGGATATGCGCTCCTCCTCGGCGTTCACGACCACCCGGTGCTCCACGCTCTTGTACACGGAGTTGCTCAGTATCTGTCCATGAGTGAATAAATTCAACAGGATTAATCTTTTCAGGTAATGATATAATGACCGGCCGGCGTTCCCAACTTCTGCCTATGGCGAGGTTTTCTATGCAAGTGTGAACAGGAACATGCAGCATTCGTATTCAAAGAGGCAAGGTGGAGTTTTTATACCACGTAAACAGTAGCATGCATGCATAACTGTATAGCATTCGTTGATCGATCTACTGGCTAGTTGAAGTTTATTAATAACGGTTACAGTAGTGTAGTACGTCTGTACATGTGGAGCAAGGGGTACTGGTCAAATAACTTGTACCGTACTACAGTCTACAAATGTGGAACTGTGGAAATATTGCTAGAGGCTACCGGTGCAACATAAGTAAAACATATAGAAGATAGAAGTAGAATGGTAGGCGTGGACTGGCCGGCCGTGTGCACCTATGCATGCATGTGCTTTCGCGTGCGTGGCTCGCGTGGTGCGCGATTCGTCAGTCGCCACCGTAACATGCATGCAACTTTGTCCACACGATGATAGATATACACATAGCTGCTTCTGCACGACAAATCTAAGATTGCGCTCGTTATATGATCACCGTCCATGCATGTGTTCTCATATATGCAAACTAGTCCTGGATTAATATATAGGAGTGTAGTACTAATTCCATCATGCACCGACGATTAGTTTGATTCAGAGTCAACTACCTGAATTAATACAGCTGGTTTAATTATTAGAGCAGAATTAAAACTGTTCCATATATATACTAGACAGATAAGATCGATATAGGATCTCGTTTTGTCCTTCAAGTGTTTACCAGTACTAATTAAAGATCTAATCATTCATCAGTTATTTATCCAGAGATGACCATCAATCGATTCTTAAATTCCAACTACGGCGGCGCGCATACGCGTGTACGTATCATGTATAATCAGTACCGACTAACGACAAGACCAAATACTTCACGTTTGTAGAGGTAGGTATACGTACGTGACAGTCACGATCTTAATCCGACGAGGCGACGACTAGTAGCTCTAGAAAGCTACGCATCTGGAGCTGCAAGAATCTGATCAGCTTTTTTTTTTCTAGAAGCCGCGCATATATGCACCGCGCGCCGCCCTAGCTCAATTTGGCTCGCTGTGGTGACAGCAGAATGGTATTGGTGGTTATATATATATATGTACCTGGATTTGGTCACCGACGTTGACGATGAAGGCGTCGCGGACGGGCTGCACGGTGACCCACTCGCCGTCGCCGCGGCGGACCTGCAGGCCGCGGACGTGCTCGTCGGCGAGCAGCACGGTGAGGACGCCCGGGTCCGAGTGCGCGGAGAGGCCGAGCGTGAGGTCCGGCTGCGGGCACCGCGGGTAGTAGTTGGCGCGCAGCGTCGCGCCGCAGTCGGCGCCGCCGAACGCCCGCTGGAAGTGCGCCTCGTCCAACCCTAGGCTCGCGGACAGCACCCGCATCAGCAGCTCGCACAGCCGCACCACCTCACGCCCGTACTCCTCCGACACCTCCCTGTATATCAATATAAATATAGTATGTGTACACACATCAATACATGCATAAACGTCTATAGGCTATATATGTATACGTGCATCTGATCAGTATTTGGTGCCTGTTTTTACTGCAACTGCAATGAGCTGGCCAGCCCATTTGGCGCTTGGCATGCATGCAGTGAATAGGAGCGAGAGAGAGCACGCAACAAGGTCTACTACACGACGACAGGGACGACACCCCTAGAAAGAAAGGAGCACGCACGTCCATGTTGTGCTAACCATAGCTTTGGAATTATGTAGACCTGCGCTGTGTGGCTCTCTCTAGGCATTTTGCATGAAAGCACCATGGACCTACTTTCCGTTTTCATGCACGTGGTGTATTAAGATGCTGAGTCATTACTACGGCATGACTTATTATTTTCTATTATGGAGTAAGTGTTATCCATACAGTACATTTTAGGCTCCACGCAATGACTAGGGAACAAGCATGGAATGGTTGGAGAAGTACGGCATATGCAGGGACAGTTACGTTAATCTATTTTCTGAACAATCAGTGCACTGTTTTTTTCTTTTGGTAAAACATCACCAGACGTCCTTGCTGATTAATTCAACATAATTATGTGGTTATTAAGGATAGAAAAATTAAGTATAGATGTGTAGTTTTCACAGCATGTCACTCAACACATTTTATATTTTTTTCAACGATACATTTTATTCTACACATGTTTAAACATGTAGTATTTAATATAGACAAAAACAAAGGCCACACAACCTCTAATAAAATTACAAAATAGTTTAAAAAACATACACGGAACATATGGATAATGTCTTACTTGGAAGAAAATAAATTGTGTGTTTGTGTCCACATCACGAATTATTCTATCTAGAAGGTTGAAAATTTGGAGATGATTAATAAGTACATATAATCATATATATGAACTATAACATCGAAAATGTTGGAGTTATCCACACTCGATCCATAATTTTTAGAGTTCATGTGTGCAATCAAACTCAAAGCTCCGATCCATAATAGCATGCCCGAAGAAAAGGTCAATCTCAAACTTTGCATGGTTCAATCAAACTCAAAGCCTACTCTGCCTAAGGGGAAAAAAAAAATCTATATTTAGAAACTTTTACTACTACAATCCTACACATAATGAAGTTTCACAACAGTTCAGTTGTCGTCTATAAACACTCAAATTATTTCGTGCATGTGTTCCAAACGGGATATGGATCGGAGCTTCGTGTTAATTACCTAGTACATATATAGAGATGCACATGCATGTGCTCTAAATGCATGCACATGGATGGTACCTCTATCATCATCAGTTTAATTAGGATCTTGGAGGGAAAAAAAAAAAAGAGAATCGTAATTCGAAGTATGCACACACAGACACGTACTTGCAGTTGCCGGGGTTGGCCGGCCAGAAGTTTGGCGCGCTCTTGGCCGCCTCCGGCGCGAGGTGGAGGAAGAAGTAGTCGCCCCAGTCGAGGACGGCGCCCTTCTGGACGCCGAGGCGGCTGCCGTAGCCCCCGTACGTGCGCGGCGAGTTGGCGTAGCGCTGCTTCTCCGCGAGCGGGCGGCGGAAGAAGCCGCGCCACGCCTCCCGCGCCGCGCGCATCAGCTCGGGGCGCACCCCGTGGTTGACGATCTGGAAGAATCCCCACTCTCGGCACGCGGCGGCAACGGCCTCGGTGACGGCGGCGTTGCCGACCCCGATGGCGGCGCCGTCGCCCTCCGCCTGCATCAGCAGTTCGCCGAAGTCGACGACCGGAATGCTGATGTCCGAGGTCTGATCCTTCTCCACCAGCTGGGCCTGGACTGCCGGTGGCGGCGCCGGGGCCACGAGGACGGGGGCGGTCGCACGGCGGCTTGACGTAGCAGCGCGGGATGACGGACAGGCCGCTCTCGGCGAGCGCCTGCACGCGGACGATGGGCTCCGGCCACTCCTGCATGCATCCCGCCATGTGTGTGTCTGCTGGCTGCCTGGCTCTGGCCCTTCTTCCCTGGCGTGGCGCCGCACGCCGCAGCCTATATGCATGCAACAGACAAGAGCGAAGGAAGAAATAATTAACGATCGGCACTTGGGCAAGCAAGTACAGGTACAGTGCGTGGGCAGCTGAACATGCTCGGTTTGGTCCTATACGAGCTACAGTGGGAAACGAGGTGACCGGCCGCATATACGCATTAATTCAACGCGCCAGGGGATCGGTCGTCGACGATCTTGCACGGAAATTAAAACGGGGCGGGACAAGGCACGAGATGGGATCATGGGAATGCCGGTGAGCGAGGTGACGACTGAAGACGACGACGACGGCTCATGGATACGCAGTGAGGGTGAGGTATGGACGCGTGCTGTGCCAATAAGAACACGCTCCATCGAGCTGAGGATGATGAGCTTGATTTGCTAGCTAGAACACAAGACAGAATTACTATTAGCATAAGGGAACGAACTGACGTACTGGGACGATTAGAACTCGAGTTCTTGAAGAGAGACAGAGCTGAGGCTGAGACTGAGAGCCTGATCGAGCCTGAGCCTGTGGTGTGTGTGCCCCTTGGTCCTTGGATGGATGGCTTAGTGAGAGACTCAATAAGGGGTATATATAGCCAGAGACGAGAGATCGATGGAAAGAGAGAGAAGCCGAAAAGCTATCGATCGAGCTGCTTTTGCTCTGCTTATTTGTTGGGTTTTGGTTCTGGGAGAACATTTTGGCTGCTCACCTGGTCTGGTTGTCGATCGGTTGGGTTGGCACGGCCGCGGGGGCCGGGAGCCGACTGGCGAGGAGCTGACAGCTGGGCACCCAATGGACCAGGGCGGAAACGTGTTTTTTGTGCGTTATATTATTTGTGCCGGATCTGATGTGTGGCTGATGCTGATGACCACCGGTGGGCAGCTGGACTCGGTTGTAAAAACGTACTGCTGCATAATGGTGCATGCATGCTCTTTTTTTAGCGTAGGCATATAGCGATCGCATGGCATATTTGATATCTTCCGTGACGGTGGTGACTGCAAAATGATTTGATTTCTAAAACCCAGTATGCCCTCCTTACTGCCTGGTGTACAGTACCGTCTCGGTGCTTCCTCTTATTTCTATTTCCATTTTTCTATATACGGCAGCTGTACTGGTGACAGTGACATCCTGATGATAAGGACGGCTGAGATTGATTTGATGTAAGCTCGTTCAGATTTCTTTTGGAAAGCAGAAATTTCACCGGAATTAATTCAATCATTTCACAAGAATCAATACGATTTTACATAACATATATAGGATTTAGAAAATTCTCATGTTTTAAGGGGGCATAAAAAGAAGTATTGGATCCCGAATGAGGATAATTTTTTTTATTTAAGTAATTATTATGCTAGATATAGATATAAGTAATTATTATGCACATATATATATATTTTTTTATATATATTTTGCAAAACACCCTATTTGAGCACAAACATATGTAGCTAACAAAAGGAAATGAAACATGAATTATTTATTTTGTGCTTTCCTTTTTTGAGAATTTCTTTTGTGCTTTTCAAAGGCTATATTATGTCAACATTAATTGTGTCTATGTAAAAGTAAAATTCAAGTGAAGTGAGCCATCACTATATATGGGAAAGGCAAGGAGCCTAACCTCAAACGTCATGCATGATCAAATTATGAATGATACTCTCTAAAGACACATTTTCTTTACATGACAATATAGGAGCTAGCTTTGGGAAAAAATAATCTCAATGCAATAGATATGATACACACATACTCAAGCTTTGTTCCAATAAAGGAATATTTGAGGCAACTTGATGAAGTCGCTCATGTTTGCCATAATATTTGTTGAATAGAAAATCATAAAATCCAGCAGTTCCAAGTTGTTATGTCACCTCACTCTTGTATCGTATCTTAGGACATCAATGTAGGGCAAGCATTTTTAATCCTTACATTCTTTTACAAAAATGAATTATTCTTTTTTATACATCCTCGTAAGAGATGTCGCATTGACATCCTAGCATCATTCGAATGATTATCTTGATGGCTTCTTGTTGTGTCGATGTATTAGTATACAATGTTTCCCATAGCAATTGGTGTCATATAGGTCTTACAATGCCTTGTTAGAGGCCATGAGGGGAGTTCGATTTCTCTTGTTAGTAAGCTAGCATAGATGTTATTTACATATGCAAGAGTGGCTCGAACTTTAGTTGGCAAGATTGGTTCTTCTGAAGTTCATGTCACAAAAATGCTAGGAAGAGGTTACATGATGATCATGTTGCAGATTTTGTTCTTTTTATGTTTTTTAGTGTACACAAATGCCTAGTTTGTAATGTCTCGACTATTCCCTCTTTCTGTCACATGCTTTGGTTATAATTGTGGGTGGTCTTCTATATGTAATAATTGTGGTGTGATCGATGCATCATGCATCCTCGCTAGAGGATGGCTAGAGCCAAAATATATCTTTTCATTTTTAAAATAAGATGGTACATATGGTGTTTGTGAGCTTTGTTTACACCACTAGATAGGATTTCATGTGTGAGACTGGTTTCCCAAGGCATATATCGAGTGTTTCCATTCTTATCGTGTTGCCTCTTGGTTGTTGTGACGGGTGATTTCTATGTTCATTAATTAGGGTGACAACTAAGCAAAGAGATGATATATCACTGCAATTAAAGAAGAGAGATGAAGAAATTATTTCTTAGATAAGAAATTATGTCTACACGAGAACTAAAAGTAAAGACATGTGATAGCTAATTGATGGAGAGAAAAGAAACAAAACAATATTCTGTAAAATATAGTTTCTTTATAATAATGTCCATATAAATTAATAAACAAAAAAAAATTATACATATAATAATTTGTAACATTGAGACTGCCTAGCCTCTCGCCGGCTGCCGCATGGGCAGAGTGATCGAGTGATGGCTAAGACATTAATTATAGGATTGACCGTAACCGATGGCGACACCATAGTGGGAGAATTGCAAAATGCCAAGTGTCGACAAATTTAATGGCGGAGAAGACAAGCGCGACGCTGTGGGGTTTACCCGTTTATGTTAAAAAGACAAATGAAGTTTTGGGATAAAGAGCGAGACGACAGAAACCAGGCATAACGAAGGCGGATACGAGCAGGAGCGACGGCCTGGCGACACGTGGATGTCACTTGTCTGGGTATCGCGGTTCATTGCAGCAATATATGCAGTCCAAGAATTGTCAATTGTGTGCTACGGGCTTCACTCCACTCAATTGTCTGGTCTATAATCGTGTCCTGTTGCTGATTCCTATCCCGATGGTCGTCCGGCCGCCGCAATTGTAATAAAGACCTTATTACTATCAGACAAAATAAGCCGTCGGCAACCTGAAGATGAGCTTTGCTTGGCAATTGACAATTTGACATGATGATGATCGTCGAACCTGTTCCGACGACGAGAAATCCTGGCCATATATCTATCTGTCTATTTACAAGGGATCTGATCAGATCGCCAAAGATTCCCGGCCATCGAGCACCGCTCGAGCCAGTGGTCTTGGTTTGTCACATCGGCATGGCATGGCATGGCATGCTCACGCTGTGCTGCCCACCCGAGAACAGAGGAAAGTTGGGCATTACTATATGCAGTATATATTTCGGCATCGTAGCTCCATCCTCGTGCGACAATTTCTCGAGAAGCTGGCTGAATGAGATGGGTTCCGATCCTCTGCCCGCCAGAGTTAATTGCCCTATTAAATGATCTTTCATTGTATTGCATATGCATTAAACTCGTTCAACGCGAAGCATGGCCGCATGGGAAAGGAAGGCTGGAGCCTGCAGGAAGGCCATGCTGTCCCGCCCCGATCCGTCACGTTTCGACAACGGACGACACAGTCCTCCTAACTGCAGCTGCATGCATGTAGTCATGTAGATAGACATCGATGATCAGGGCCGCGGAGATAAAGATCCGGTCTGCTATCAGAATTCATCCAGATCAGCCTAGAATTCTAAAAAATTCCAGATCAGCCCGCCACATGGCATGTGTGTTATCCAGAACCAGAACCAGAACCCCCGGGCACCTTGTTAATTTGTCGGCAAAGCTGACAGCAGCCCCGCGTGTTGATTGATTTGATTAGCCTCGATCCGTCCCGTTCGGCCGCGCGCGGCAGCTCCGGTCCCGTCCCTACCTCATTTCATTTGCGGCCGGCGGTGCATCTTACATATTCGCCGCCGCCGCAATGTGTAGTAAGATACTATACTACAGTCCCACAATGTGTGCGGTGTCGCGACGCTCTCGTGACGTCCGGAGCAAATCGTAACCCAACCCACCGGACGGTACCGCGCCGCGTGGCTGCTTGGCCTCTCGCTAGCAAGAAAGCGGCGTCCGCCGCCGCCGGTGCCTGCTCGCCATGCACTGCAGCCTGCAAGACAGCCAGTGGCGCCTCTCTAGTGGCGGCGCAGCCGCATTAGCACTAGCAGCAACAGCAACAGGGGAGCGGAGCCAATAGGCGCTGCGCCGCAACGCGCGCCGCAGTGGCGCGGTGGGAACGGAATGCGCACGGGCGCGCGCGCGTGCCTGCCGACAACCCCCGCGACCTGCGTACGTCCACGGCCCCAGTCGCCCACTGGGCAATTCTTGCGCGCGTCGTCTTGGCGGCGCGCCGCACGCACGCACGCTCGCTCGGCCGGCACCCGGCAGGGCCAGTGGGCGTGGGCCGGTCGCTGCCAACGCCAACTACGCATCGCGCCAACGCCAGCTCCAGGGCTCCCGGCGCACGTTGCCCTTCCCTTTTCCCCTTCCGATTTGACGTTCGGCCGGCGCGGGCACGTTGCGCTGTCCGCGAGTGCTGACGGGTGGTGGCTGAGGTAGTAGCAGTAGTGCCAATCATGACCGGTGACGAGTGACTCCAACCTGAGTCAACTTTACATGTCTGACCAAGGCCTCGTTTAGTTGGCAAATATTTTGCCTCCAACT
This sequence comes from Hyparrhenia diplandra, assembly GCA_015847255.1. NCBI lineage: Eukaryota > Viridiplantae > Streptophyta > Magnoliopsida > Poales > Poaceae > Hyparrhenia > Hyparrhenia diplandra. Next base: position 112,832 of record JADLZK010013282.1, on the reverse strand, counting down.
TCCAAATTTTTGTAATCTCTCCATCACATCACATTAAATACACCAAAAAAGATATAGATTCGGAAAGTAAATGTAGGTAAAAAAAAAAAACAAATTACACAGTTACTATACATCACGGACGAATCTTTTGGCCTGGGTTAGTCTATGATTGGACAATATTTACCACAAACAAAAATGTCTTCTACAAGATCTTCTACAAGAGTTCAAACAGTGTTATTGACAAGTTTTAACAAGGCCCAAGCCACTTGTCTTCTCTGGCGCGCGTGCCGGCCGGCGGCCGGCTCGTAGAACCGCCCACCTTGTAGTAAAGCAAGCATCCGCTTTTGTGACGACGGTAGTAGTAGTACTAGTAGCGGATAGCCAGATAGATACACGTGTAGGCGCAGATGTTCCACGATGGTTGGTACGGTGCGGTTCGAGTAGGCAGGCATACATGGTACATACCCACAGCACCAGCAGAGGAGTGCACGGGCATGACACGGCAGTTCAGGTCCGTTTTGGCTGGGGGTAGTACCGGTAGCGAACAATGGCACATGATGATGCCGTGGAGGAAAGCGGTGAGCGCACACGGGTTTTTTATTCCGTCAGTGGTGGACTGGACTGGTGGTGGTGAAGGAGGATTTGGGGGGAGTTTCACTTTGGTTCACCCCCAGATGCTTCATGCTCGTCAAATGGAGCCGTATGCTGCCCGGCTTAATCTTGTCCTCGGAATTTGACCACATTAACCTCATCTATCTACTTATGCTCCACACAGCCTGATGCCATCAGTCGTTTTGGTGGCTTTATTTGTGCACTCCAGCAGTCAGCAGATGCATCCAAGTCCATATGGCTGCTGATGAAGCAGGAAGCATTGTATTGCTCCGAGGAATTCCCTCACGTGGTTGAACGCTGGTTGGCACCGTCATATCGCTCCGGCTTCTCAATCACGGAAGCATCAGAGTCAGAGCAATTTGCGGCAGATAGAACAGCATCCGATTTTGTTTGCGTTGCATTGCACCCAACCTAATGTACTAGGTGAACATTGCATCATATCTTGTATTTTGGCATCACATTGCCGGCAGGAGTACTGGAGTAGGAAGCCACTGCCCAACAAATTATTCGGCGTTTCCCATTAGAAGAAGCACGAAATGTTTTTTTGAAATAAAAGAAGAAGCACGAAATGAACTTTGCCACAGGGTACAGCACGGTAGGTCAACAAACTGCATGCATTTCATGAGTGCAAAACATTGTATTGTACAACACTTGGCATCAGGCGCCACAAGATCAAACAGGTGAAAGCAGGAGCACACCATTTGGTACATCATTTGGCTCGGTGCTTGTCAGCGAAACAGGGAAAGCTAATTACACAGGTAAGACAATCAGAGGCTTCTTCCAACTATCTAAATTTCCACGCAAGATGATCATGAGGGGGTGAAAAAAAAAGAAGGCCAAAAGTTCTTCTGCTGCTTAGTGGGCCAAGGGCCTAACTACATGCACACATACGAACGAGGGTGCGGTTTTACTCAACACCCAATTTTACCGACCCATCCTTTATGAGCTTCATGCTAAGGCTGTTGAATCTTCCTCTTGAATAGTGCCGGGACGCCTTTCTCCAATCTGTACCAGTCTTCATCATTGCTACAAATTCTTCATAACTAATCTTGCCATCCTGCAGACGTAAATGGAAAGATACTCATTCAGATGATTGGAGAACTAAAATAAGGTTCTTTTCTATATGAGAGTATAATGACCTTATCAGTGTCAACTTCTTGCAATATGTCATTCACCACTTCCATGCTATCAGCTGCTCCGTCATCCACTAGAGCCTCTCGAAGTTCCTCAGGTTCAATGAAACCATTGCCATCCTTGTCAAAAAACAGGAAGGCCCGGCGAAGATGCTCGTCATTTGCCATCCTTTGCAAATGAAGAGAGACAGCCAAAAATTCCCCATAATCTAGTGCCCCCCTACCATTTGTATCCACCTGTATGCCAATCAGGACTGATCAAAGATGTGCAAACTGCAGAGCACAGGACTCAATCGAAGATGAGCAGTGTACAATTCAATTCAATAATCAGCATGCTCTAGCTGCCTCTTGTCACATAGTGATCAAGCTACATCAATGCAAACTATCCAATGGTACAAGCCAAAGATCCTCATGTCATACCACAAATCACTTTGGATCTATTGTCAAATTGAATCCACCAGAGAACTCAAAACTTAAGCACCAAAGACAACTAAACCTTAGAAACTTCTTAATAAAACAAGCAAACAATGGCACTCAAGGATCATTGGAGAAAAGTAAATAATGAGAGTAAGGCAAGTAGGCAACATTGCTCTCATAACTTCCAGTCTCTTATTAGGGCCTGGTTGGTAGGGCACTAGAGCTCCTCAGCTCCTGGTTCTGTGAGGAGAGTGATTCTCTAAGAGAAATGATTATGTGGCTGAAAGTGATTATTTTTTATCTTTAAGATAAATTCTATGTAAAAGGTGATTCTGTTTGTGGAGTGAATCAAAAGAAGCTACTTTCTTCAGCTCCCAGCCTCCTAGTTTATTTCAGAGAATCAATTCATGGAATTAGGATAAGAGCTCCTCCTTATTCAGCCCAAAAGCTGTTATTGAAGCTCTGCCAAACAGGCTCTTTACAAAGCTGCGACACTACACATAGTTCTTTTCTGTTGCTGATATGAGACAACAAGGACGTGTATTTCAGTATTTCATTTGATGAATCATGAAACCATCCCAACTTGCCTCAATTCTGCCAGTAAGCAGTCAGCTAGTTGAGGTTCGGCTCCTATACATTGAGGCACCCACATTACTACCTAATACAGTGTAGGAAAAAGCATTCACCAATGATTATGGCACCTTTTCTCTAGTGAGCTATAAGGGACAACCAGATCAGCAGGGGAATTTTCATGACATTCAAAAGAGTGCCTAACACACAACACACGATATTCCACTGCCTACAGGAAATGTATGGTCAAAACTACACCAGGAACAGGAATGAAACAATATGTTAGCACCTAAGCAAACAGAAGGAAAATGGACACATCTAACTGAATGAATCGGTCTATTAGACCTCACTAGGGTAGTGCTCAGGTCAGATGGCTATTTGATAGTTGATACTAATGCTAATGGAATACAATACTGTCAATACAACTGGGGCATATATCAGAGATGAATAATAGTCACCCTGGAAAATCTGCGCCAGATTAAATTCCCTAGGTGCTTGGAACATTTGGTTGAGGTGGACATAAAGTGGAAAATGCCATCAAGGCATAAAAATGGATGCGCTAGATAGAGAGGTGAGGATTATGAAGTTAGTTCAATGTATCTTTCCGTGAAAATTACCATTGTTTTGTCCTTCAGTGCATGACATCTTCCTTGTACTATTTCTATTAACAGGTGATTTGTCAACCACCTAAGACTTCTAAGTAAATAGTAAATATAGAACTCTATCTTATCGGTTTCTAGGAGTATTGGAGAGGGATTCTTTGAATACTTACAGCTTCAATGAGCATCTGCACTTCTGATTCTGCAAGATGGGAACCGAGTTTTGCTATTCCGGTCTTTAGTTCTTCATAAGATACAATCCCATCATTGTCAGTGTCCATAGTCTTGAACATCTCCTTTATGTCCTCAACTTCCTCAGCAGACAAATGATCAGCAATGACCTAGTCAAACACATACACCAAATCTTATCAGTCAATCTTGAATTGCTATAGCAGAGATAAGAATAAAATATCAGACCAGGATGAAAAAGGTTCAATAGAGCAAGATACAGACCCTTAGAGCCCTTCTTTTGAATCTATTCATCCTAGAAAATTGTTTGAGCCTTGACTTTACAATATCTCCAAGAGGGACGTTAGGAGCCTTCTTCGCATTTTGAAGCCAAGGATGTTCTGTATTTTTTAGAAAAAAAAAATGTCAACGTTCCTTCAAACAAAAAGGACAAAGTGAAAAATGATTATACAGGGGGGTGGGGGATGGTTTGACTTTTGGGGAAAAAAGAATTTATGTTAAAGCAATATCCAAACATTTCTCGATGAATCATCTCTAAAAATAACAACAGTGCACAACATTGCTAGATTTGGCCTCCAATTATGTCACAAACAGCACTGCCTCAGAAACAAGTAGAGGTTGAAGCCAATTTCAGATTCTAAGCATGGTTCATCTTTTACATAGCTTGGCACCTCATTGAATTGAAAAACCTCTTTCCTTTAGGGAAAAATTAGAGTAGAATCATACTGTCTAAAATTTAGCGCTCAAAATATCCCAAACAGATGCTCTAGAACAATAGTGCAACAATGGTGTTTACTAAGCATAGTGACCACCTCAGCAATGGAAATACAGCAGGAATGCCAAATCAAACTGGTACCATCGTAGTTTTTTTACTGTATGAAGGAATGAAAACAAAAGGTTGTGAAAAGCTTTATGCGGGACTGAAATACTGATTGACTTGACAATTTCAAGAGTCCTCAAGGAAATAGGCAGGTAGCATATTAAGGCCTGTTTTTTCTAGCATCAGTGATGACATACCAAGAACCTGCTTTGCAGTTAACCTGAGCTTTGGATCAGGCTCCAACATGTGTCGAACTAAATCTTTTGCATTTTCCGCAAACATTAGGCCAGGGTTCCCGCTTAAAATCGATATTTCCACGAAGAATAGCCTGCGCCACCCCTTGTTCAGTCTCTGCAGATTTTTTTTTTTCCAGGTCAGGGATTCTGAAGTAGAGTAAATTTAATGGAAATTACAGGTTCAATAAAGAAGTTACCAGCCCAAAACGGAGGAACTCCACATAATAAAATATACAAGATAACTCCCGACTCCATATATCTATTTCTGGCCCATAGTTTCTCTTCAATACTTCAGGAGCCATGTAATAGGGGCTTCCCACAATTTCTGAAAACTTTTCACCTAAAAAGTAGAACAAAGGATGAGAAAAGGACAGATAAAATTAGAGTTTTATCGTGTAGTACGTCACAATGTCAGTCCTGAGGTTTAAACACAATTATTATTATTATTATTATTTTATCAAACAAACACTCTTGAATCTAGGTTAGTGGTTACACCCTAAATTCATTAAAAAAATGGTGAAATGTTGAGATTCTCAACTTTCACTAAGTAATCACGCAATAATTCTAAGACTTACGAAAGTTTCAGATACAGGGGAGAAACATTTGCCCAATTTCCAGCAGTTTCTTTTTGTGTGGGGATGCATAATGCTGGTTACAGTTACTATAGTACACAGATATAATTGACTACCCATATGGGAAATGGAAACATTTCCCTAAAGAAAAGAACCCAAAGAACTAAGTTGGAAATGACTTCATTATAGTCCCATGGTTTTCAAGTCGCCGCCTAGGTGATGATGCATGCTGGATTCTGGGCCCTGCCTCTTGGTTGCCTTGCCACAACATCATTAAAAGAGAGAGTTGCAGAGGGGGAGGATAGGAAGAAACGAAGAGTGGTGGGGAGTTGGCCACCGAGGCGAAGGGGCTGGAGCCGCTGCCATCCCTGCTGGCTCTGGCACCGGTGGCTGGTGTGGAACTTCTCTTGTCAGCTGTGGCACGGTGGAAAGGGGCAGTGGCAGTGGTCAATATCAGGGCACAGAGCAGTGAGGTAATGGAGGCGGCTGAGAGAGGAGGGAGAAAGGGAGGCGCCAGTGGATGATCTCTATGCAGATGGTACACGTGATGGAAGGGGAGGGCATATGGGCTGGGCCAGCCCCTTTATTACTCTTTATTACACGTTATGCCATTATGATTTGTAATTTTGTATGTGTCGCCGCCTTAATATCCAAGGGTAGTCCTGTTGAAGTGTATAGAAAGCCAACTAAAATCACGGCAAAGAGCAAATGTAGAGCAGTAGATTTTTGAACTAAAGGCTTTCCATTTTGAATCCTATTAGAAGAGAAGAATAAAGAAATCACCTGTTAAGAAAAAAAATCGAACATGTTATAAAGAGGACTGCAATGAAGTATTGCTCCAAGTAAACTCTCATTGTTTGGCCAAACAGAAAGAAGCATTGAATGAATTGTCATAGTACCAACTGTACCCATACCAAGAGAAACTCAACGGATGAACAATTCAATTCTTAATAGAATATGAAAACCTTAATCCTGTAACAGAAAAAAGGTAGACGGATGGACAATAATGGCTATTCAGACAAGGAAGGTTTGGTCTCATGCAACCAGAAGATCGGCACTTCAGTTATATACCATTGAAAGACATTTGTAACCTAAACTAACTACCACTGAGAGACCGTTCTTGCTATTATAGAAGTTATTCTTTCGATGCTATATAACTTACTTTTCAGCAGCATAAGGCCATTTTTTACCTTAAAACAAAGACTTCATGGTGAGAGATAAATCTGTTCCATGAGCTGAGTACTCAGGTGACTCAGCAAGTTAAGTCAGAGTGGACTGTCCTTGTGTACACACTATTTCATAAAGGAATTAGAATTTAAGTTGCAAATCTAAATGATAAAATGGCGCATGGGCTAATCTTAAGTAGACTTGTTTGTGTGGGTGGGTGTGTGGAGTGGGGGTCCAAGACCAAAAACACATAGAGAATGGTCAAGAAAAGGAGCACCTTACAGGAATCCTCTATAAAGAGTTCGCTGTCACAAAAGAAAACATCCAGAGCAGAATCACAACAGAGAACCACTTTATCTTACTTTTCAATATTACGAATCCTGATCGCTAAGCTCACTTGATAAGTTGATGCAAATCAAGTAAATACTGTATACTGTATGTCGGGAGTAAATACTAGTAAACATTTCATGAATTATAATTCTGCAAGTGTAAGAATGTGCATCACATCCACTCCGAAATACTAACAAATCAGTGCTATATAACTTCTACACAGTAGCGGAAACTGAGCTCACCGTTACATATTCGCATACTAGTATCAAATAAATAATGTATCGATAACAATGAATGTGATATTACATGAATTTCACAACTAATGCACCACTAATTGTTCATCATAATTAATCCCAATAATAGTGTACCACACTACAAACATCCTAACACTTAGATGTACCAACCAGGCAACCACTGAGCCCACTACGATATGTTCACTCTTCATCAAACCAAAATGCTCTGTAAGAGAGAAGAAAGAGCCCAGTTGAATCAATGCACTAAAAATTATCCTGAAAAAGAAGGGTGTAGACAGTGTCCACCGGACCACTACCAAATCCTGCCTCGCAGCTAGTAATAGCCAATTACCGATGAAAAGAACCACTTATTTCCAGATTGCATAGCTAGTAATAACCACATTTTTCATGGACTGCCAAAAAAAAGAGTACATTTTGCTACTCTGAATTCTACTGTCCAGTTTCTTCTGGACCACCCCCACTAAAACCAGAAATGAGAAATCACGGAAGTGCAGAAAATTCTCCCAAATTGAGAAAGGATCTCGGTTGGGATGACTCACCAGGCTTGAAGAAGATGGAGAGGCCGAAATCGATGGCCTTGAGCGGCGAGTTCTCCTTCTTATTGGCGAAGAGGAAGTTCTCCGGCTTGAGGTCGCGGTGGATCACGCCGTGGCGGTGGCAGAGCTGGACGACTTCGACGATGGTGCGGGTGACATTGGCGGCGGCGCGCTCGGTGTAGTGTCCCCTCGCAACGATGCGGTCGAAGAGCTCGCCGCCCTCGCAGAGCTCCATGACGAGGTGGACGGCGCCCTCGTCCTCGCACGCCTCCCTTAGGGACACGATGCTGGCGCTCTTGGGCAGGTGGCGCATGATGGCCACCTCCCGGCGCACGTCCTCGACGTCGACGGCCGTCCGCAGCTTGCGCTTGGAGATGGACTTGCAGGCGAGCAGCTCCTTGGTGTCCCGATCCATGCAGAGGTACGTCACCCCGAACTCCCCGCGGCCGAGCTCCCTGTCCAGGACGTACTTATCGTCGATCCCGACGACCTCGCACCCCTCGTCGCCCAGCACCGAGAGCCGCTTCTGCCCGCCGCCGCCGCCGCCGCCGCCTGCTCCTCCGCCGGCGGCGCCGTTCCGCGCTTGGTGCGGCTTCTTCTTCGCGTTGGATGCGGGGAAGTGCGAGGAGCTGACGTCCTCCCGCGCGACGGCGGACGGCGAGCGGCAGCAGTTGCCCATGGCCGCCCGAGATCAGAAGGCGGGGCGGGAGGTTAGGATTGGAGCGGCATTTGGGGCGCTGCTGGGGTGGTGGGGGAGAGGAGAGGAACTGAACCGAGCTAGGAAGGATACGGCCTGCGGACTGCGGAGAGAGAGAAGGCGGAGTACAGAGTGTACAGCCCACAAAGACAGAGCAGACTACCCGCACTGGACACGGCTGTGAACGCCACGAGGGAACCAACGTGCTGCAGCGGCGTCCGCTATGCCGTCCGGGAAGCCCGTTCTTCCGGCAAATTTGCCGTGGCAGCGCGTCCGGATGTACCGGCGCGACCCCACCTCGGTCACTGACTCACTCGTTCGCGGAAGAGGGAAGGGAGAGAGAAGGGAGGAAGCAGTGCTCGCCCACGAGCGCTGCTGCCGCCCCGCCGCACACCGACGGATAGACCCTCCCGCGCGCCGCCCACCTTCCCTCGACCGCGCCCACCGGTGGTGGCGCCCACCTTCGCCCGCCACGGCACACCGGGCGGCGAACGCCCCCTCCTTCGGCACGCACATGGGAGCCCACCCGTGAGCTCGCAGGCAGCGCGCGGCGGGCGCCTCGCCCTGCCGCCGCCATTGGCCACCGTGGGGTTTTTAAGAACTATGATTTCTCTTAATGCAACACGTGCTAAAGCACACTTTCAAAAAAAAAAAGCGCAAGCACCGACACCTCCTACGGTTGAGAGAATATGACAGAAGGGATAAGGTAAGACGGGAAAAAGAATAGGGAAAAGAGAAAAAGGAAAATAGAGAAAAAGGGAAAAAGGAAAAGATAATAGGAAAAAGAAGAAAACTAGAAAAATAGAAAAAAATAGAAAGAGGAAAAACTATTATTACTTAATTAAAAAGTTTTATTACTAAACTAATGTAAAAAGAAAAAAGAAAAAATTGGAAAAGAAGAAGAGATGGGAAAGGAGAGGAGAGGAGATGGTAATTGGGGATGGTTGAATAAAATATTGGATAGTTGGTATAGAGTAGAGATATAGAGGATGGATAAGTGCGGGAGAAAGTGATATAAAGGAGAGAATATTGATGACCAAAACATATAGAGGATGCATTTAAAGGATTACGAAAAGTGCGATAGTTTTAAAAACTTGTGTGGTGGGGATAACGGTATGGATGAGGTGTCGGGGACGACGAACTGGGGATGAGGAGCCAGCGGTAGATTTTAGGACGAGGAGGAGGACCAGAAAGGCGGAGGAGAACATTCTCACGTGGCGTCTGTGGTGATGTGTCACCGCCATCTGGGGCCGGGCTCACCCCATATGGTCCGGTTTATTCGGTTTGTGGTTAAAGACCAGCCTAACCCGTAAAGTCTCGCTTTGTGCGGTTTGGAACTCAAAAGTGCTGGGTTCCCCGGTTCCTACATGCTAGCACTTGTAGGGAGAGCATACGCCCCCGCACGGCCGCAGAGCGGCAAAAGGGAACATGGTTATTTTTTTGGACATAAGCTTCACCAGGATCCGTCATGCTTGCCAATCTAGCAACACCAGGATCAGGCGCCTGAAGGTAGAGGGGATCACCGCGAACCTGATGGTGAGGTACTCGACGACGATTCTGGCTCAGAGGATGCAGGAGACACGAAAGAGCAGGTTGTGGCGGCGACGATCTCTAGCGAGGACATGGGGATGTTGTTACGGCATGGATCGACGCTTTTTAAGTCGGAGGCCGAGCATCTATGTGCCACAAGGCATCCAACGGAGGTGGAAGGAGGTTCCGAGCTAACTGTTGTAGGGAGGTCGACGAGCTGCGCCACTCTCATTGTCGAGTAGGGCCCGCCTAAAAAAAATGACCCGCTTTTTTTTGAATGGCTGGTTTGGTACGGGTCGTCCCCTTCCTCCCGGATGCATCCGTTAGGCGGGTGACCCTATCGTCGCCTTCCCAATCAAGCCGCCAAGTGCATAGGAGTAGCCTCTTTGAGAGCGTCAGAGAAGAGAATGAATGTGGCGCCGAGCACCAAGCACCCTGAACTTTGGCGAGGATGCTTGCTCTACCGCTTGACTCGATTTTTGGATATAGGCAACACCTTCTTGGACGTGAAGTGGCAAAAAAAAAACAAACCCATGGACTTTCCTAGCTACGAACATGCGCGGATAAACTATATCGTGGGGTCCATAGGGGGGGGGGGGCGATGGCCGCAGAGGAGGGCTCCTAGTCGCCTTCGCCAACCGCCCGCGATAGAGACGGCGGGCCCATGTCCAATCGACTTGAACGTTTTTTGCGGTAATTTATGGCAGAACCGACTCCAAACCACGCTATAGTCATTAGCCCTCCAGAGCAACCTTCAACTACGGTTTTGTGTGGCCTAGTTTGACAAAGATTAGGTTGGTCCGATTTTGATTGGGCCATGTACGTGGCATTGGATGGCTGTACATTTTGGTGTGTTTTGGTGCGAGACGGTGATCCCTATAGCAGGGGTGGGTGGAGGCAGGGTGGTGGGAAGTTTTGTGTTTGACTAGGCTCACTCTGGACGAAGAGGCGAAAGTTGTGTCCATGACCACGGAGTGGCGTAAGGAAAAGAGGAACCACATTCACAAACTGCTAGCCAGGTAGCAAAATAATGTAGAAAAAAGCAAAATAAGCCGCTGCAGTGCTAATGAAAAAGCAAAATGTTGTTCCTGGCCAGTATTTTTGAAACTTCAAAGCATTTCTAACTTCAGAACAAATTTAGAAAAAAAACCTAGCATTCGTCAATGTCACGATAAATAAATAGTTCTTATAAAACAAGCATTTTTTTTTAAAAAAAAAAACTACTTTAGTTGGTTGCTTTTGTTAAATTGTGTTTTGGTAAGTTAGAATGAAATTAGTTTTAGGTTTATTCAATTTAGCTTAGGTATATGGATGTAGTTCTCCCCATGTAAAAGGAACTTCATTTCTCTTTGTTTTCCCTCTGCCTTTTTCTCCGTTATCCTCTCTTTGATTCCCATCAATTGTCCAATAGAAGAAGCAAATGTACACTAGGGGAGGCACAAGTGTGGACCCATGGTTGTAGCTTCCATTAACCTCTCTTTGATTTCCATCAATTGTCCAATAGAAGAAGCAAATGTACACTAGGAGAGGCATAGTGTGGAACCGTGGTGGTAGCGTTACAAGATAAATTGTTGGCACCACAAGGTGGTGGGTAGGGGTGGAGGGTAGTAAATTTAGGCTACTACCTTTTTCTTTCATTTTTTTTTGAAAAATTATGTAAACGCTTACGACACGCGCACACTCGCTCCTATAAATATGTGTGCACAAATGTGAGTGCTCGTGCCAACTCAAGAACTTAAACTTAGGTGGACATATTCCAACACAAGAAATTTAACCACACGATCTATCATCAGTTCGCGGCTTTTTCTTTGAATGGCTGGTATTGGTCACTTAGGAAAGTTTGAAAATCTCGCGCACCATCTTCTCTTAAATAAAATAAAGAAATAAAGCGCGGTGTTGTGCTTGTTGCTTAAAGACCTCATTGATGTCTGCGGATGTTTTCTTGCAGAGGCAGCTACCCTATCTGTTGCCTTCCCAATCAGCGGTCTTATTAAAGTGCATAGGGGATAAATTTTCAACTATGCCAGAGTCTTTTTCAGACTATACCAAAAACCAATCCATTCATTCATTCATTACTGAAATGCCGTGCGTGACTTGCACACCTGAACTTTGGCGTCCTGTCTAGTTTATCTACCGCTTGACTCAATCGGTGGATATAGGAATACTATTTTATGCTACGCTATAGTAATATTCAAACTCCATTTGTTGAAGTGGCAAAATCCCAACAAACCCATGGACTTTCCTAGCTCCAACTACCATTAGTGGCTCCATGCGCGGATAAACTATATCGTTATACGGCCTGCGCCAAAATTTCAGTACACACGGACTCCGCCATGACAGTCAGAGCCAGAGGAGGTACTTGGGGATCCAGGTAAGCGCAGCTGCAAGCTCCGGCAGAAAGCTAGCTAGCCATATGCCAAATTGGTGAAATTGCCAATGCCATGCTCCCGAGGCTAGGAGGCGAGGGCGACAGAAACAACGGTTGCCCCACGCGTCGGCGACGCGTGAAACTTCCCACCGGTAGGCCGCCGGCTGGCTAGTAGGGGCACAGCGAAATCCTCGAAAGCAGCAGGGAAACATCGCCGTCGGTCCCAAAGGTAAAAACCGAAAGCAGGATCGGCTGCATCCGTAGGCAAATTCTGCGTGTCCGGATCCGGACGGCGCGGCAGCTGTTCTAGGTACGGCAGGCGTCACCAGGACCCCAGCCTCGGCGGCGGCGACGGCAGCAGTCACATCTCCATCGGGGATAAACAGTGGAAAGTCAGGCTGCTGGCCTGTTGCTGCCATCGCATGTGTTACAGCAGTAAAGCAGTCAGCAGTACAGGCCCCGGGCAGCCAGGCAGGAGAGGAACCGAGCGAGCGGTCCGTTCTTGCTCGGCGACTCGGCAGGTGACAGCCAATAAACCAGTAATCAACTTGTCGTGGGGACGTTTAACTAGCGGAATTGGATCTCGGCGAGAGGAAAGTGTGTGCGCGCACCAGACCTTTGCTTAAAAAACAGCAGGGCTGGCCGGCTGGGGCTCCACTTCGTGCACCCTTTTTCCTTGGATGCCATCATGCGTCATGCATGCAACTATATGCAAGTACTATGCAATTCCAGTTCGCTCTACAGTACCCTGCTAGTCTTGTCCTACTTCCCTTGTGTAGCAGGAGTCCAAGACCTATGTTTGTCCCTCTTCGATGCAGCATGACAGCTAGCGAAATCGTATCCTCCGCTCGTCTGCCGTGCCACACCACACTTCAGGTTCACACAAGCATTAGGTGTCGTTGCAACTCATCAAACACGCCACACTTCAGGTTCAGACAAACAGTTAAACCCATGGAGGGAAAACAACGAGAAGGACGGACGACCGGAGGAGGCGCATCACAAAGCTCGTACAGTTCCCGTTCTGACGTCGTGAAACGGAGAGGTTAAAAGCCGGGGGCCGATCCGGTGGGTGGTGGTGGCGCAGCAGCGGCCAGCGCAGCGGCGATCGCTCGTCCACCGGAACAGGAGCCGGCCGGCCATGTGCGCGTAACCGTACAACGAATCACTGTTCCTGCCGTCCGTGCCCGGCAAGGGTGCGTCACACGGCACAGGCCTACAGGCCTACAGCTACGATTCGATTCTTCGCACGCCCGCAATGAATGACGCCGCGCAGTTGAGTAAGAGCGTCCGTAGTGTATAAAACCAAGGTTGGTTCCTAGATGGGCCTCACGATTGATTAGACAACAGTTGATATACAACCCACAATGTATGGAATCGGGGTTGGTTCTATGTGTGGGTCCATGTTGGTGAAAAGCCAACCCATCACCCTTCTTTGTTCCCCCGTAATAGTCTTTTTTTTATTACAAAGATCTTTCGGTTTCCATGTATGGAGCTTCTGGTTCTCCATAGAAAACAAGACCACAAAGTGTGTGTCTACTTGGGTTCCATAGATGCATTGATTGCATAGAAAAAAAAAAAAAACATACATTGCGGCTGCTCTAACAGCCTTCCAGGGCGAGCTTGTGGCAATGCTGCGTCGCGCTCGCGCACTCGCACTCGCAGTCAAACTCGACTGTGGGGGCTCGAATCATTGGGTTTTTTGCTCCGTGTTGCTGATTTGCATCGATCGCCTAGTGGTACGAAACGGCCGTTGCTGTTGCTGCCTGCGCGAGGCGACCGTGGACGACGATAGGACGTACTTACTACGTGTGGCCCAATGCCCAGGACCATGAGATGAGTAAAGTACTACGTCAGTACGCTTGTCGGACGAGTTCGTCCCTAGTAGTGTGAGTGTCCCTGACTCCCTGTTCGACGTGATCCCTCGGTGCTAGGCTGTAAACGCCCTTTCCATATCCGCGGTGACTGCGACAGTACTATGTCGGAAGAAATTGAAAGTGAAATCACCACCTGGCATTGGCGATCGATCTCTGCCTTTGTGGGCTGGGCCAGCCAGCAAAGCGGCTCTGAAGTGATCGCGGCAAGCCACCCGCAGCCCAGCATCGGCCCGGCTCGTCAAAAATCCCTAGCTTCCTGTGGTCGTCGTCCTCGAGTGACTCGTCGTCGGTCGAGTCACCCCCTTCCCTTTCGGCACCTCTCTCTCTCTCTCTCCTCCCCCGAAGAGGAGCGAGCGAGAGGAGCAGCGAGCGCGGCCGCGATGGACCGCGTCCAGCTCGTGCTCCTGGGCCTCCCGATCCTCCTCTTCTGCTCCGACGTCGTTACCCTCTTCGCGCCTCTCCCGCCGGCGGCGCCCGTGACAGACAAGGCTCCCCACGCTTTTCAGCCCGGCGACCCCTCCGCGGCCGACGCTTCCGCACATGTGGTCTGTATTAGCACGGCTCATGATTGAGTGGTTTGGTGCCTGATCTAACTGTTTGAGCTGATGGCGGTTCTTGTGCTTTGCTTCGGGTTTCTTCTTCGCAGGAGCCGCAGGTGGATGGACCTGGCTCCGGCACCACCGTCGAACTGAAGTTTTGCGCCTCCTGCTCGTACAGGTGATTCTGTGTACTTAATGTTCGCTTTATTAATTGGCATGGAGTTGGAGGAACCGATGGTGACAAGGATTCTTTGTAGTAGTTACTGAATGCGTGCTCAAATCCATGAGATTTTTGGTTGATTTATTAAGCTGGAAGGTCGTCTAGGTACGCAAGCACGGTTAAAGCTGTTGAACATACTGAAACCTACCTCTTTTCCTCTGTATTGTACAAATCCCCCCACCCCAAACATAAACTACCAGAGATGGAGATTTGTATTGTACAGTTACCCATGACACAATATGACAATTAAGCTTGTCTTTGCTGGAGTTATATGATTATGTTGGATCATAAATGCTTTATCGTTGTTGGAATGAATGAGCTGGGCGGGTGTTGACAGAGAGATGAGGAAGAAGAAGAGGAGGGGTGGGCATAAGGTAACCTTGCCTATGGGACTAGCCAAAATTTCTTAAGTAGGTCATCAAAGAGGTTCTAATCCCGACCATACCGTACAGTATGGCTGCGAGTGGATACCAGATAGCAAGGATACTGATTTCAGTGTTCACCACAACTAAGTCCTTTCAAACATTAGTTTCTAACTCTTTTGTTTGTGCTCTTTAGTCTGTGCGAGCATCAGAGTCCACACAGCATGGACTGTTCTCTGGGGAATGGATCAATGGAATATTTTTTAGTTCTAACTCTCCTTCATATTTGCATCCAACTGTGCTCATGGGTTATATGGGCTGTAAAAGCAATGCACAACTACTTGTTCCAGAAAAAAAACAAGAATGGTTTTTCCTCATGTACTCATGTACTTTCATTGGGGGTTTTGGCCTTGATGGTGCATACTGGTTCTGTTAGGAAAGGCAAAGTGATTAAAAACCAAGAGGAGACATACATTTGTATGCCATTTGTTCATTTCCATGGCCTAATTGTCTTCTGTCTGTAGCTAAGATAAAATGTGATATGTGATAAAAATTATAATATGTGTGATGTGTGATGAACATATATTCTCATGCCATCCCTTAAAAAGAACATTGAACCTTCTTTTCGTATTATACACAGCTCTACAGATGTTGGTGCAACTGCAACTGCAAAATCTCTTTATTCACATGCTTTAATAAAATCTTCTAGAGTACAGTGGTATGCCTTTTGTGGTTATGCTGCTGATATTTTCTACAATCATCATGCTTTTCCTTCCAAGATAAAGAAAACTTGTATGCTTTGTTATTGAAAGAATGACAAAAAATTCTACTCCTTGCCTAGCTGCTCCTGTGTATATTTTATATTTGTCATGGGAAGATCCTAGAGTATATTAGAGTATAATTGGTAGATAATCTGCTGCTACAATTCACTACTGGCTGCAAGCAATTGCAGTGAAACTTCCTAGCAGCCAGGTAGGACTACCTGGCTGCTAGGAAGTTTCACTGCAATTGCTTGCAGCCAGTAGTGAATTGTAGCAGCAGATTATCTACCAATTATACTCTAATATACTCTAGGATCTTCCCATGACAATATTTATATAAGAGAGATTGCTGATTTCATGTCAAAAATTGTAGGGGCACTGCAATGACCACGAAACGGATGCTAGAAACCACATTTCCGGGGATTCATGTTGTCTTGGAAAATTATCCTCCACCGTTCCCCAAACGTGCACTGAGTAAAGCTGTACCCCTTCTTCAGTTTGGAGCGATGGCAACATTAATGGCTGGTGATCAGATCTTCCCTAGATTTGGAATGGTTCCACCTCCTTGGTACTACTCACTTCGTGCTAATAGATTTGGGACCATGGCATCAATCTGGCTGTTTGGCAATTTCGCCCATTCATTTCTACAGAGTTCTGGTGCCTTTGAAGTTTATTGCAATGGGCAACTGGTAGGTTCCTATGAAACCTAATTTTGCTGCAATATCATTCTGCAGTACTTTACTTTTATTTGCAACATATTTTCTCAGAATCATTTCTTGCCAACTGTTTGCATTTTGCTGGGAACTGTTTGCACTTTGCTGGGCACTGGAGCATCCTGTGCTTTACTTCACTGAGCTATTCTTATTTCCTCTTTATAGAAGCTAGTAACAGTTGGGAACATGAGATAAACTAGTTCCTTTACCTGGATCTCTGAATTGAAATGTGGAGGTCAGGTCATGTTTATGCGCACAATGTCTTCATATGGTGGTACAATAATCAATTGTTAGTTGCAAAGCTTTGGAAAAAGAGCAAGTTATTTTGGAACAGATAAGAGAGTAGGGTTTGTCATGTTTGTTTGTATGGCATCTGTGCTTTTCTTTTCTCTTGGTGGAGTCAAAGTACTCCCTCCGTTCCAAATTATAAGTCGCTTTGACTTTTTTGGCCGACTTATAATTTGGAACGGAGGGAGTACTAATCTGTCCAAATTTTTCCTATGTTATCATTACTGAAGTGTGTATTACTATCAGTTGTACTTATGCTGCATAGTACTGTAGCCATAGCCAAACAATGAGACTGAAAACGGTACTATAAATACAACAAACCAGGTAGTGGAAATTGTTGGGTCCGTAATAGTAAATGCCTATGCTGGGTAGTCTGTTCCAAAATGACAAGTTCTTGGGGTTTGTAAAAAATATCCTGGGATGTAAGGTCTTTCTATTCATATAGAACTGCAACTTCAAGAAAGCTTATTTTCTTATAAATTCAGTCCATTTCATGCCAATGCCAAATATGATGAGCAATCATAGGTCTTTGTAGTGAAACTATAGTCTTTATTTTTTCACATACAGTGCTTGGACCATTCCTGGATTCTCCTTTTCCTTAGCTGAATTTCTTATGCAGCCGACCTGGATGCCTTGCTTATGCAGCAATTTTCTCCACTTTTCAGGTTTTCTCCAAACTATCTGAGCAGAGGTTTCCTGGTGAGCTTGAGCTACAGGAGCTCATTGGCAGCAGGATACCGGATTCTCATATTGTGGAAAATCTGGAAAAAGATCTGGTCATAGATGATGCTGATTTTGATGTTGATGCTGAAGTTGATGATGCCATGAGAGACTAGCTTGCCTGTTTGTTACTAAATACACAGAACTTGAGAGTTTCACAACTTAATTGTCAAACACACATTGTCTTATAATTTAAACTTCATTTTCCCCACTTATGTACATAGTTATACCATAGCTATGTAATAACAAAAAAGTTTTTCTGTTGAAGTCGTGTGAACTCAGAACTATCACATATTGCAATAGCTCATTATTTGCTTAAAGAGGATACAGACTTGCACCATAGTACTTCCGATAGAAGACAAAACACCTGGGGTTAGCACTGCCTACAGAAATGCTAGTGTGAGGTGCTAGCTCGGTCCAGATAACCAGGTTCCTGACAGCGTGTAAATCACATGTCATTTTTATTCAACGAAGAGAAACTACAGCTGGAGTATCACATGAAGTCGGGAAATAAATCAATGTCTCTATACATTCGTTGTCTGAGAATCTGAGATTGATGCCTTAATGGAGAATATGAATAACATCATTTTTTTTTTTTTCTCAAATCTTCATGTGCATACGAAGATGGGGGTGGGGGAAGCAATTGCCCTTGGTTCTTATAATCTTACTCGTCTTGTCAGCCATCCTGGTTTCTTCCTCTTCAACTCTTCTTTCTTCACCACATTGTTGATTATCACAGTGATCAATTGCTCGACGTTGCAGGTGCACAAGCGAAATTGGCAGACTTGTTCGATACAACGCAGTGTGGACTCTTGAAGTTGGGATGTGAGCAAGTTTGGATGGCTGGTCAAGGGGTCTCCCCGTACGTACGGTATGGTACGGAAGTTACAATTAAAAATCGCTTGAGTACACAGCATATTCGTCAAACAATAGTTTTACGCCATACGAATTCGACTCCAGAACATGCTGTTTGTACACACGTTTTTTATGGTCTGTGTGGAGCTGGTGTAACAAAAAAAAAAAAAAAAAAAATCTTATGTGCACCGAGTATATCCTATAACTATAAGTGCAAGCGAGAACACTCGAACAATGGCAGCTCTTGTTGCTTGGTGCATTGGTCAATACGGATTCTACATGCAAGAACCCCATACATCCTGAGAATGAGGTACTCCCTCCATTCTAAATTATAATTTGTTTGACTTTTTCAACCCTAAGTTTAACCACTCGTCTTATCAAAAAATTTGTGCAAACATAATCAAATTTAAGTCATTCATAAGAACCTTTTATTAATAAAACATGCCACAATAAAAGAAGTGATATTTCACACAAATTTTTAAATAAGACAGTGGTCAAACTTGGGGTTGAAAAAATCAAACGAACTACAATTTAAAGCGGATTTAGTAATTTTAGGTTTTTTTTAGTCAAACCGTCTAAAATTTGGTTCAATTCATAGAACAAAGTATTAAATAGAGTAAATTGCACCCTACAACTTGTATGGTTGTATCACTTTAGTTCAAAAAGTTGCAAACACATGTAAACGGATGCACACACTTGTTGAATGTGCACGTCTAGGGTCACATGTACGCACAATTCGCTCCAATTACCCGATTAATTGGGGTCGGGTAGTTCAGGTTTTGATAAATTCGGGTAATGGAAATCATTACCCAATATGAGCCCCTGAAAAATCACTACCGACAATTTTCAGATTTGAGTTTTTTTGGTCGGGATCCAATTATTTTGGGTTTGGGTAATGGTGTCAAAATTGGAAAAAGGTCAATATGCCCAGGGTGATTATGTTCCAAGGGATCTTATAGGAATTTTTACTACAAGATTTTGATCCTTCAATCTCCATTTTCCTCCATTCCAAAGGGGGCAAAAGGTTTCTTCTGTTTTCAGTTCTCTCCTTGGGGAGGATGTAAAATTACGTTGCGTATATAAATATAAATCCAACCCGTTTTCTATATCTGTGAGTTTAGTACTGTGCATATCAGGCCTTTCTCCATTTTTCCATTTCCAGATCGCCTCGCCCATCGTTTGGTTCTTCAATTCCAGATCGCGCTTGACTCTCGACTCTTGTGAGGTGGGCGCCGACGTCCTCACCTGCCAACTGCAAGACTGCAACTCCAGGGCCGTCGCCATCGCCACTCGTCAGAACGGGACCACGAACACGAGGGCGGAATGCTCAGTCTCGGGGCTCTCGTCGTCGTCGGCGCCCACACCTCGCCGCTGTCCTGCTCCACATACCACGCTCCCCGGCTCCAATCCAGACGCCCCTCTCCCTCACCCACCGCCCCCGCCAGCGCCGCGGCCGCGTCCTGCGCGCCTCGCTCACTCTGCTTCCTCCGCCGCAGGAGCAGCCGTTTCGCAGCGGAGCGGACCCGGAGGCCTACCATGGCCGCGGCAATCTCGCTGGAGGCCGGCGGGGGCCTGGCCCACGACCTAGGGTCCGCAGCCGTCACAGCTGGTGTCGCCCTCGCGCTCCTCAAGTTCTTCGAGGAGCTCGCGAAGCGCGGCGTCTTCGAGCAGGTTAGTTAGCAGCTACGCCCTTCGTGTATCGTGTCGCCCCTTTTATTCTGCGCTTATCTTCGCTGATTTAGGGCGACTACGAGGTTACTACTAGTAGCGTCAGAAGTTCACTAGAGTACTAGCACTGCTGCATTACACTGATATAAACGAATTGTAACAGAAACGAGTTGGGAATAGTTGCTGTCAATCATGTGAAGTGCGCTCGTCTGTACTGCAATTTGCATGCTCAAACTACACAATGATGCGGTCGCTCGTTGTTGTTGAACCCAATTGCGGAAGCTGAGAGGATCACATAATCACTACTCACTAGCAGTCCAATGAAGTACTACCGGTACTAGCAGTCATAATCTTCTGTAACTAGTTCTAGGAGTAAGGAAGCCAACTATTGCATCGGGTTGATGTGTGAATTATGGTAGAATGAGTTGGGAGTTGGTATTATCCTGTGAACTGTGTTTGTCAAAAGTGTTTGGATGGCTTTCGATGAAGCGAGTTAAAAGTGATCCTGGCTCCATCTGAAGTTTAGAGATCACTGCAATGAGGTATTACAGCAGATTTACAGTATACTATTGTTCACATGACACAGGAGAGGAGCTACACTGTGCCTTTCAGAAGTTTTTTTTCATTATTACTGTGAGATAGGATATTCTGGTGGAATTGGTGATGATTGATGAACTAGTAGCCAAATCCCGCATAATATCTTAAATTGCTTAGTGCCAAATCATGAGTTTAGGTCTATGTATTTTCAGTTGGAATAATACTGAATGAATTCATGAGAGTTCAGCATCTGTTATTCAATACATTTAGAAAGAGTAAAAGTGCATTTCTACCAAGAAATTCTGTGAACAATACATTTGTCGGACTAACTCAATTTAGGAGCAATTCCAGGCTGAAATCAAAGGGCTGCCTGTATTTTAAAATGCACTTTATTTTTGTGCAGAAACTCAGCAGGAAACTTGTTCATATAAGCGTTGGGCTGGTGTTCTTGCTTTTTTGGCCTATTTTTAGGTAATATGATTCTGAAACGCGCCAGTCATCTATCATCATTTTGTTGTCAGATATTGACATTTATTGCAGCTCTGGATGGTATGCTCCTTTCCTTGCTGCGCTAGCACCAGGGGTTAACGTTATAAGGATGCTTCTACTGGGTCTGGGACTTATGAAAAATGAGGCTATGGTTAAATCAATGAGCCGCTCTGGAGATTACAGGTTCACTTACATTACATATACCAATATATAGTCATTTGATACTGCTTATGCTCAGCTTTCCTGTTCTTACTTTGATGCTTCAGGTCATGGCACTCTGGTAACTGATTTTTCTTTTGAACACAGGGAACTTCTCAAGGGCCCACTTTATTATGCTACTACTGTAACTTTTGCCACATCTGTATTATGGAGAACCTCACCAGTTGCTATAGCACTTATATGCAACTTATGTGCTGGGGATGGTATGTGCATATATCTTTTGATCCTAGAATAACCCAGCATAATAATGTATTAGTTCCTTGACATAGTTACTGGAAACTTTATGTCATTAGTTTGCTCCTCTTTCCTTTTTTTTTTTTTTCGTTCTTTTCTGCATATTCCCAAAAAAAAAAAAAGGTCGTTCTATTTCTGCATATTCCCAATAGTTTCATACTACAAACATGAGAGTTAATCAATTGTCCCTGCTCTGCTGATGTTGATTTATGCATTCCCAGGTATAGCTGATGTTGTTGGGAGACGCCTAGGTAAAGAAAAAGATCCCGCACAATCCCAACAAATCATATGCTGGAAGCATAGCAATGGCATTGGCTGGTTTTCTGGCCTCAGTTGGGTAATGCCTGACCTTTACTGAATTCTCAGCTGCATCAACTTATTTTTTAATAATTCGGTCTCATTTATTCAGGTATATGCATTACTTCCACACTTTTGGTTTGATTGAGGAAACATGGTACATGGCTTTAGGCTTCCTCGTGGTCTCTGTAGCTGCAACACTTGTTGAATCACACCCCATCAGCACAGAACTGGATGACAATTTGACTGTTCCTTTGACATCATTCCTAGTTGGTAGCCTCATCTTTTGATGTTTAAGCTCAAAGGACATATGAGGTGTTTCTCCATCATGTTGTAGTTATGTAAAACGTTACTAAAATAATAATACTATAATTGTGAGAATCTGCACCTAAAGTTAGGAGAATATGTTCACTTTTGTTTATCATCCAGCATTATACTCCTTTGGATTGTAAATATAAGTCAGTTTAGGATATATGCTGGTCAAACTTTCCAAAAGGGAAAATGAGGAGTTTGGAGGGGCCAATGCCCTACAGTATAAATATATTGAAAACTGACCAAAAGGTTGAAGTTAGAAAAAGTTCAAGAAACAAAGAAAGTTTTTTTTTTTTTTTGAAATTTTACCATTGTATATAAATAATAATTATGTAGAATAAGTTGTAACTTAATTTACATGATTTATAATGCAAACCCTTTTTATTATTTAGAAAAGTATAACTTAATAGAAATAACTAATGATATTGAAGACAGTGTCAATGTTCATAAACGACTTATATTTTGTCCAGAGGGAGTATATGTTTTAATACATCCAGTCATAAAGTCTTCTTTTGGACAGGAATACAGTCAAAATTTTAAACTGACTGCTTACATTGTTTTGAAGAGTTAGATTACTTATATTCATTTGTATAACTATGTTACCAAATAAATTAGCAACAGAGTTGCCTTTTGAGGACCATGGTGTTGTGTTGCTGTCTAATATATGACCTGTGTTTTTAACCCTGAGTGGTTATATTGTGCATCTTATTAGTTTTCTTGTTAATCAGGCAAGCTTTTGCCCACATAGTTTTGTAAGGTCCTTTTCTTTTCATCTTCTAGTCCACCACATTGCTCCAAATAAATGTCAAGAGGTAAGGTAATTGTAGTGATTATTTCATATTTTCATTTGTTTGAAAAGGGCATTTATTTCACCTTAATGAACCAAAACAAGCAAACCCAAATATCTTGATGAAAGGGTAAGGTTATCCTTGCTTCTCTAGGCACTCCTTCTGGTCAAACATCATCGGTTCCCCTCAATTGTGTAGGCTCTTTCAACCGCATCCTGCGAGATATTTGGGTGCAATCAGTTCCCTTATGCTGATGATCAGCCGTTTATCTCAACTTGTTAGGTTGTTAATCCGGGGATGCTGTACTGGAGGTAGACATGCCTCCCAGCATTTCAGTAAAGTGGCTAATCGGATAAGAAGTCCACTTTGGCTTGTTGGGATTTTTACATTCGCATACTTCTGTTGGATCGTGGATCAAATCAATACATATTGAGGGTAATTTCTTGGACTTCGGCGCAACCTACATTTGTGTGCCATATAAGTAGTTCCAATAATCCAAGTTGTGGTTACGAAAAACAGAATGGTGACATCCTGTGCCGGATGAGACCAATCCCTAGCTGTTTCTTCATGCTCACCCTAACACAAGTACACAGCCTCCAATGCTTTTTTGCGATAAAAACATGAGGCATCTGTTCTGATGATCTTTGAACGAGGATATTCCAATGCGTCTCCAACGATACCCATCTTCAGAGTCGAATCTCCATTTACATCTCCCCGACTGGTACCTGGAGCTGGAAGCAATGAACGTGAAGCTACAAGTCGCCATTATGTTGGCACGGACAGACACTATCTTAACAGCCATTTTAGGTTCATAGATCCAAAAGGTCTCGTGTCATAAACCGTAATGGCCAGTGCATTGCGGATTTGCGGTAATTATCCCTATGCGTCCTCGGAGTCGCAGGAGAAAATGTCCCAAAAGTTTTGAAGAAGAAGAAAATGATCCGCCAGAGCTGCCAAGTTTGACCCGGAACCGACTTCGGTTCCCCATATTTCGTCCCCACCACAACGTGGATTCAAGCGCGCGTCACGTCTCACGAGCTGGCCCAAACATTATCAAACTCAACCTGCACTAGATTAGTCCACAAATTCGCCATCACAGCTTCAAACAGATGGCTATTAAACCCCCATCGCCATTTATCAGCCACTTCGCGCACCGTTGTTCACGTGCTCCTTGGAGGCTCGCTCGAACACTAAGCCAGCCAAATGCACGTCGCGTCCACCGGAATGGCGCCGCCACCGGAGACCGGGCCGTACATGCCCGACCTCCCGGCGGTGCCGGCATGGCTGAACAAGGGCGACAACGCGTGGCAGCTGGTGGCGGCCACGTTCGTCGGGCTCCAGTCCATGCCAGGGCTGGTCGTGCTCTACGGCAGCATCGTCAAGAAGAAGTGGGCCGTCAACTCCGCCTTCATGGCGCTGTACGCGTACGCGTCCACGCTCATCGTCTGGGTGCTCGTCGGCTTCCGCATGGCGTTCGGCGAGCGCATGCTGCCGTTCTGGGCCAAGGCGGGGCCAGCGCTGACGCAGGACTTCCTGGTGCGCCGCGCCGTCTTCCCGGCCACGGCGCACTACGGCCGCGGCGGCGTGCTGGAGACGCCGCGCACCGAGCCGTACTACCCGCAGGCGTCGCTGGTGCTCTTCGAGTTCGAGTTCGCGGCCATCACGCTGGTGCTCCTGGCCGGGTCGCTCCTTGGGCGCATGAACATCAGAGCGTGGATGGCGTTCACGCCGCTGTGGCTGCTCTTCTCCTACACCGTCGGCGCGTTCAGCCTCTGGGGCGGCGGCTTCCTCTACCAGTGGGGCGTCATTGACTACTCCGGCGGATACGTCATCCACCTCTCTTCCGGCATTGCAGGATTCACCGCCGCATACTGGGTAAATCTCACATCAGTAACCGTATTACTAGCAAATGTGGAAAGTACCTGTACCAGTACCTCAACAATTGACAAACGTGATACTGACAGGTGGGCCCGAGACTGAAGAGTGACAGGGAGAGGTTTTCGCCGAACAATATCCTTCTCATGATCGCCGGCGGCGGGCTGCTCTGGCTCGGCTGGGCCGGGTTCAACGGTGGCGCGCCGTACGCCCCCAACATAACCGCGTCTGTCGCCGTGCTCAACACCAACGTCAGTGCCGCGACGAGCCTCCTGACCTGGACCTGCCTCGACGTCATCTTCTTCGGCAAGCCCTCGGTGATCGGCGCGGTGCAGGGCATGATGACCGGGCTTGTCTGCATCACGCCCGGCGCAGGTAACGAGCGAGCCTCTCGATTTCATCTCGAAACAACGTAACGTCATGTGTTCACCGAGCAACACATGCACATGGTGGTGCCATGTTGGTTTGCGTGTGGCGCAGGGCTGGTGCACACGTGGTCGGCGATGCTGATGGGCGCGTCCGCGGGCAGCGTCCCGTGGTTCACGATGATGATCCTGCACAAGAAATCCTCCCTGCTCATGAAGGTCGACGACACCCTGGCCGTGTTCCACACGCACGCCGTCGCGGGCGTGCTCGGGGGAGTCCTCACGGGCCTCCTCGCCACCCCAGAGCTCTGCGCCCTCGACTCCCCAATCCCGGGCGCGCGCGGCGTCTTCTACGGCGGCGGCATCGCGCAAATAGGCAAGCAGCTCGGTGGCGCGCTCTTCGTCACCGTATGGAACCTGGTGGTCACCAGCGCCATCCTCCTGTGCATCGGCCTCTTCATCCCGCTCCGCATGCCCGACGACCAGCTCATGATCGGCGACGATGCGGCGCACGGCGAGGAGGCCTACGCGCTCTGGGGCGACGGCGAGAAGTTCGACGTGACGCGCCCGGAGATGACGAGGGCCGGCGCTGCCTCCGGCGGCGCCGCGAGGGGGTGGAGCAGGACACGGTGGAGCAGCGACTGACCAGCATGGGTGCCAGAGGTGTCACCATTCAGCTGTAGCTTAGCTCCTCCCGTTGCTTGACTGCCCAGTGGACCAGCTGGGCTCTCTGCTCTACGTGTCGACATGCTTAGCTGGTGTATGCCGTCGTAATTTCCTTTTTCTGATAATTAGTTATTTTGATTCGATCTTCGCATGGACTGAACTTTGATAATCACAGGTGTCCTTCGTGTCTTTTGGCGCGGTGCTAATGTGCCTATTTATTATTATAGGGAAAATTTTGCTAGGAGACACTGAAAATGGTGCTTTGGACATTTGGCCCATACAATCTAACCGCTGGGAAATTTTCCCAGGTTTATTATCAAAATTCTAGGAGGAAAAGTCCTTGGACTTTTTTTTTTTTTTTTGTTGAACTCATTATACATGTTGTGATTTTACCCCCTAACTTTGTGATTTTAAAAACTTTTATTATCTTGGCCCTTGGTCCGTTAAGACCACATAACGGTGTTAACTTTTGGTCAAATAAGAACTTTGTCCATCTTTTTGCCCTTTTTTTTATGGTTCATGTGTTTTTACCCCAAATTTTGACAGCACATTCGTGAAAAAATTTCAACACCAATACACAAAACACAATCTGATATCACTTTATAATAAATCCATGCAACTTGTCATCACAAGCACCACAACGAAGTCAACATAAAGGTCCAAATGACATGGCACACCATCACATAGGTCTACATGACATGTCAAACAAAAGTGAAAGGTACTAGCTGTAGGCAAGTAGCTTCTATTCAAGTATTGAAATCTATTGGTTGAACCCAGCCACTCTTCCCCTCCTTGCTCTTGCACTCCCTCTTCCTGCACTTGCACTGTACATGAAAAAAGAGAAGTACTATGTTAGTAAAGTTCATAAAATTTGTAGTAAAAAAAGAAGTAATGTTGCATTGTCTCGCGATCTCATTGCTTGCACCTGCACTCCACAATTTTTCTTTCCTCTTCCTCTCCCTCTTCCAGTAAGCACTTGGGTTATTTGTTGGATTGTCCACTTGTTGGCCTCTTCCTCTTCCTCTCTCCCTCTTCCAGTTGAGTTGCTTGCACTAGCCTTTTCTTGACTATCTTGTAAGACCTCCCTTGGCAAGTTTGGCTGTGATGTCCTAGTTCATTGCATTCAGTTTCCTTTTTTACTAGTTCCAATTCATCATATGGCTTGTCTTTTCTTGGCCTTTCCTTAAACAACTCATTAATCAGTCATTGGTGTCTTGCATATGCCATTCTCAACCTATCAACATGCACAAATTCATCCATCTGGAATCAAAGAAATGCCATGGTTTTACAGTACGGCGATGCATCCAAATTCACCGCATGCCTTCATTCGGATCAAAATTTTGTAGGCCCAAAAATCCTTGGACTCATTTTTTTCTGTTGAACCAATTGCATTTAGTTTCTTAAAACTATTTTATTATCTTTATGATCATTTGTCTAATTTTTGTCAAACATTTCTTATAATTGGAAAGTCTTTATTTTTGAAACCTCCACTATTAAAAAATAAGACTTGGACTTGGTTTTCTCCTTCTCATTCTCTTACCTAAATATACTTCTCTTACCTATCCTTTCACCTCATGCAACCACCGATTGGATCCCCACAACGAAGAGACAAATGGAAAAAATGAATCAATTTCCCGAGAAAGTATTTTCCATCAATTAACAAATCAAGCTCTTGGCGCAAATTCTTGCCACCTTCTGATAATAACATTCTTCTGCCTATAAATCGCCCCGTGCTCCACTCCACCATACACCTCTTCCACAAGATTGTTTCTCTATTCCTTTTCCAAAGATACGTGCTGGGACCAAACTGTATCAACATTGCTCCATATCAGCAAATATAACAAACTTGAAATCAATAAAAATAGGATTGCATCTAATAGCATAAGGTGTACCAACAGCTTTCTTCACATTTTTGACAAACCAAGTCCAACTTTCCACTCTACGGTAGGTTCCTACCATCCATTGCGATGCCAATCGACCTCGCGATCTGGGAGTGTGTTGCATCCATTGCAAGATATGGTCTACACCCTTGCAAGAAGCCATCTATGCATGGTTTAAGAGCAACAAAGAACCTAAAGCACACATCACCTTTGTGCTTTTCGGCCCTCAAGGTCCATCTATTGGTTGAACGCCATCCATTGCTTCTTCCCCCCTTGCATCATATGAGAACATCTAGCTACATAGAGTAAAAGTACAAAGACAAGTCGTAAATGAACCAAAAAAGTGAGAATTTGCATCCTTCGCGATGGAACGAGGCTGTGGACATCGAGGACTAGTTCCTAAAGATGATGGGAAGCAAGGCCCATACTTCGGTAATCCTAACCGTATGATGCATTTGGAATCAAAGAAATGCCACCGTTTTAAGAACTTTGACGAGTACGGCGATGCAGGTGTTCATTCGGAAAAAATTCTAGGAGGAAAAGTCCTTGTATTTCCAAAATCATTCTTAAATATCTAATATTTCAACTACCGAGCATCCCAAAAAACCTTGGTTTTTTTTTTTGTTCTTTTTTTGTCCAAACTAATTGCCATTGTTACAACCTAAAATCTTTGTTTATGAATTTCATCATAGCGTTAGAGTTGAATCATCTAGATTAAAACTAAAATTTATAGGGGTGTGTTTAGTTCCTAACTTTTCTTCAAAATTTTAAAATTTCCATCAGATTAAAAATCATTAAATGCATTAAAAGACTCTATTTCATGTATTCAAACATAATATGAAATGATCCTAATGAATAAAAAAAATAAAATAACTAACTTGTAAGGGGACTATTTGTTCCTTTTCGATTTTAATTCTCAGTTTAGATTTACATTTAAGAGATGATTATTTTGAAAACAAAATAAAAAACATCAAAAAGAATACATGATAGAAAAACTAAAAATAAGTTCCTAACTTTTCTTCAAAATTTCTAAAATTTCCATCACATTAAAACATTAAATGATTAAAAGACGCATTTTATGAAATGTAGCTAAATAAAATAATTAACTATGATTTATTAATAATATTTACCACAAAATAATATTTACCACAAAAAATGCTACAGTGCTTGCCAATTTTGAGGGATCTAAACACACCCTAGGAATCTTTTTCTTAATTTCATACTATATGTGCGGCATGATTAGCCCTTGACAAAATGGCACATGGCCCATAAGAAACTACAATGCTTTCCTTTCTTCCCTCCTCCCCTCCGTGCACCGTCGTCCCCTTCTGTATGGTAGGCTCTTCAAACAGAAACAGGTAGAGTGGGACGGGGGAGTCGAGGGCGCAGAGCTCTGGGGTGGCGAGGAGGCCCGTGAGGACGACTTTTTTTTGTGTGTTCTTGTGTGTTGTCCTTATTGCCTCCTCATGCACATGATTTGTTGAACTGGGTCTCATCAAACATTGAAAAAGGCTCTTTTTTCTTGACTTGGGTTTATCTATGGAAGCTAAAATTCATGTGTAGGATGTTCCTATGTTTACCATGGGCGTAGATGCTAAAGACATGTCTTTTCACAAATTGATGATGTAAAGTTTCAAAGAGAATTTAAGTATATGTTCTACAACAATACTTTTGCATTCCAGAGCAAATTTGCACATTTTATATATTGCAGAATTAGTGCAGACAAAAAAAAAAAAAGGCTTCCATGAAACTGATATATACCAGCGCAATCCTCCTGTGCATCGCCCTCTTCATCCCGCTCCACATGCCCGACGATGGGAATGACGAGGCACACGGCGAGGAGGCCTACCTACTCTGGGGCGACGGCAAGAAGTTCGACGTGACGCGCCCGGAGACCAGGACCGGCGGTGCCTCCGGAGCCGCGAGGGAGGACACGGTGGAGCAGCGACTGAGCAGCATGGGTGGGTGTGTCACCATTCAGCTGTAGCTCTCTGGTAGTATACGATATGCTTGTTTCTTGAGTCTTTGGTGTTCAGTGTTAGCTGATGTATGCCGTCGTAATTTCTTTTCCAGATAATTAGATTAGTTTGTTTCGATCTTCGAATGAACTCAATTCTGATAATCACATGTGTCCTTACTCCTTTGTACTTACGGTGCAGTGCTAATGTGCTTATTTTGCTTAAACAACTCATTATAATGACTTAATGAATCTGTTATTACATCAGAGATTTAGAGCTGTTTTTCAGGCCAAACTAAAAGTCCAACGTCAAAATCCTAAATTACGCCACAGCTTATTAAGGTCAGCCTGATGCGCCAGAGCTTATGGTTGAAGTTGCCAAAGTACATTGTCCTGCATAACAAACATGCAGGACTGGCTGGTGCACAGATGGTCTGCCATACTGATGGGCGTCCGCCAGCAGCGTGCCGTGGTGCACACAATTTAGGTCCGCGCTCCTACTCAAGGTGACATATCGCTGTCTTCCTCCTCGCCACACCGGACCTCATGGGCTTCCGGGGTGCGCGCAGCGCCGGCATTGCGTAGGTGAACAAGACCGAAGGCAACGACGCGGCGCACGTAGGAAGAGCACATAGTCATTGCCGGTGTACTGGTGCATCACGCATTGAGATGTAGAAGCAAATTAACATTCTTTAGTTGCCGCTGAACTCGGATGCAATCACCATTTTCTCTTAACCAAAATGTAACATAAGCAGAGCAGGAACTCATCTATCAATTGGAAATTTGGAGACAGGTAACCTTTGATGCTTTGATGAACTCTCCCGCCACTTCATTTTCCGTTGGAGAACTATGCAATTATTACTCTTCATTATTATTAGGATTTAGTTTACAGTGAATTGAAGAAAATCTATTTTTGGTTAAGTTTCAGAACAGCTACAGCGTCAGCTTGTACATGGTACAATTGCATTCACGGATGACGACCTAGTGCTGTAAAGGATCTTGCTAGGGCTGTTATCATCAACCTTGCAGAACCTAGCCAATAAATAACATGCGAATGGCATTAGCAGGAGGATATTGAAATATGACCGGCCTCAGTGAGCGATGCAATTCACATGGTAAGAGTATGGTATGATCTGGTAACATTCTCAGGCAGTTGGGACACCAAAGGCAACAAACGTGGTGCATATACAAACGTGGCGCATATACACAACACCTCGCTGCCTGGGAAAGGAATGTCCATACCGATCTCACAAATTTCATGATACATCCATAGTTTCATCTGAACCTAGTCAAATTGCTCCCAGTCAGTGTTAACTTGCGTTGAAGAAACACGGGGCGGGGGAGCGCTCAAACTGCCCATGCCGTTGTCAAACGTCTCCCACTGTGTTGTCACTGAAGCAGCTTTGTTATGATCACTGAAGGGGTTTGCATTTCTTGCTTTCAGCTTATCCAAGGTCTCCACAAGGGACTGAATTCTGCGCACCTGGGATGAAGTATTGAACATAAGAGCTATATCAGGTAACTGGTTTACCAGGTCTGAATTCATCATTTCCATAAGATGAGTGTATATTCTTGGATACAGTTTAAACAGTTTGTCCTTAGAGACCAACACCAATAACATCATAAGTGTGAACTATCAAATGTTGTGCACGTGAATATAAACTTCTAACAATAAGACATAATTAACCAGCAATTTGTGCTTACAGAAGTACCAAAACTCAGAACGATCCCTGATGATGCGTGCAAACGTATCTGTTAAATCGATTATCCTTTTCACATGTGTTCTCATATAGATTAAGTTAAGTCATGAAATAAGAAAGTGAAAGGGGATTCGATAAGTTCTAGATGTACCTTTTCCTTGGAAAAATTTCGAAATTAATGGTGGATTTTTATGGTAACTGGAATATTCAGTGTTCATGCAACATTAGATCAAGGGTTTGTTTGCCCTTACAAAGCAAAGTTTGAGTAGAAGTAAAGCTAGGACAAAGCAGCCAACTTAGTCTGTTTGTCTTTTCCAGAAAAGGGCCAACAGACAAGGTCAGACTAGCAAACTTTGCCAGTACTAGGAGCCTCAATAAAGTGATACACTCTCTATGGAAGAAGTCGACTGAAATAAAGTGATACACCAACACCATACAGAGTGCGAACAACAGGTTATGGGTGGGAGGGCCTGTTTAAACTTAAAAACACAGTTACTCCTGAAACCACACTACTGGCTGGAAATTCCATAGAATGGAAAATTTCAAGGTTCATATGATAACTATCACCACAAGATGCTAAGTTATTCCGCTAGGATTTATGATATATGTCGACCATCCATACTTCAGGAACTAAGTACTGGCTGACCAGGCATCAAGGACTCATCGTATGACTAAGAAAAGGTACTGCTGAAATGTTTACTTCAGCCAAAAAAAAAGTAAGATCATTTCATGGCATATCTCTAGCTCAAATATGACTTATCCTGAGGAGTTACATCATAAATATTTAAGTCACTGTAATGCATTCTCATTGAACATGTAGCACGTGTAAAAGTAACAGCAGCAAGTTTTTTAGTTGTTTACCTCAGCCTTCCTCTGTGTCCTTGCTTCTCCTTCAGCTTCGATGCCATCGAGTTTGAGCAGCTGCATCATAAGCAGCTCCGTCAAGACGACAAATTCTTTCTCCTCAGCCTTTCTCCCTCCAAGCACATTCTTCTCCAAGTCACACACCTACAAAAGATACAGTGTGAGCACCAGAAATAATATGGCACACAAAATGCTTAACCAAATAAGCAAGGCAGATAGATGTTTCTTGACCTTAGCAGACAGCTTATCAACTTCAGCTCTAACACGAGCAACAGCCTCACATGCCTTCATCATGCTCTCATCCATAATCACCGGCTCAACCTTCTGCTCTATGTTGGCAGGGGCAGGCTTCTCAAGCAGAAGCAACTTTGCTCCATCCTTAACACCTGCCGCGTGCAGCAACTCTCTGTCACTCTTCTCCTTCCCGCGGAAGAAGAGCCTCTGCCTCTCAGGTTCCAAGCCCGTAGTCTGAGCAAGGATACTCTTCAACTCACCTTCATATACAAATTACAAAGTGCCTATTAGAATATTGTAAACCAGGACCTTCAAGCAACAAATGCAGAAGCAACAATCATTTATGCAACACTTCAAAAAAACAATCATTTATGCAGATTTATTGATTATTTGGGGGTGGGGATGTGGGGGAGGTGATCATATCTGCTTCTTTCTAATGATAAAGTGTATAGAGATTGACTGACAGAAATGCTCCCCACGCATGACCTACTCCTACAAGGTGATGTAATGGTTTGTGCCATTGCACGTGAGGCTATAAGGCTATAAGCCAATGAGGTTCCAATTGATTTGATCATCACAACTGGCAATGAGCTATTAATGTACATTTAAACAGTACTAGTATTATTCTTGAACAAGAAGAATAATAACTAGTTAAGGACCAATGGATGGTGAAGAGAGTACTACTACTATAACATACTACTAGAGACAGATGGTCAAAAGGATTAGTACGAAAAGCTAACGGGTAACAGTTAGGTGGCTTGTCGCTCAGCAGGGTAAAGTTTCCGAAGCAGGGTCATGATCGATTGATCAAGTACGTAAGCACTTTTCATCTTAAATATGAATATGAATATATTCGAGAACTCTCTGTTCTTCGTCCAGACTCGTCTGGTAATCTAAAATCAACAGCGTGGAGAAGGAACGGAGCAGAGCAATCGTGTTGACTTAAATAAAATCCACTAAACTGTCAGTTGACCTGTTAAGATCCAAAACCCAATTCCTTCTCTGCCCACCTTCAGGAATACGAATACGCGACAGAACTATAGAGAAGGGATCAGTAAAACGAACAGGGATGCGTCGCGTACGTACCGAAGGTAGCCTGCGCCGGCACGAAGACCTCGCGGAAGTTGGCGCCGTGGGAGACCCTGACCCTGATGACGGGGCCGGCCGCCTCGCCGTCCCTGCGCTGCACCAGCATCCCGCCGGGGCGGACCTCCCACTCGCCCTCGGCGTTGTCCCTCCCGCCCGATCTGCCGCTCATCATCCTGCCGTCTCCGACGCCGACGCCGATGTCTTTATGGCTCCGCCTCCAGCGACCGACCGACCGACCCACCGTCTCGGCTCGCGCTGAACGCGAAAGCGACTGGGTGAAGGGGGGAAAAAGGTTTGGTGGCGCGTGGCTTTTGCGATGGGTGGCGGGGCGGCCTCCCGGGTGCCTTCCCTCCCGGAGAAGCAAGGGAAGGGGTGGATTGGTTGGGGACGAGGGCGAGTCGGCGGGCGGTGGGAGTAGGATTTTGCGAGAGGAGAGGAGAGCTTTGGCGCAAGTACAGCTTTGGATGCTCGCGAGGCGCAGGCGTGCAGGCGGGGACGAGACGATGACGATGGATGGGCGGGGCGGCAGGACTGGACTGGCTCGGCTCGGGGTCCGGCCCGGGGTGGATGTCGTGTGCTGCTGTGGTGTGCTGTGCTGACTCGCTCCGCCGTGTCCGCCGTGGATAGGACGGTCCCCACGAGAAAGATCGGCGAGGGCCGGGCCTCCTCCTCCCTTGGGCCTATCCTGTTGGGGCCGGCCTCAGACGGCCTCGTGGCATGTTCGTGAACTCGGTGGAGTCTAGAGAGGTGCGGCGTCCCCGTGCCCTCGTCCGTCCGGCCGTCCCCACGGATGATCACGTGAAATTTGGGATATCCATATCCTCCGCTTCGTGGTGTGATTATCGTGGAATTTTGCGTTTGCACTTTCCAACGGGGCAATAATAATGTGGTAGCTGCTATCCCGGTCTGGTACAGACGATTCGTCAATTCGAGCGTAGGGTCCTTGGTTGTTCAATATTGAGATCCGAAAAGTCTACGTGCCGGCCAGGCCTTAAACAGAAATAGAAATAAATCCATAATAACGGCTTAGGTGTCAGTGTCACGTTTTGGTCTTTTTTTTCGAGCAAGTATAGTAAGTACACAATAGGGTGCCATATTTAGCTTGTAATTGTGCCATTAAAAGTTCTGTTTCAATCCACCACGTCCTGTTTGAAATCCACCCAACTAAAATTTAGCCTTCTAAAGCTTCAAAACTAAACTTTGGCCAGTTAAAAGTTCTTTTAGCTAAACTTTAGCTGGAGTTTTTTGATGCTCCAACTAATAGACTCACATAAGTTAAAATGATATAGCTAAACTTTAGTTGGTCTTTTATTTTTTTTTTTTTTTTGACAAGAGTTGGTCTTTTAGCTGGACCCTTTGGATCCCAATAGCTAAATTTAGGAAGCTAAACTGGTGGATTCAAACAAGAAAGAGGCATGATAATAAACGAGCTATAAACTTTCAACCGGGTGAGAGAGTGAGAAACTAGCTTACATAAAATTTGTAACAGATTGACCTAATAGCACACTAGTTTAAAATGCGAGTCAAATTTTCTTCACCTTTTGATTAGATTCATAGGAATTAGAAATTACTCCTATTATTACCAATATTTTAACTCCACATAAATTTATTATAAAAGTATGTTTAACAATTAATCTAGTGATACGTGGTATGTACCATAAATATTAATTAGTAATATTTTTTGAATATATTTAGTAAACTGAAAAAAAAAAAAGCTTCTTAAGAAATGAGAATAATATTCTTTGCGAGATCGAGGGAGTTGTCGTGGTCTAATACCACCGTCACAGTACCGTGCAGCGATGGCCTAGCTCTAGAGACAATGACACGGGATTTATACTGGTTCGGGGCAAATCAGGCACCCTAGTCCAGTTGGGATCACTATCCGAGCTCAAATGCTCATACCGGGGCGAGTGCAAGCTAGGGCGAGAGAGGGAGCGGGCTCCCAAGTCTCTGTGATTGAGGCTAGTGCCAATATCGAGTCTAGTGGAGAGTGGAGTGGTGAAGCTTGTGAACCTGCCTCTACCCGGTGGCAAGGGTCCCCTTTTATAGTTGCAAGGGGGTACATGGGCGCCACCAGAGTAGAGGACTAAAAAGAAGAGGAGGATATAATTCCAGGGGTGAGATTACAAAGATGATGGGAGGCACCGAGCTCGAGAGGCCGGCAGAGCTCGTCGCTAGCTTGGGCGCAGGGGCGTGGATGTGCCTGGTCGTCGTCGTACGCGGGATTCCGGGGAGCGGGCGGTGGTCAGTCAGCGTTCAGTCTTCAATCGGAGTAGGAATACGTCCAGTCAGCGTGGGCGCGGTCGTGCTTCGGATGAGGTGGTTGTGCGTCGAGTGTACCCGTGTGGTACTGCAGCGGAGCAGTTGGCCATAGCAGGGCATGGCGGGGTGAATCCGTCACCTCCCATCTGTCGCTGCAGCCTAGCGTGGCTACAATGCTCGTCAGGGGAGTGGTTCACCAACTCTGTACCCGATGGCTTCTGCGAGAAGGCAGGCGGACGAGCTCTAGGTCATGGCCCGTGCTCAACCGCACGAAAGATCGCGGAGCTCATGATGGCGGAGCTCGAGCGAGGCGGAGAGTCGCACTTGCCCCGAGAGCTCGTGGGGGTAGAGCTCAAGTGAGTCGGAGGGAGGTCCTGGGCTGAATCTGCGCTGGGAGGAGTAGAGGAGCTCGTCAGGGTAGAGCCCGAGCGAGGCGGAGAATCTCACCCGCCCCGGGAGCTCGTGGGGGTACAGCTCGGGCGAGTCGGGGAGAGGACCCCCATCGAGCTCGTCCTCGTTCAGAGTCGTCGACCCCGTAGAGCTCGAGCGAGACGGAGGGGGATTCCCGTTGGTTCGCGGGGACTCTGAACGAGGACGAGCTCGAGCGAGACGGAGGGGGATTCCCGTTGGTTCGCGTTTTCGCACGGGACCGAGGAGCTCGTCTGCGCGCTCGACTCCTTATGCCGTAATGGGGCGGCCTGTCTCGTCGTGTATCGCATGAGTCTGGCTGGGCCTGTGTAACAGAACCTCCTAAATTACAGGGCCCACATGCACTTATCATTGTCATTAAGACCTCGATCTTTATGCACGAGTTCCCAATAATCTAGAAAGAACTATTAATCTTCGAACGGGATCTCATTAACAAGTCACTCCAAAGATTACAACATTTTATTCAAAATACATCGAGTAAACAAATGGAAGGATTACATAACCATAATTTTACAAACCATTTGTTCAAAAACAAACTTAAGTAGTAATATTACAACCCGGAGTTTATTGGAGTAACATTAAACATATTTACATAGATAACCCTGCCCAAGGGTTCACATCTACTCATCATCCTCTTACTCGAAACACCGTCATGCGGCAGGGACCAAAACAAGCCTGCTCATGACACGCTCTCCCGCAACAAGGGTCAACGAACCCCCGAGTGCGGGAGTACTCAACAAGACTTAACCGACAAAGAAAAACAGGAGAAGACTTAAGAATGCGGGTTTAGGGAAAACAAGGTAAGGCTTAGCAAGAATCAAGAATTCTTTTGCAGAAAAGCTTACTACAAGTGAATCCTTACTTTCAATATTTTTAATTCATATTAGTAACTCATATACTCTAGGTTATCCTACTCTAGAGCAAACATTTCTTTCATAAGCCAACTTTCTTTCCTCTAAACCATATTCCATCAATTACTACGAAGAAGGGTGCGAGGATCAAGTCTCCTTTTCTCGTGGAGCAAACGCCGATTCGAACCGCTTACAACCCAGCCGGGGATACCTCACCACACGACATATGTAGAACTTAAACTTGCATATGTCAACCCTCACTCGGACCGTCCAAAACGGGACCGCATCCTACGCCACCCGAGAGTACCGTACACCTCCAATCCGGGACTTTAACCCACGAGGGTAACTTGTACTCCCGCCATCTCTCCACTCCCAGTGCGCGGTTGTACGTTCCCGATTTGGCTCACCTCCGAGATCTCGGGCTTACTCGTATATGTGGCCGTATATAACAAATTCTTGATCCAAGGGCCAATCCACGGACGGTCCTTAAACGATCAACACGGGACAAGCACAGCTAGGTATCCCGCCGGCTTTCAACCTGCGTCCCGTTCGATCTCAAATTCATTTCTACTTCTCTTTCTTTTCCGAAAAGGTACTATATTCTCATGTAAAACATTTTGAAGAAATAACTTAACTAATTAAGCAGGGCTAAGCATCACTAAGCATTTTCGAAATAAAACAGGTTAACAAGGATGGTATTGCAATAAACAAGGATGATAATGCAGCAATTAGGTTATCACTCAACTCCTAGAACTTAATGTAACATATCATAAACATAAGTGTAAAAGCTTTGTAAAATACAAGGAAAGGTTTAAATGTATCCGGGGCTTGCCTTCGTTGATTGGCCCGAGTCTCGGGGTCAACACCACAATAAAAGAAATCCTCACCAAATGAATAACCCTCCTCGGCAACGGCTCGGCTTTAACAATCTCGGTCTCGTTCACTACACGAAATAATATATGTTTCAACATGATGGAATTTAAATATGATGCTTAACTGATGCATGAAATGATAACAACTTGAATATAACTTTCCTTCACGATAAAGTTGCAACCCAACAAAACCAACTTGTTGAACTACTCTAAAAGATATCATCACCATTGCCTAAGGAGTTCTCAAGGACCATTTGATTGTGGTATGATCCAAGATTCACAAAACAACCCCCAAAGTCACACAAAACCTAAATTATTTGACACTAACAATTTATAAATCACATGAGATGATAAAGCATAAAATAGAAAATAATTTAAACATTTCAAAACGACTCCAAACTTTTTATACAAGTAGGACACATTATAAAACAGTATCAAATAAATTTTCATGATTTTTGAATATATATTTTATTTTCTAAAAATCATGGAAGATGCATTTTTCAATTAAAATTTGTAATTTTAAAACATGCAAGAACTACTCAAAATCTAAGTTTCAAAATTTTCATATGTAAATATACTCATAAGAAGACTCTACAAAAATTTTTTAGAATTTTTTGAAGCTATTTTCGAATTTCTATGAATTTTACAAAACCCGACACTATTCATTCATAAAGAAAAAGATAAAACAAACTTTAAAAAGAAAACGGCCATTGGGCGATTAAACCCGGCGCGGCCCAAAGCGCCAAAGAAACCGCCCACTTCCCGCCCGCGCTCCCTCTCTCTCTCTCGACGCCGACAAAGGGTCCGGGATCGACACACGGTTGCCCGCGCTGCCCGACCGCCGGCGGCGGCGGTGGTTGATCGGCGATATCTCGCCGGGCGACGAGGTCTCCGACGACCGTACTTGGACCTACATGCTCTACACAACACCACGCATGCGATGGCACTCCAAACTCACGACCTAGGGTACCGAGGGCACCCTTGCCGACTGACCCCGGGCGGACATGGCGGCGCGGCGACGGCGGAGACGCCGCGGAGGCGTTTCGGGCGACGACGAGCACGACATCGGTTTCGGCGTCTCCAGACGACTCTTTACCTCACTTAAACGCACTCAAGTCGGCCCCTAGCTAGGCGCCTCGTGGCGCTGGCGGACGGCGAGCGAGCTCGCGGAGCGGCTAATGGCAAACGATCGACATGGTTGTGACGAGAAGCTCACCGCGGGCTCGATCGGCAAGATGGATGGGTCGGGGACCGAGCGCAGAGGTGGATCGACGACGATGACAGTGGCGGCGGCGGTGCTCTCCGGCGGCAAGGTCGACGTTCCGGCGACTCCTGCGGGGCAAATGCAAAACGGTCGAGCCGACCATGACCACATCATCTATGCGATGCCAAAGCACTAGCTAGTTGGCCATGAATCTCACCGAAACCGACTGACGACGACGGGATGATGCGCGGCGGCGCTGCTGCCGTGCGCGAGGAAGACGACGTTGTGCGGCGGCTCCGGTGGGTTTGGGGCGGCGCGAAAGGGTTCAAAAGGAGCGCGCAAGGACGTTGCGAACGAGATGGCGCACTCAATTTAGTTGGGTGGAGCTCAACGGCGACGACACGAGGCGGCGGATGGAGGTGGTTGCCGGCGGCGATGGAGGAGAAAGAAAAG
The DNA here is from genome assembly GCA_015847255.1 of Hyparrhenia diplandra. Lineage (NCBI taxonomy): Eukaryota > Viridiplantae > Streptophyta > Magnoliopsida > Poales > Poaceae > Hyparrhenia > Hyparrhenia diplandra. The sequence goes on along the minus strand of JADLZK010013282.1, from coordinate 73,246 downwards.
TCGATGACGATGTCGACTTCGCGTTTTATAGGGCAAAGGAGGGATGGACGGGTGGACGGCGACTTCGCGAACCCGCCGGTAGCCGGTGGCGCACGAGGACGGGCCGGCGCGCGAGGCGAGCCACGGCGACCGCTGGCGACACAGGGCGGCATGGGCGGCCATGCCGGTTCTTTGTAGCGCCTAAACCCTAACTTTCGGTTTTATGCGAAATTCACCCAAATTTTGAACTGAACTCGAAAAACTCCAAAAAGTAACTTGGCCTAATTTTTCAAGATCTACAATTTTCACAATTGGAAGATTTTCAAATTCGGCCTCTAAATATGACTTTTTGAAATAAGGTCAAAAAGGGATAAATTTGAATTCAAAATTACTTTTAAAATTACTTAAAAACTTGTAAAACTTTGTACATATCTTTTGTTCATCAAGAAAAGATCTACAAACTAGCTTTTGGAAGTTTTGGCAAGTTTTTCTTGGATTTTGAATTATGGAAAAGGGGGTAAAGAAGGGTTAGGAAATTAGGGTTTTCGAATTCAAATCAAAATAGAATTTGATCAAATTTCATACTACCACACTTTAACTATGAAAACATTCATCCACACCAAAAATTTGGATCAAACACAGGTGATCAAAATAAAAGCACCCTAACCCCTAAGCACAACATTTTTTTTTCTAAAATATAAACTTATTTTAATTTGATGCATTTCAAATTTTCCTAAACATGCATGCTTTGCGATGATCATGATGACATGACAAAATTTTAGTTGATTAACACCAGGGGGTATTACAGCCTGGATGAGCCCGGCTTTTGTTTTGGAATGGGCCATTTCTGAGATGTCCCGAATATCGATCCCCACGGGAGTAGTCAACGACATGCGAATTATTAGACACGTTCTTATTCTTGGTCTCTTAGACGATGATTCCAACGGTTATGGTCCTTGAAAGGTACTCATATAGGTAGGTTTTGCGAATGTGTGTTCATATGAGTGAGTGTGCGTGCGTATTGAGCGTCTGTTTTTTTGTACTGTGTAATCTTTAAAAAAAAAAGCAAAACATAAATTCCATACCTGCATATGGTCTCCTCTTTATGAAAACACACGCTTATACTCTAGCAAAACACATGTTTGTGTGAAACACGGTATGTACTCGTCGACTCCATTTATGTGTTTGGTACAACTACTTCAGTACTACTACCTGCCCGCACAACTTTAGACTCAACTTGATTGATTGCTTACTCGATGATGATGATGCCCGTTCCGGCTAATACTTACCTCTTTGATCCAAATATACGTACTCCCTCTGTTCCGAAAAACTTGCAATTCTCTGCCCCCCGAGAAAAAAAAAGATTTTCAAAACTGCCGGCAATTATTTATTAAAATATATAAAAATTTTATACTAGGTAATTAGTATCATCGGAAAGATCTTTAAGTCTAGTTTTTTAACAAATTTATTTGGAGATATAAATGTTGCACGTATTTTCTACAAACGTAGTCAAAGTTGAGTCGGTTTGACCGACACGCTTCCCATAGTTGCAAAATGAAATGGAACGGAGGGAGTACTAGTTAGACTAATTGTCAACTTTTTTTTTTTTTTGAGTATATTGTCAACTTTTTTTTTATTTAGTTAGACTAAACTTTCTAGTAGCAGATGATATTGATTATGAACAACTCCGTATTAGCTAGCTAATAGTAGATATAAATAGGTTATCACTAGATGCATTTGTACAATTATGGGTACATTTTGCGAACTATTATATCGCTGTTGCTATTTATTTTTGAACCAGGACCCAACTTCTCTAGCAGGCCCATGATACATTGCATACTGCATACTAGGGCGGTCCAAATGGGCCGCTAACACCCTGTTTGATTTTCTACCATTAACTAACTATGGTGACTTAAAAATTGTTAGTTGAGTTAGTGTGTTCATAGGATAAACCAGTTAAAAAAAAAAAAACTACCCCTGTTTGATCTACCTTAACTAGTTATTGGTTAGCTATAGGATAAACCAGTTAGTTAATTGATAGTTATGGTAGGTAGGACTTAAACAGGATTCAAACAGGTCCATAAAGAAGCGATTTTTTAGGCCATGGAAGTATTTCCCCTAAAAAATATAGAATTGCATTCTTATTCTTATATATTCTTTATGTGGATAGAGATAGACAGATAGTACTAGTAGACTGGAATAAAATATTCTCGTAGCCACAGTGATGATATCGGTGGACTCGGGATGGGTTCCATCGGAAGGTCACGTGTGCAGTGGTTGGCGTGTTGCAGTCTTGGAGGACGGCAATGCCGGTGGGCGGTGGCAGATCGGTGCAAGTCGAAGACTAGAAAAAAACGCTGAGATGAGAGCCTAGGATGCGTAGCACTATAGAAAAACCCAGGGCTACCACGCCTTGCTCGTGAATAGAAAAAATAAATGGTCCATCAACAAAATCGTTTCCATCTTCCTTCTCGATGGACCTGCACCGGAGCTATTAATTAATTGGATCTTGATCTGGTTCATTGCTTGATTCAGATTCACGATCATTGTTTTTAAGAAAAACAAGCTTGATTCACTCTAGTGCCATCTTATTAAAAAAAAAAAAAGCAAAACCACACCGTGGGCCAAAGTTGTAGGTAGCGGGCCTTTTACACGCGCCTACCTGCGCGGCCCGCAAGCGCCTGCAGGTTGTGTTCTGGACGGATCGGATGGAGGGAGGCCGCGTGGCGTGGCCCGGGTCCGGGTGTGCGTGCGTGCGTGTGATGGATGCGATGGGCGATGGAGGTCGAGTCGTCGGGATCGAGATGGCCGCCGGCCGTACCGTGGAGGCAGTCAGGCCATGAGCGTTGGGCACCGTGTCGCACGGTTGCCAGACAGAGACTGGAGCAAAATCTTGCCGGCGCGCCGTCCGCGAGCAGACGCACGCACGCACGCACTGCTCGATCTCACCCCGCACACGGCACACGGCAACACGGCAAAGGGAGGGCGGTGAGGAGACCAGCGGCACGACCGGGTGAGCGTGCACCGTGCAGGCAGGGCAGGCGCCAAGAGAAATGGAGAGCCGTGGTCTGCTCTGGTCCGTCCGTGGAGCAGGGAGGGTGGAGGAGACACAAGACGCGAGTACGTACGGGCGGGCTGTGGACCTGTGGTGACGCGACGACGGACGGGACGGGCACGTACGCGTCTGGGTCCCGCGGCCCCCGGCGCGCTCGGCTCTTGTCATTTACCCCCGGCCGGCCGGCACCGGCCCTTCCTTCCTTCCTATCATGAGCTCATGAGCGCGCCCTGCTCACTGCTCAGATCTGAAACGGCACTGCAGGGGAGCAGGTAGGGGGCGATCGCTGTGCCTGTGCTGTGCAGCCTGTGCTCTCTCCGCTCCGTCCATCTCACTGCTGAACCGTCAGGCACTCGTCCCAGGGGGGCGGCCCGGCCGGCCACATCGATCACGTCACACAGACACACACGCAACGCAACCCTAGGAAAAGGGACCTGGTGACTGCGCGCGTGTACGGAGTATACATGTGGACAGGAATGTCACATGACGGATGGATGGACGACCTCCGTACGCGTACGGTTCCGGGTTCTCGCTCGCAGTCGAGGGTGACTGCGCAGCGCAGGGCAGGGCTCCAATGCAATGCTCCGCTCCATCCATCGCGCGCCAGCAGGGGCACTGACCGTTCACGCACACTGTTCGAGTCTGATCGAGTCTCAGTCTCCCGGAACGTCATGGCCAGTACACGACTGTACAAGTTCGGTGCGGGGTAGGTATTCCATGATTGGCAAGGAAATGCCGAGCTTTCCACAGCGACGGACGGGATCACGCTAATTCTCGCTGGGCAATCCACAAAACACCATGCACTGCACGGGTTTCCACTCCAACGATCGCTGTGCGTGCAGTGATCACAGGTGAAACAAAACCATGAGCTCGTGCACAACAGAACTGATAGATACTAGAGGTCAGCCCCATTGCCCATGCAGTGCAAGTACGTCTGAAACCCAATGACGATGAGTCACGCCTGCGTTACGAACGGTACGGAGACCATTTTCTTTCACCGTCTTTTCAGCTCGAAGGACTAGTAAAACTGTAGCTCCTCTGTGCCTAGCTTTGCTTTTGTTTACCTTGAGATGACATCCCTAGCAAGTAGTTCTACTTTTTTTTGTGAGAGGGGCCGAGAGGGAAGCTCTGGCGTGTAGCTGTCCCGGCCGAGAGTTTCTATCTCTCTCGGCCAGCCGAGGAGGACACAGGACAGAGGCAAAGATACGCCAGGAGGTACTCATTCATATCGGTAGAACCCACTACGCGGCTGGGCACTGTTCCGGGCTACCTATAAATATACTATCGTAGTACTAGAATAGAACCAATGCAAGTACGACACACGTACGTACCGCATCCATGTCATACACGGGCTTCTATTTCCAAGGAGCTGTACACTGTGTACTCGCGCGCACGTACACCATAGCTAGGTTGAGAGATTGCTTGATTGGAATATGTCCATGCCGCAAGCACTTCGATTCAACAAAAGTTTGGAACATGCATGTCAAATATGTGATGCCTTCTAGCACCTGTGACTTTGTGAGTACTGAGCTATGTAGGGAAGAACAAAAGCCAAGTCAAAAACACGAAAATCAGACCACCTTCGAGAAGGTCTCCAGGGTGCACGAGACGTATGAAGAATATAATCAGTAAAGTTACCATCAATCTTCTTTACTACTCTATCTGCTTAATTAAACTAAATAGGTACTCCCTCCATACTCGTAAAAGATGTCGTTTTGGATATGGGTTGGGTCAAATATTGAGAATATAAATCATCAATAACTTTTAACTTGTTGAGTTTACACATGTGAAAACTATGTGTCGTTTTGCGACATGTTTTACGAGTATGGAGGGATATGCGATAATTTTGTCTAGAGTAAGATAGTTGAGTTGATATGATGTGGACCTTAGTTAGATATCTATATCAGTGTCAAGCGGCTCACGTCGCAACAGTAAGGCCATTGGTTGGGGGCTCCGACCCAGGGTTCAAATCCTGGGTGCGACACATTATCTGTTAACATCGAGGCACCTGTGGTGACTTCATGAACTCCAAGATTTGCCGGCTGAGTCGTTCGAAGGTGCTCATATGGGTAGAGTTTGCGTACGTGTATTCATAGGGGTGAGTGTGCGTGCGTGTTGAGCGTGTGCGTTGTACTGTATAATCTCAAAAAAAAAAAATCTATACCAGTGTGTAAAGCACAAATTTGCTATATCATGCGCATGGTAAACCTAAATAATGCAATGCAATCCAGGATATGGTTGTGAGCCTAAATTAAGATAGCATGCTTATGGTAGTAACCATACTTTCTTTCTTTTCTTTTTTTTTTGGCGAAGAGTCATATAGAGCATACATGCATATGTAATCTAAGGGATCGTGACTTATATAGAAACATATATTATTGCTATCTCTGGCGTCAAAAAAAAGCTAGCATGCACATGTTAAGCATAAACAATGCAATCCAAGATATGGCCGGTGAATGGATCGCTGTATTCAACAAATAAATGGATCACTGTATTCTCCACAGAGCTACGCAAATTCCAGGAAGCCGAACAAGATGTGGAAGAGACCCGAGGTGAACGAAGGTGTACCCGGGCGACGGAGACGAATAAATGGGTAGTATTATTCTATGCTGTCTCTTTGCCTCCATCTCCGGGGATGTGTTGCCTCTCGGGTGGTCATATGTACAAGGTGGATGTGACACCGGTACCAATCATGTGATCCTCTAATTGTTTTCGTATGGGCACATGATAAAAAGATCTGTACTGTTTCCTGCAGCCCTAGCTAGATAGGCCATCTCTTTTCACTGATGTCGTCCTAGATAGAGACCTTTCGATCATTCACTACTCTATGCGTGGTTGCTGGAAAGAGAGGGGGTAGCTATTAGCTATCCATTTGGCGTACTGTTTGTCCAGTGCAATGCATGAAGGTCGTCGCGTTTGTGATGGCCTGTACATGATTGGCTGCGTCAATCATATATTTTACATGCAAGTGGACTTGCGCACTCATATACACCAAAAGCATAGCCATTCAAATTCTCTCTCGAATACACATCTTTTGTATGAAGATGGAGAACTATGAATACAGTGACCGCGCCACCACGAACGACACACTAGCGGTACTGTTATACGAGTCGGCTCTGCCCTCCACAGAAGCAAAAAATCAAGTGCTATTACTCACTAATCATGCTACCTACTCAATATCGACGATTAGGCGTGGTGTCTTGCGCGCGGCGTTTCGACCGCCTCGGCCGCTCTCCCTCTGGTTTCGGGAAGAGCTCTCGCATTGCCAGCCATTCAAATTCTCAAACTATTGTCACACATGTTTCATTCAAACAGATAAACAACGAGAATATTTTAACATTGCTTTAAAACAAATCCTAAGGGAAAATAGCTTTGCATGAACCTTTTAAATCTGAAACAAAGAAATGTGAATACATGTTGTAAGATGATTACAAGACTTCTTTTATGCTTCTTGATCTTGCTTTTTACAAGTGCCTTAAACTAGGGTATTTCCTCTTTTAATAAACCGGAAGCTATTCCAGTTTTGTTTTCAATTAAATAATCTTGTATTCCACGATTTTCAACAAATCACCAATATTTATGATATCAAATAAGTATTATTTGATTCACTAACATGTATTCTTGTTTGCCTATATGTTGTCATATATATTGACACACTTCTTTATAGATTCTATCAAAAAATAGGATGGTTTCGCATAGAAAAAACTATATAATGATTTTGTTTTTGGGGATGGGGTGGGGTGGGTGGGGGGGTTAGTACGTTTTTAAATAAGGAATATTTTTGTGAACATAAAGGAGGAACAATTAAATGTGCCACTAGGGTAGTTATTAGTGTCGCGGGTTTAGGGTTTGAACTACATGGTGGTAGCTAGAGGGAGCGAGAGATGGCGGGGGTGGCGGGGCGCGGTTGGGATGTCACTTGCGCGGGTTTTACTATGGCGCTTTCAATGGCGAGAAAGCGACCAGAGAGAGAGAGAGAGAGAGAAGGTAGTTTAGTAGCAATGCAAAAAGCTGGAATTCAGAGGAAAGAATGAAATGAAGAAGACACAATATTCTTGGACCTTGATCTTTCAATTGGACGAGAGGACGCATATTGACTGAGCTGAGGAATAATAATCAGCACATTCCTTCCTTTAAATAATAAAATAGCTCCGTGGGTTGGAGTTTTCAAAATCAAAACTCCTTTAGAGAGATGTCTAATATACTGATGAAGTCGTCCCATGCAAGGCCCAAAGGATCCAATTTCTTAATTTATTGGCTGGAATAATTTCCGTCCTTTTCAGTCAGATTCAGTCTTTCTTTTTGTATCAAAATCAGTTCTTTCCATGATTCTTTGTTTAATGCATGTTTTTTTTAACTTCATTTCGAAGTGATAGAGTTGTCGTTTTGTGACCACTATTTAACGTACTTCTCCTTTTATGCTAAGGTTTTGCATTATCAACGGAATGGACAAGGGTGATATTTAAATTCCTAATACGTAATATAAGATCATATCTGGCCTCATTGAAATTTTTCTTTAATGTATCTTACTGTATTAGTATTTGATCTCTTTGTCCAAATGGTTGTGCATTTTCTGCTATCTGTTGAAATAGTCATTTCCTGCAGTTTTAGATATATATTTTACAATTATTTGTCTTTGATTTGAGCTTGCCTAGTACTGTTACTGTTTTCAAAAGAGCCAGTAATTTGATGCAGCGAAAACGCAATTCAGGTTGTACTCTGCATGTGCTTAACTACTCATACGCTTCCATGCAACATATGTGCTGAGTATATATACCCGCCATGGGCTGCTCCCAAAGCCATAGCTCTAGGGCTGAAAACCAGCAAAGCATACAGCGACAGCACTGCACAGTGTAGTAGTTGCTCCAAGGCGTCCGCGCGTCGTCGTCCTAGCTATGGATCCATATCACTACCAGACCATGTACGACCCACGTGGCTTCCCCATCATCCACCCGCAGCCGTACCTCCACCACCCGGTGGCGGTGGCCGGCGCCCTCAGCGACAGCAGGGTGGTGCGCGGCGGCGGAGGAGTCGTTGGCGGAGGCGGCGGCAGCGTGCGGCGCCGTCCTGGCGCCAAGCTCTCCACGGACCCGCAGAGCGTGGCGGCGCGCGAGCGCCGGCACCGCATCAGCGACCGCTTCCGCGTGCTCCGCAGCCTCGTCCCCGGCGGCAGCAAGATGGACACGGTGTCCATGCTGGAGCAGGCCATCCACTACGTCAAGTTCCTCAAGGCGCAGATCAGCCTGCACCAGGCCGCGCTGATGCAGCACGAGGAAGGGTGCCACGCTGAGCTTGCCGCCGCTTACTCCGCGGCGGCGGTGGCTGTTGACGACGAGGTGACACTCGCGTCCCATGGTCGCACCGGCGCATGCGATGAGGTGATGCAGCTCCAGGTTCCGGCGGAGGAAGCTTTGAGTTATGGTGTTGCAGCCCATCAGCAGTACGGGCTCGATCCCAGGCATCAGCTGAGTGGTGGGCACGAGCTGCCACCGTTGCCTGCTTCTTGCATCTTCGTCGAGGAGCCTGCAGATGCATGCTACTCCGTGTGCGACCTCGACGACGGCGAGACTGGTCTGACCGGCTCTTACTAGTAGTATTGGACGAGTGGTACGTAGTTTCTTAAGGTAGCTAGCATTCCGTGTGTTGTCCGTGTCCACTAGACGCTGGTATGGCAAATTGAAGTTTAGCTAGTAGTACTCGATCAATTGCATGTCGTCAGTCGATTAGTTTGCTCAGAGCTTAGAGTATATGATGATGCATCTGCATGGGCTGTGTACTTCTTTGTTACTCTGCTGATCGCAGATGATGTACCGTAGTCGCATGTGTATGTTTTCTAGCTTTCTCGTATCCATCAAGAATCTGATGATCTAGCTTGATGGCAAACCAATTGCTGTGAATTGTTTGCTTATTAGTAATCACTCTCCGTCTAAAAAGTTACAATTCTAGATTTGGAGTAAGCTCATATTTAGTTAAACTTAAAATTCTCTGATTGCCCAAGAAAAAGTTATTATATTTTTTATGGAGTTTAGGACCGAGAGGGAGTAATGTGCCGTTCTTCTAACTAGATATCATTTGCAAATTGCCAATTTCTCCGTTTTTTCTTCTTTGGGGTTTTACAAAACAGAACTCCAGCGTCAACGGCCTGTGTCCGATTGTCTCTATGCATGTTTGTTCAAGGTTTAATAGCTCTGCCTTCCGTCCTGCATTACATATGCATGTAGGTGGAAGGCTAATTTAATTTGAACATCTATGGATTTTAGCAAATAAATTAGGAATTTTGGTGAGGGACCATCTCTTCCTAGTTTATTTTTTTTTGAACTATAGGGTATCCATTAGACATCTATGGACATCCAACTTTCACCTATACATGTAGGCGCAAAAAGAACCATACACACTCCGTCCTATGCAAAATACACAGAGTTCAAAATTTTGTCATTCAAATTAAGGTTTTTTTTTTTTTTTTTTGAGAAGGAACATGTATCGATCTCAACGCATTACACCGGCCCTATTACAAACAGGATCCGAAAAGGAAAATTACAGAGAAGTACAAAACTCCCCGTTCATCTTCCTCCTCGTAGCCTTGAGATCCGTTTGTCACCGCCCGCCGAAGCCGCTTACTTCTAGGCGAATCGGCCGAAATACACCGCCTCCCAGCGCATCGGCCAACTCCCGTACCACGACGCATCCTTATTCCACCGCCGGCAACCCGAGCAAAGCTCAGATTTTCACCAAAGAACATCTTCCTTGAGATTAACAGGTCAACAACATCATCACCGAAGAAGACGACGATGTGCCGGCCCTCGACTCTGACAAAGTCTCCCCGCCTCTCCGCTGACGCCGGAGAAGATCGCCATCGGAGAACGGAAGAAGCCGTGAGAATTTATTCCGCTCTATAAATCGCCGCTTCCGCATCGCCGGCGTCGCCAGGAAAAGCAAAACCGCAGAGGAGCCACGCTCCTCCGCGGTTTAAACCCTCCACCGCCGAACAACGATGGCGAACAAACCCTAGACCTAGTACTCGACCAAGACCCTATGAAGACGGGTTGTTGAAGAGATGGACCCCCGCTCCATCGTCACCACCGGCTATAGGCCGGAGGCGATATAAATCGCATCAGTTACGGCGGCGGTGTCGCCCGCGCTTTTTTCCGAGAGCAACCCTAGGGCGGCGGCTTTGTTTCGTAATGACCCTCATTCAAATTAAGGTTGAACATCAAATGATTCACCATGGTTACCGCCCTTCCCATTTGATGGTAATTAATTGAAGTAGTAGATATGCAGCTCTCATGAGACAATAATTAAGAACCTAGTGCAAGATAAAATGAGACCTTTGAGATTATTATCCGAAAAACATACAACAAATTTCCTATATATGGGTAAAAACATTACATACATACTTGGGTAAAATACACAAGCGACACAACAAGTTTTGGGGGTCAAATTTCGATTTTGAGAGTTCACGGACCTAAATGCCACAGTGCCACAAGTTTATTATCTAAAATACACCAGCGGCACAACGCCCATAGTTTATTATCGAAAAACATACAACAGTTTAATGTAACTCTACATATTTTTAACTACTACTTCCTCTGTTTCAAATTGCAAGTCGTTCTAGCTTTTCTAAGGTTATGGCTTCATTACACACCTAGATATATATATATATATATATATATATATATATATATATATATATATATATATATATATATATATATATATATATATATATATATATATATATATATATATATATATATATATAGTAAAGGTTGTGTATCTATAAAATCAATAACGACTTGTAATTTGTGAAGGAGGGAGTGTATAACCAAAGCGGTTTACCTAACCCATCAATAAAACATGCTAATATAATGCTCCGTAGAGATTGGCCAATCTAGTTATGCAAGACATTTCGTTAACTATACTATAGCTAAAGCATATATAAATCAACAGTTACTACCTCTCGCAAACATCAACCCAACATAAAATAAGTATAACGTGTACTATACTTCAGTTCTAGACTTCAACCGCATGCATACATCATAAAATAAGTCTAACCGCCTCTTGTTTATAATGTTGGACCATGATGTGCTTGTTTGTTTTGATCACAGAATTGGCTTATTAACCTAACGAGTTAATATGCTATCAACCCATTAAAAGACAAAAAGGTTGTAACAGGTCACTAGTTTTTTTTTTCAGGTCTATAGGAGGGTGCTTAAAGGTTCCATATACGTCGACGGTTACAAATATAAGTCCATGTAAACATCTAGACTATATGGTCGACATAAGATTGGAAGTACTAGTTTACCTATAAAATATTTTCATAATATACAACATTTTCTATAAGATAATAAATTCATTACAAAAATTTTTATTCAAAGTGTCATTTTGTGTATTGCGGTATGAAAGACAAAATTGGTTCATATTTTACTTGTAATAGTATCAAGAAGGGGTGTATCTCCCATGCATGTTTAGTGCATATGCTTGGGTTGGTAGGACCTATCTATTTAGGTTTGTGTATCTGACTCCTAGTATTTTGTGCTAACTATCTTTGTAGTGGTAGATTTTTTTTTATCTTTCCACCGATGACAAGCCACCAATGTTGACTTTGTCAAATTCAAGATTTGTCTACTTATTTAATTACTTATTATTTTCTAATTCACATGGAGGGAGTATGTCGTTGAAGATGCCCTAAATAAGATCGCCGACCGGCTTGGGTACCAGTGTAGCACGGCACGGTGCCCGAGTGATGGCGCTAGGTGATCCCCGCAGGCCGCATCCGCGTGCAGTGCTTGGACTGTACGAGAATAAAGGCTTCGTCTCATTGATGAGGACGGCGATGTCCATCCACCCGTGTGGCCGTGTGAATCCATCAGAGATAGATTTTGGCAGAGCCGGCCCTGTTGCGGCAGACGTGCAAGTTTTAGGGCGTTAAAATATGCATAGGCAACGACACAAACAAACACTAGCTAGGCACCCTATCACATACTGCATGTCTCTCTGCGTGTCTCGGTCGACGAGACCACCTTCAGCTTACCCGGCCTCCCGCGTGGCGTCGTGTGCGTGTGCAGGTTCTTCCTTGGCAGCGCACAGCGCACGGCCGGTTGCCCAGCCGCCCAGCCGTGCCGCTGGCTCTGTGGCAGGACAGGAGGCCGGCCGGAGTGACCGGTGGATGATCGTGAACGGCTGAGGTTGGGTTTGGGTGAGACGACAAAATTAAACCGGGGATATAACTCTTTGTTATTTTTTTTTGGTTATATTCAACTAGTGGAGGCCTGTTGAATCTGTATCAGGTTATTCAAATGCCAGGATGGTGGTCTTTGGAAACAAGATTGTCTCGTGTATGTGTTTGGTCGAGAGTACTATAGGTTAATTCTTATTTTTTTTGTTTGGCTTATGGAATTTGAGGCCTTGAAGGACAGGGTAATCTCATCAACTATAAAACGTGGATCCTAGATGTAAGCTATATGCATGGCCCATCCATCATCGTCTTCTTCGTTGTTTCTTACCGTGGGCATGCGTCGTACAATGAGCACTACAGTAGGCTCGATTCAGTACTATTAAGGGTAGCAAAGTTAAGTATCTTGTAATTTGGGTCAGAAATTTTTTATGGAATTTCTGATCACGATATAATCTATTTTCATGGGTAGAAATTTCTGATTGATGTTGCTTTTCACGAACTGCTATAGTTCTTCCCTGTATCGCATTCACGTTATTTCTATGTGAATTTCTACGAATTTTACAAGACCACTGTTTTGCTAGAAAAAGGAAACACCAAGTTGAAAGGGGAAAAAAAAAAAGGGCTCGCCATGGGCCAGCCTCGGCCTACTGCATCACTTCCCAGCCTCAAGCAAGAAAAAAAACTGCATCACTCCCCTGCCTGCTTCGGCCTTTGGGCGTGGAACTTTTTTTGTTTTTTTAGACCACACCGTTGCATGTGAAACAACTGTTGAAAGTTGAAACCCGATGCATTTTCCCATATAAGGATCGGAGTAGAAAGACTCAGTGAAGTTCGAGCGAAGTGCTTATCAATACTACTGCCTACTGGCATACCAAAATCCGATTCTTCAGAAGTTCCAGAGCGCAACATTAGCAGTTTAATGCCCTTGTTTTTTTTTTACCACGCCGTTGTGCGTTTTTCATTAAGCAGAATAAAGTTTAAGAACAACCGACGGAACGGTAACCAAACGATTACCGAGGCGCCGTCTTCTTTCTACTGGATCCACTGGAAGGTACTACATCTTGACATACTTTGAGGCCCTTGTTATCCTATCTGAAGAAACAACATCCCGGTTTATTGTCAGAAGACTCGGAACGACTGACACACACGGGTTCCTTTGACCTTCCATGATGCCAACGGCCAAGTTTCAGTAGCCCACCCGGCATTCCAATAGCATGAATCATCTAGTTTGATGCTAACAGGGCCACCCATTTGCAAAGAAAAAGGGTTGAAGAAGAATAGTTTGATGCTTCCAGAAATGCAGAAGAGACCAGCAAATCCCACGCATTTGCAATTGCATCTGGTTGATAAGACCCGTAACTTGCATAGAACCTCTTATCCCGTTGTGTCCCACTACACGAACGTGATGGAGCGAGCGGTCATTACCACGTTTCATGGTCCAGCAGCGCTCATCAAACCTTTAAAAACGACAGCAAATTATAGCCAACAGACGCTGCAAATCAATCGGGTGCCAAAAACTATAGGAACGCCTCGGTCGCGGACGCCCAGGCCGCCCATTTGAAGCGCGCGCGCTGGGGCCAGAAGCCGCCCAGCCCACGGAAGCCACGAGAGACGGCGAGACGCCGACGCGACACGAGCCTTTGCATATTTCGTTCGAGAATCAAGAGCGGCGAGGGGAAACAAAACAAGTGAAGGCTGTAAACGAACGAGTTTCTCAGACCACCCCGAGAGTGAGCGAGAGCCGCCCATGGCAGCGCAGGAGGCGCTTCGATGGCGCTACGGCGACATGGACGACAGCAACTTCGCCGTGCGCGGGCGCGGCGTGCCGGTCCTCGTGGCACTCTTGGCCGTCGTCGTCTGCTTCGTCGCCGTCTGCCTCTACCTCCGATGGACGTGCCACCGCCTCGTCTCGGCGACGGCGATGCCGCCCCTACCCCGCGGCGGCGCTGGCCGGCACCGCGTCTTTCCCAGTGCAGGGCCTCGACGATGCCGCGATCGCGGGCCTGGCGGTGACGCTGTACCGGCCTGGTGCGGGTGATGCGGACGACGCGGCAGCAGCAGCACAGCAGTGCTGCTCCATCTGCCTCGGCGAGTTCCAGGAGGGCGACAAGGTGAAGGCGCTGCCGCGGTGCGGGCACGGGTTCCACCCGGAATGCGTGGACTCGTGGCTGCGGGCTCGGGCGTGCTGTCCGTTGTGCCGGGACACGCTTCTCGCCGCCGCCGCCGCCGCCGCAGCCACCAAACCAGAAGCCGCCGTCGGAAGCGAAGCTGTCTGATGATGCCATCGCGGTCGCGGCGCTGCGGGCCTGCGGCCGTGCGCGGACACCCGCCATTGGACTCGGAGTCTGAGAGGCGTTTAGACCGTTCAGACCGCGGGCATTCGTCGTTTCTTTTAATTTTCGCAAAGCCCTGTATGTAAATCTTGGCGATGTAGCATTGTGGTGGTTTCTTCACATAGCATTGTGGTGGTTTCTTCGCACACTCCAGTAGCAGAATTGCGGAAACAAATGTAGCTGTCTTTCCATAGCGACGATATTCTTCCGTTACAGGAAAGCGCTGCCATTGCCGGGGCGACACTTTCGCTTTCAGTCGCAGAGGAGGGTAGCAAGAAGAGGTCGAACACGGTGGTTCGATGCGGTTCGCGCTCTACGGGCGTCGTCGACCGTCGTACGATCGATACGGCACACCTGCAGGCAGGGACACGGGGCACACTCGCACCAGGGTCCAGGGCTGCCCTGATCCGAGATTGTCAGTGAGAGTTCTAGACCTCTCGGTTTGTCCAGCTGGCCTTCGATTCAACCCACCCCATGTGCATGTGAAGAGAGTTTGGAGGCCAGCTAAAAAAAACACGGGAAAGGCCTGCTCGGAAGAGCTTCCAAGTACACCCTCTGTTTCAAAACTCTTGCAATTTCCTTATATATTAAAATATATAAATATTTATACTAAGTAATTAGTATCATCGGAAAGACCTTTTAAGTCTAGTTTTTAACAAATTTATTTAGATATATAAATGTTGCACGTATTTTTTAAAAAATCTAGTCAAAGTTGATGGCACGTTTCCCACACTTGCAAGAGTTTTGGAAGGGAAAAAGTCCATATTCCCTCCCCCAACTATCACGAAAGTTCACTTTTCCTCCTTCAACGCAAAAACCGGACAAATTACCTCCCTCAACTTTTCAAACAATGCAAATTACCTCCCTCGAGCGGTTTTGAGGGCGGTATTGCTTCAGAATAACAGTGGTTTGTCTTTTCCTTTTTAAAAAATTTCGGTTCAATCTTTGAAAAATCATAGTAAATCATAGAAAAATCATAAAATAAAAAATCTAATTTTGTTGGACTCCACATGATTGGATCTACACAAATTGAATATATAATATGATATACTTTAATATAAAGTTTTTGCTACGAAGGTTTTGTATTTTTCTTTTTATATATTCAATGTGTAGATATAATTATGTGGAGTCTAACAAAATTAGATTTTTCATTTTATGATTTTTTTCGTGATTTACTATGATTTTTCAAAGATTCAACCTAAATTTTTTAAAAAAGAAAAAGGCAAACCGGCCGTTATCGTAGCAATACCGCCCTCAAAACCGCCGAGGGAGGTAATTTGCATGGTTTGAAAAGTTGAGGGAGGTGATTTGTCCGGTTTTGAAGTTGAGGGAGGAAAAATGAACTTTCGTGATAGTTGGGGGAGGGAATTTTTTCCTTTTGGAAGTACTACTCAATACTACTCTTTTCGGCCTTTTGGGAGGCATCACCGTCGGCGCACCGGCCCGCTAAGGTTTGAAGCGATGTTACGCTTTCGTTGGGCTTGAACTGATAATAAGAAGGAAAGGCCGAGAACAACTCCAATGCGGGCTCAAGTATTAAAATAGGAAAAAAGTCTACTTTAGGTCCCCCAACTTTTACAAAAGTCCGATTTTTGGTCCCTCAACTCCAAAACCTGGACAAAACGGGTCCCTCAACTTTTCAAACCATGCAGATTTCGTCCCTTGGCGGGTTTGGACGGTGGTTTCGCTACAGTAACTCCGGTTTTGCTACAGTGAACATGGTTTCGTTTTTTTTCCTTTTCTTATTTATTTCGGCCGAATCTTTCAAAAATCATAGTAAATCACAGAAAAATTATAAAATAGAAAATCTAATTTTGTTGGACTCCACATAAGTAGAGCTATGCAATGAATATATAATATGGTATACTTTAATATAAAATTTTTGCTATGAAGGTTTTGCCTTTTCTTTTTATTTATTTCAACTCAATATTTAAAAATCATAATAAATTATAAAAAATCATAAAATTGAAAAACCAATTTTGCTAGACTCCACATGAGCATATTTACACAATAAAGATATATAGGTGTACTATTTAATTTATTGGCCAGATCCATCGATCGTTTTCATAGCTCGCGTGCGACGTGCGTGCGCGATCGACAAAGAAACCTAGCTAACCTAACCCAACTAAAAGAGCCACAAGAATCTACGTATTGTGTTATTGCGCGCCTCATGTGAGTCCAACAAAATTGATTTTTTTATTTTTATAATTTTTTTGTAATTTACTATGATTTTTTAAAGATTGAGCTGAAATAAATAAAAAATAAAAGGCAAAACCTTCATAGCAAAAAAATTTTGTACTAAAGTATATCATATTATATATTCATTGCGTAGCTCTACTCATGTGGAGTCCAACAAAAATTGATTTTTCTATTTTATGAATTTTCTGTGATTTACTATGATTTTTGAAAATTCAGCCAAAATAAATAAGAAAAGAGAAAAACCTAAAACCACAACCACTGTAGAAAAAACCGGAGTTACAGAAGCAAAACCACCGCCCAAACCCGCCCAGGGACGAAATCGCATGGTTTGAAAAGTTGAGGACCGTTGTCCTGGGCTTTTAAAGTTGAGGGACCAAAATCAAACTTTTAAAAAAATTAAGGGACCAAAAGTAGACTTTTTCCTATTAAAATACTTGCACGGGTTATATGATACTCTCACCATTCTAAAGAACTGCAAAGTTTGAAACGAGTCAAGTTTTTTTTACAATTCAATTAAATTTATAGAGAATAGAATTAACATTTATATTCAAATAGATTTGGTATAAAAAATACAATTAACCTAACAATACTTATTCAATATATAAGATAAACATTAGTAATCTTCACAGCAAATTTAGTCTAAGCTTGAATTAAAAACTAAGTTACAATTATTTGACACTCAAGCCAAGGAAAGGAGAATTGCATTTTTCTTTGACGGGGTAGTATTGTGGTAATAAACGTTGACAAAACAGAGACCACGGGCACGCTATTTATTTGGAAATTTGCAGGTATAAAAAAACTTCTCCAAACCCAAGTAAACACTCCTACTCCCGTAGAGCAGGGCTACAAACCAAAGGCAAAAAAGAGGAGGTTGGAGGTTGGTTGAGTTCAGGCTGCTGAGTCAGGGGTCCAAAGTCTAGACTCGGAAATTTCCGGCCATGGAAAGCTGGTTCCAGGCTTGAGCAGGAGCAGAACAAGAAAACAGATACCGCCTCTGCTACAACTTTGGCCGGTTTTAATGTAGGCAACCGCAAAAAGAAGGATACCAATTCACAAATCTCTGGCCCCTCTCGATAAAGTTGCCGTAAAAAAATAGAAGCAATGCACGCCGCAAGCGCAAGACGAATTTACAGCAAAGACTGAACAACGAATCGCCCCATCCCGACAAATCAGATTCAGAAACACCGCAGTCAGCGCCAAGAGCAGCTAGCTAGTTCGGAGCGCGGACGATAGCGCCGAAGAAACTCCCTAACGAACGCATCACACCGTGAGGACGAAGGCAGGAGTATGCAGCTAGGATTTCGTGAGAATTTTGAAGCAAATCTAGGGGTTTTAATAGAGCGGCCGGCATCGGCGGCGCGGGGAAGCCGCGGGGCGCGTACCCTAGGGTTAACTGAGTACTTCACCCCAGTGCGGGCCGGGCTTAGCCATTGTAAACCGGGCGGGTGTGCATCAGTTTCAGGCCCATATGATTCTGAGTGTACATGGTTTAGATAGTTAGCAGGCCACGATGTTTTTCAATTTCATTAAGCAGCCATATGGGTCAGGCATACATGGCGGCGCGACAGGAGTAGCCACGTGGCATAGCAGGCTGGCCATGCAAGTGACATGGCAAACCCTATCACACTACTATGCATCGTGTGAATCTTGGTGGAAAACGTGTGTTCTTCAGTCTGACTGTTGATGGGTTAAAGTCGAGAAAAACGTGCACATTAGCATCCTCGAACTTTCCATTGCTTACTGTCACAGGTTTTAAATCAGACTTGTTAAGACTCTAGTTCACCTTATTCCACATATTGTTTGGCTGGATTCCGGTCTATTGGAAGCCTCCCAAATACCGGATGTTATTCGACCAAAGAGGTCTAAAGTGGTCATTTGAACTCGAGGAAATCGTGCAATAAGCAGGCTGACAATTCTTGATCCTGTATTCCCTGCTACAGCACCGGCTTGCATTTCTAAATTGTTTCCCTGAAACCATAGGTGAACGTGTCTAATTCAAATGATCAAACAGTACACAGTAGTACTCTGGATCTGAAACAGTCAAATAATAATTAAATTGAACCCTACTCTGGCATTTTCGTCAGGGTGGAATGCACATCTTAGATCGGCCGATCCGATACTAGCCAGAAAAGTAACATCTGTCCAAAGGGAACACCATAACCAAATGCTCCATTTTTCGAGCATTTATGCATAAACCTCAAAAAGTAAAGCAAAATCCATTATTCATCGGTGCCGAACTGCAGAAGCCGCTACTAGTACAGAAACAGATATTCCATACACCTAAATGTGTATACAGGAGTTGGCAAGTGCTATGGTTGGTCGGCTGATAAAATTTCAGCGGCGCAAGAGCAGGATGAAACAGAAGATTAGGAAAAAGCCGATGTGGAACTAAAGCAGTGAAATAAGACTGACTTGTGGAGATCACAGCGTTCTTAACGCCTTAATCCAATCAACTTCAAGCCTAAAATCACCAGGTCCAGTCTTGGCGCCAGGAACACCGCCTTCTGCGTTTACAGAGAGAGACATTCCCACAATTCGAGCAGGGTTCATTTCCAACTTTGCCTCAATCACATTTCCTCTCCATGTGGGTAAATATCGATCAAGAGGGATCTGTATGGAATGGGAATGGGTTGTTCATCATAAATGAAACGCATATTTCAAATTTTGAATGATAGCAAATGATTTTTACCTTCAAGACTTGCCATCTGTCCTGGGGTATGTACACAAAAGCCTGCCATGAGTTGTCTTCTTGTTGTCCAGGTGAATTCACCCAATTCTCCGTGTATATCTGTACTTAAAAAAAATTCAGATTCTGCAGAAGAATACTGACTGGACATCAAACATTCAAAAGTAACTCTTATGTGGATATGTAGCATACGGTAGATATGTAGCATCTTCCATCCCCTTTGATCTTCATTGCTATTGTATCATATGCATCAAGGTCAATGAAACCATCAAACTGAAACAGCAGAGGATTTTTTTTTTAATCAGCACTCCAAAGATTAACTTCTGCTGAGATTCAGCTAGCATCTGCTTAAGCACCTATATATTTTTTTTCTTATTTTGTAGAGTTAGAAGGTAGGCTTAAGTAAGCCTCATATAGTGAATCCTAAGACACTTGACATGACTTCACTGAGACACTGACCTGCAGAGAACAAAACAATTTGATCTAAAGCCCTAAGTTTTTCAACCCTCTTAAGCCTAGATAGGGTATGTTCAACCACTTTTCATGAGCCACCACATAAATATTTTACCATCATTGTTGCCAGCATTTGTGCATCTTAGGATAGCACAACATTGCTGGAATGGGATAAGCATTTATGGAAGTAACCAGGTTAGTACCCCAGTGCCGAACTAAAACAGAAAAATACCTTCTTTGATCGCATCCCACAGAATCCGTAGCGCCTGATCCTCCATGTTGAGTCCTCGGACATATCCAAAGAAAGATTACCAGAAAACACGCCTTCAAGAATACACATGTTTTTTTTTAAAAAGTTTCCTTCTCTTAAAACAAGTTAACTAACAAACCAGTTTAAGAAAATCACAAGTAAAAAAAAAAAAAAAAAGCTGCATATTTTCAATTACTAAAAAAAATACAGAAGCTGGCTCCCACAGATATTTTGGTGCCGCCTCAGACATTTTCTGAGAAAACCACTAAAACATTTCAAGGCTACTGAGGTTTGTTATGCCAAATGAAAGAAGCTACAAATACATCATTTGTTTTCTCGTGCCAGAGAGTACTCAATTCAAACTAAACTTCAAATGATTGGCACAAGCTGGAAAAGTTAAGAACGTAGAACAATTGTTACCAGTTAATGGAGTATCTCCAACTGAAACACCATCAGTTATTTCCAAGGATGCAGAAGACAAACCTGGACAACAACTTTGTCCAATTATATTCTATCATAGATATCATAGATGTAAACAAGAAGCTAGGTATCTGCAGCAAAGCTGAAAAATGTCCTTAAAATTATAAGAAATTACTACACATGTAAGGTATTATCTGTTGTAGGGAAATATAGTTTATCAAATTCACAAGTCCAATCACATTATTCTAAGGCACAACTGTATGAGTGCATAACAAACTGAAGTGTTAATGCTTTTCCTGTTCCTGCAGAAAAGGTTCACCCGTGTAATATATATCCACCACTTTGTCAGCTATCTAATCCATTGGTTTCAAAAACTAGCATCAGATAATACAGTAGTGCACCAGTTTATGCAGTATTGAGTATCCTGTGGTGATAAACACAATGGGTAGTCAACTCCCATTTGGATTACTATCTGGAAAGCAAGCTATAATAGTGTTATATATAAACCCTAAATATAATTCATGCTGATGGCAAAGAAAGGAGAAAAATGCAGGCAGCAAAGGGAGAATCGATGAATCAATGGAGTATGTTCTACTATATCTCCATGTATTATACTGCTCCCTCCATTCCAAATTATAAGTCGCTTTGATTGTTTTGGTACATCCATTTTACTATGCATCTAGATATAATAACATGTCTAGATAATAGCAAAATGGATGAACCAAAAAAGTCAAAGCGACTTATAATTTGGAAAGGAGGGAGTAGTTTGCAATATGTTTCCTTTAGAAGGATTTTGCATTAGGAAGGCTCAGGGGTAGGATGATTTTAGAAATAATATACTGGGGATTACCAGGACAAGATTGAACTGAAATACATTTTTCCACTAGGAACCATCAGAAACTCAAAAGAGCATCTTATTAACATTCCGAGAACAAAACCAAAGGAGCATTTTCAACACAAGGGAATCATCCATAAGTATCTCGCAGCCAGTCAGTCACAAAGCACAAGGACAAACTATACTATAGTATCAGATAAGTATTTAGAGAAACTGCAGCAAATTAATAACTTCTATAAAAGTATAATTTGAAAGTGAGGCAGTACCTCCATACTCTGAATCTGAGTACAAGTGCCACCTTTTCAGCTCATCTTTTGAGTTGAAATTGAAGATGCATCTTTCACTTGGAGGAATTAGATCATCTGAACTCCATACAAGAGCTGACAATTAAGCATATAGAACACAATCAATAAAGACCAAGATACTTAAGGAGGTTATGTATTTTCCAGAAGAGTTCCTTGTTTACAGATTAGCGAAACATGTTATTCCTACAGGAACAGCATGAATACCACGCACTATACATCTATTTCAGATCTGCAATGCATGAGTAGCAGTACTAAGACGTCTCAAGGCCACTACTAGTACATATGGAACGAAACTGGCATTCTATTCATAATGATACTTCAACATGATTAATATCTAGCTGAGAATCTGATATGCTTGCAAATTTCATATCATGTATATAATACTTCAACATGATTAATATCTAGCTGAGAATCTGATATGCTTGCAAATTTCATATCATGTATATAATACTCAGCATATTAAAATTGTCACTCTTTGCTTCCCATTCCTACACAAGAAAGTCAAATCCTCAATGCTCGGGAGACAAGGAGAGATCCATAACCTTGACTACACCTTATATGGTTGTCATTTAACGGCTCAGCAGCAGCAAGATTATGCATGGCGCATCTATGGGCACCAGTACAAGTGTTCTACAGAGGAAATGAACCAGATTTTGATAGCGGGCACGACAAAAAGATCTGACTTGTGGGAAGAACCTACCTCTCTTTGTGGCGTTGAAGGAAGCCTGCCACAGAGTTCGCAGCCTCGACATGGAGGAAATGGAGGCCAACTCTGTATACACGACACGAAGCAAATGAGATATGAGTGGCAACAAATTAGGCATGTTTTCTTTTACAACAACAAATTGGGATGTTGAAGAGAGAATAATTTCTAGTGATGCCGCAGAGAGAAACCTAATGAATATAATTCTTAGAACTACACTGACACAACCAAAGAAAACAAAGGCTTCCTTACCAGCAAATAGAATAGATCAAATCGACGGGCGGATGGAACTCCACTGTCAGAACCAGCAGAAGGGAAACAGGTGGGCTGCGGCAGTCTCCGGGGACGGCGGCCAAGTCCAGGGCGGCGGTGCCGGAGCTGGGGTGGCGAGGGGACGCCGGAGGCCGGGGCGACGCCGGCGCGGCGGAGCCGGAGCTGGGGCGGCAGAGGTTAGGGCGGTGCCGGAGAGGGCGGCGTCGGCGGTGGATTTCATACGAGGAGAGAAAAGAAACGTTGATTCGTGCTGCTGAGGAAACGGGCTGGTCACCCGGAGCCCGCTGCATTTTCGGCGTCGATGATGAACTCCGGAGAATCGAAAGAGAGAGAGAGAGAGAGAGAAGAGGAGGCGTCGGATTGAGTGAGGCCTTGTTCCGTCGGACCGGAAACGGCCTTGTCGGGGCAGGCCCAACTCCTGTGGATCAACCCAGCCTGTTACAGCGTTTTTTGTTATTTTCATGTAAAGGAAATGAAGGAAATAACATGCTGAGCAGACATTTTCTTACTCCGGTTCTGTTGTTTTCATGTAATTGCCAGCGCAGTGAGTTAGCTGGTGATGGTTTCATTATAACATATAACATGTCCGAAATAAATGTCGCCATGGTTTTATTGCAAATCATTTTTTAAAAGTTTAAATAGATTTATATAAAATATAGACAACATTTTTATCTCAGGATAGGTCTAACATAAAAATAGATTCAACATTCTATCTGGTCTAATCTAATGATACTAATTTTTGTACCATAAAGATTAACCTTTTCTATTTAGTCAACATTTAAAACTTTTGACTCGTCGGGAAGTGAGAAACACTATTTTGAGATGGAGGGAATAAGCTGCTATGTAGAGTAAGGCTAGACTAAAAACTTGTAACTCGGCAGCTCTCGCTTCATTTCGCTTCGTTAATGGCTCGGCTTGAGCTCGACTCGATTTATAACGAGCAATTCGAGCTGGCTCGTGAGCCATAATGAGCCAAGTTAATCCATGTGGTTTTTATATTTATGGATCAATGAAATCGATCAACTAACCATCTTGTTCATGGATGATATTATACTTATATTTTTCATTGTATAATCCAAACGTATTTTGTTTATTTCAATTAAAATGTGCATGTGATGTTTTTGTTGTTGCTTTGTGTTTATAATCACTATGAGCTATGTTTTCAAACTTTGGCTCGATCACGAGCCAAACTAGCTAGCTCGAGCGAGCCAAGGCATTAACGAGGCGAGTCCTAAGTAAAAGAGACAACCCTTCTTCTTTAGTCCTAAAGAAATGAGTGAACTACACTGCCGGTCCCCTGAACTATTCTCGTTGTGTCATCTAGGTCCCCAAAATATGAAAGTGCACCTCTAGGTCCTCAAACTATTCTAGCTGTGTCATCTAAGTCCCCAAACTTTTTCAATTGTGTCATCTAGGCCTCTAAACTATGAAAGTGCACCTGTAGGTCTCCAAACTATTCCAAATATGTCATCTAGGTCCCCAAACTATTTGTTAAGTGAATCAGAAATTATCATTAATTCTTAAATCAATCGAAATCTCTAACTTATATAATTATAGATAATTAATTAATTATATAATTACTAACTAAAATCACTAACAAATAAATCCCAAACTTATATAATTATAGATAATTCATTAATTCTTGAATTAATCAAATCTCTAACTCAAATCACTAACTAGGCTGGGTTGAAATCATTTTTTTTTATTCGTTACCTTTTTATTTTTCCTTTTTTAGTTTTTGCATTCGTTACCTTTTCATTTTTTGTTTTACTAGTTCACTAACCCGTGCTCCCGCACGGGTTTCAATATTTTGAGGTAATAACTAATAATAATTATTTATATCAAATATCTTTCTCTCTTCAATAATTTCTAAAATAGTAGCTATAATAGGTACTCTACAGTCTTTATTCAATTATGATAATCTATCAAATATTGATCTATATTTTTTCATCCATATCCATAGTTTTGCATTGCACCTCTATGTATCTCCAATATATATTTAGTTCAAACATTTACTTAAACTATGATAGTTTTGTATGGTCTATGTTTTTTTTGCCGTAGTAGCGCGGAGTCTATATATGTTGATGACATAAACCTCAATTTTGATTCATTTCATAAAATTTAATCTTATTAACAATGGTGATTATAGTCTACCTTTGTTTGACAAAGAAAATATGTTGGACTTTTGCAAGGATTTTAAAATCCATATTTTTTATTTGTACCAGTTTCATAAGTAATATTTTTTATGATTAATATTTCTTAGCACCATGTGTATTCTGTTGAAACATAAATAAACTTAAAGTCTATAAACTCTTAATTCATCCCTTTATATGTAATATCTTGAAAATCTATACTTAAACTTTTAATTGACTTTTACAAAAATTCAGGATCCATATTTTTTATTTGTACCAGTTTCATGAGTAATAATTCCTTTATTATTAATATTCCTTAACACCATATGTAGTTAGTTGAAACATAAATAAACATAAAGTGTATGAACCCTTATATCATCCCTTTATATGTGTCATCATAAAAATCTATACTTTAATGTTTAGCTTCTAATATATTAGTTGGAATGTATTTTATATGCAATAATTTGACTTTTTAATGCTTACTGTATCATTTATGCAAATTTTTTCTTATTTATTTTGTTATAAGAATATTTTAGGTCATTGATTACCCTATTAATTTTGACAATGACATAAATAGTTGTTTTAGCATACATCATGGCACTCAAGATGTTGAAATTATTGTATGGTATTAGTATGGTTTTATTAAACAAATAATTCTTAAAATTAAGTTATTGATATTCACATGATATAATGTTTCAATCAAAATGTTTAAACTTTTTGGTAGACATCCACTTACAAAATTTATTGTCATTAAATTGAATTGTAAGTGTCATTACTTGTGTTGTTTGGTAAGGATATATTTCCACGCTTGATAAGCTTATAAAAATAAATATATATTCTAATAGAATCTTTAAATCATGGAGGTTTTAATTATTGTCCATAATAGCATTACGTTAGTATTTACATGTCGATTTGAGAGATTTCTGTTAAATTTGTATACTTGATTGAGGTGGATAATTTAAGTACAAATTATGTAGATATATATTACTTTACATTATCTTTCATAATGCTTGATATGTGTAATTTGAATGCAAACTTAGGGGTCGAATAAGGATTCCATAATTGTTTAGCATCATTAGCATGTAATTAGAAGTACTTTAGTGACATTACTATTAAGTTAATAAAAAAATACACTGGTGGTCAATAAAGACCAAAAATATTAGTAGGAAGTAGTAATCAAGGCCACTAAATTTAAAATAAAAATTATAGCTAATAAGGATCATATCATGTATGTCCCATGAGTCAAATTAAAATTATAGTATCCGGCAAGATGATCATACCTTTAGTCAATATGTGGGGCTAGGGACAACGATAGATGTCATGGATGTAGGAATTCGTGTCCCCATTAGCCTACATGTGCTCGCCTTCCTTCACCTAGATCGCCAAATTGTCCCCATGATATGATGCTAGCGTGTCCGTACTCACATCAATATTGCCCTCAGTATTGTGGTGTCATTGATGTAGATTGTTGACACATATTAACGCATACTTTTAATTGTCAACTAAACATGGAAAAGGACTAAAATATAATTAGATAACCTTATTAGGGGTTTATACTAATGATTTCCATGAGTTTTGGTAAAGTTGTGATTTACGAGGGGACTTAACGAAAAAAAGCAAATAAATGACGTGGCATACGACCGACGTAACGCAACGCAATCCAACTCGAAACAAGTCTAGAAGGCTCCGGATTACTCCCGACGTGAACCAAACTTGGCAATCGAAGAAAACATCATCTAGAAGACTCCGGGAGCCACGACGCATCGCGGGGCCCAGGGTGGGACCCACCCTGGGCCGATCGGCCCAAATAACAGGCCGATCGGCTGCCTCCCTCCGCCAAGTCACCCTCTGTTTCCGAAGCTTCCTCCACCGCCTCTAAGACGCAATCTAAACCGGTTGTTTAACGTCGGTTTGATCCGAGGGCGTCGGTAGAAGCACGAGATGAATCAAAGATTAGTACCACATCGCCTGCTGAAGCTGAAGGGACATAAGAAGACCCATATATATAGACCCCTAGACCCCCCATCTCAGATCATCTCCTCATTAGCTATCTACAGAGCAAAAGTTAGAGTTTCAATTAGAAGAGAGAGAGGTCCCTCTAGTTGTCTAGTTCATCTAGTTCTAGTTCTAGATCTAGTTCATCTAGTTGTAAGATCAAGGAGAGAGGAGTGGAGAAAGCCGGAGATCCGACTGTCGGATCTTCATCAACATTGTACATCTACAAAGAACTAGTTCGTCTTGACAATCTCCGTGTTCTTCATTTATTATTTCTATTTATTCTATTCAATTAATTTCAGTTCTTACTTTACAATATTTACTGGATCTCTGCTCGTATTGAGTGCTCTAGTTTTAACGTGAAATTAGAGTAGTAATTAATAGTGTAGGCGTGGTGTCTAGACTAGAGATTACCCGAGTTTGCGCCCAATCCCACGGTTAGTTGTGGTAGCCCCCAGGGGTGACAAAACCACAATCGGTCTTTGTATTCCACCACGTTCGGGTTGGTGATTCGTAGAGCTTTTGGCGGCCTTCCCGATCACCCTTTCCCGTCTTTTTTAGAGGATCGGGGCGGTACCGTTGTTCGACGTAAGTAAAGTAAAGCAAGCCTTTGATTATTTAGATCAACTTAGAATACTTAGAAAACTAAAAACCTCTCTACCCATATCATTTATCTTATCTTGGGCGATCCTAATTCTCCTAGTACACTTCACGTTCCCGTGGAAATCGATACCTTGGAATACTCTCGGGTGAAAGCTACATCGGTATCCGTGCGCTTACTGATTTCTCTGTTCGCGTTAATTTATACCAACAAGCTTTAAAAGGCCGATTCTTGGGAAACGATAGTCGTTCTAGTTAGAACCACGATCGTCCATCTTTTATTTATTCTTTTACCACTCACATACCACATGGATTTCACTCCTATTATTAAATTCTTTGCTCCAAAGGGCGACATGTTGGAGCCTTCACCATCTTCACACCCTATTCTTACAGATGGCTACGAGCTTCGCCCTGCTCTTATAGCCATGGTTCGGGAGCAATCCTTCTCTGGGTTAGCCGATGAGGATCCATACACCCACCTTAGAGATTTTGAGCAATTGTGTTCCTGCCGAAATATTTCTGGCATGACACAAGAGACCATTAAATGGAAATTATTTCCGTTCTCCCTTGAGGGAAGAGCGAGAAAATGGTATGCTCACTCTGTAGGAAGCGTAAATGGAGATTGGGATGAACTTCGAGACAAATTTTGTCTTGCTTTCTTCCCTCTTTATAAAATTGCGACCTTAGAATCGAAGTGCTTACATTCAAACAAAAAGAGAAGGAGACTCTAGGAGCAAAATTGGGCTAGATTTACAAGCCTTACCAATTCCGGCCCAAACCTTTCCTTGCCTGACCATGTCCTGCTCTATCACTTCTATCTCGGTCTTAACAAGGAAGCTGCTCTGCATCTCGATATCGCTTCAGGAGGATCATTCTCACATAAACTTGTTAGTGAAGGGAAAGCCATTCTTGAGACAATCCTTGACAACACCCCCCTACACCGGGCGTTTTGACGAGTTACCCGAAGAAGACGAAGAAGTCGAGCCAAGCCCCGAACAACAAGAGGAGACACACGTAACCGAATCTGAAATTCCTATAAACCCCTCTAATGAATTGGTTGCCATAGAACCTCGCACGATGGGAACACATCACAATCTAGACAACACTCTAGAGAGTGACGAACCCCATCCCAACACTTTCCTCTCGGAAATCGAGGTAGATCTTTTTGAAGATTTTGGGAATGCCTCGAACTTTCCAATTCAGGCAAAGCCTCTGGTGCACTCTACACCATTTGAGGATGGTCCACATAATGATCCATTTTTAATGGAGCACATTAAAGGACTCTCGACCATTATGAGCCGTGAGTGGTTGGCGTAAACGGAGCTATCCACTAAGGTAGCCCGAATCACGCCCCCAAAAGCCTCTATTCTCCCAACTTAAAGGAATG
This sequence comes from Hyparrhenia diplandra, assembly GCA_015847255.1. Taxonomy (NCBI): domain Eukaryota; kingdom Viridiplantae; phylum Streptophyta; class Magnoliopsida; order Poales; family Poaceae; genus Hyparrhenia; species Hyparrhenia diplandra. The sequence continues at coordinate 44,466 of JADLZK010013282.1, read as the reverse complement.
ATCATAAAGGCTCGTTATAGCCCTACCGTTGGGATGAGTATAATTTCAAAGTCCATAGCTGAAGATCTTTGTCCCAACGAATTTATGATCCCATCTCATAAACTTTTAAGACTTCCGTGCCGAGTCACTCTTGAGAGTTATGGGGTCATAAGGTCAATTCCGTTGCGCATAGGAGGCTCGAGTATCGTCTAGATTTTCACATCTATGACATCTCGGACACGTTTCTCTTGATTGGTGTACCTTTTGGAACACTCTTTCAAGAGCGACCCAACAAGAGTCTCTTGAATTTAAAGCTAGGAAATTCTCCTATCAATGTTTCTCTTGCTCGCTCACATAATGCGATAGTAGAACCCAAGCCCAAACAAGACCCTCTTGAGGAAGTCCTAATGGCTTCTCTAGAAGAAATGGCTGAACCAGTCTTTGATGTTGAACACTTCATAGAAGAAGAGGAAGAACTAGCGGAGCCTATTGAATTAGATACAACTGAAGTGCCACCACGACCCTCAATTGAGCTGAAACCACTTCCTCCTGGTCTAAAATATGTCTTTCTCAATAATAACCGAGAAACTCCAGCCATTATCAGTGACAAGCTTTCCCAAGAAGAAACTTATAAACTTGTCACTGTCTTAGAAAGACATAAATCAGCCATAGGCTACTCACTTGAAGACCTCATAGGGATTAGTCCCCAACTCTGCACGCATCGTATTCCTACTGATCCTGATGCATTACCCTCAAGGGAACCACAACGGAGGCTTAACAATGCTATGCGAGATGTTGTTAAGAAAGAGGTCCTCAAGCTTTTACACGCCGGGATTATCTATCCTGTGCCACATAGCGAGTGGGTTAGTCCTGTCCAAGTAGTACCAAAGAAAGGAGGAATGACGGTTGTTAGAAATGAGAGAAATGAACTCATTCCTCAGCGCACTGTCACTGGGTGGCGTATGTGCATTGACTACCGAAAACTCAACAAGGCCACAAAGAAAGATCACTTTCCGTTACCCTTCATCGATGAGATGCTGGAACGGCTTGCAAATCACTCTTTCTTTTGTTTCCTTGATGGGTATTCCGGATATCATCAAATCCCGATCCACCCTGATGACCAAAATAAGACAACTTTCACATGCCCGTATGGAACTTATGCATACCGACGAATGTCGTTCGGGTTGTGTAACGCTCGACTTCTTTTCAATGGTGCATGATGTCTATCTTCTCGAAATGATTGAAAAGATCATGGAGGTGTTCATGGACGATTTTACTTGTCTATGGCAAAACCTTCGACGATTGCTTGGAGAATTTGGACAAAGTCTTACAAAGATGTGAAGAAAAGCACTTAGTCCCGAACCGGGAAAAATGCCACTTTATGGTTCGGGAAGGAATAGTGCTAGGACACAAGGTGTCCGAACGTGGGATAGAAGTGGATAAAGCGAAAATAGAAGTCATTGAACAACTTCCACCTCCCACAAATGTGAAAGAAATCCGAAGCTTTCTAGGCCACGCAGGTTCTATAGGCGCTTCATTAAAAACTTTTCCCGGATCGCTAGGCCCCCGACTAGCCTCTTAGCTAAAGATGCACCTTTAGGTCTTCGACAATGAGTGCTATGAATCCTTCAAATCCTCAAGAATGCACTCATCTCGGCTCAATCATTCAACCACCCGATTGGGCGCTACCTTTTGAAATCATGTGTGATGCTAGCGACTTTCTTTGTTGGGCTTCTTGAAGCGGACAAAGGATAAAAAGCATTATGCTATATCCTATGCTAGCAAAACCTTGTCCGGACCACGGCTCAACTATGCTACCACCGAAAAAAGAAATGTTGGTACGTCGTCTTTGCTATAGACAAGTTTAGATCTTACTTAGTGGGGGCAAGGGTTATTATTTATACGGACCATCTTTGCCCTTAAATACCTCCTCACTAAGAAAGATGCTAAGCCACGGTTAATCCGATGGATTCTTTTACTCCAAGAATTTGACATAGAAATAAGAGATAAGAAAGGAGTAGAGAACTCGGTAGCCGACCACTTGTCTAGGCTTCAATTATAAGGAACCACACGAGTTACCTATAAATGACTATTTGAGGGATGACACGCTCCTCAAGGTCACACACTCCGACCCTTGGTACGTGGATATTGTGAATTACATGGTTGCGGGTTATGTAGCACCGGGGGGCGGACAAGAGGAAGCTCAAATATGATGCTCGCTATCACTTATGGGATGATCCATATCTCTATCGAGTATGTTACGATGGATTGCTACGAAGATGTGTCCCAATAGAAGAAGGCTTGAAGATAATAGACGGATGTCATGCATCACCTTATGGAGGACACTACGGAGCATTCCGTACACATGCTAAGATCCGGCAAGCGGATTCTATTGGCCAACAATGTATCAAGATACAAAAGACTATGTGAGAAGATGCGCTAGATGCGAGAGGCATGGGAATATTAATACTCGAGATGCAATGCCCCTTCGAACAACCTTCAAGTGGAGTTGTTTGATGTCCGGGGATTGATTACATGGGACCATTCCCAAGATCCGGTGATCTTTGAATACATCCCGGTGGTTGTCGACTATGTGTCCAAGTGGGTAGAAGCACTACCATGCCGTGCCAATGATTCAAAGCATGCCAAGAAGATGTTCCAAGAAGTGATATTCCCAAGATTTGGCACACCTCGGATGGTCATAAGTGATGGAGGATCACACTTCATTGACAAATCCTTCGCAGCCGGTTTCTAGCGAAGACATGGAGTCAAACACAACATAGCAACTCCCTACCATCCTCAAACAAGCGGTCAAGCCGAGACATCAAATAAGCGGATCAAGAACATTCTACGTAAGACCGTAGATGAGATGGGAAAGAAATGGAAACACAAGCTCCATGATGCACTATGGGCATATCGAACCGCTTACAAGACACCCATAGGCATGTCACCTTATCGGCTCGTATATGGAAAAAACATGCCACTTGCCCGTGGAATTGGAATTTAGAGCTCACTTTGGGCAATCAAGAAATGGAATATGGATCTCCATCTAGCTGGTAAGAACCGACAGATGCAACTATCGAGCTAGAGGAATGGAGAGAAAAAGCTTATCACAATTCCAAGATCTACAAAGAGAGAACAAAAAAGGTGGCATGACAAGAGGATCAAGCATAAGGAGTTCAAGCACGGAGATAAAGTCCTCTTGTTCAACTCAAGAGTAAAGCTCTTCGGTCATGGAAAACTTCGAAGCAAGTGGGAAGGGCCATTCAAAGTAATTGAGGTCGCACCACATGGCGCCGTTACACTTCAAGATGATACGGGTAACACATTTAAGGTAAATGGCCATCGTTTGAAAGTTTTTCTAGAACCCGAGAACTTAGAAGAAATTGATTTGATTGAATTCTTGCAATTCAATGATCCACTCTAATAGAATCAATAAAAAAAAAAAAAAAAAAAAAGGCAAAGAAAGGCTTAAGTGGCCAATCGCTAACGCTTAACCCGTTCCACAAGTTTTGTTGTCTATTTTGAGTTGAGCGGGATTTGAAGGACCAGCGGGGAGTAAGATCGACGGAGTAGAGACGTGTTACTACTTGACAAAAGAACTATCTTTATCGGTGCGCCATCAAGTAAGGCCAACACCACTACTCTTGTCTACCTCACTTCACCATCACCAAGCGACTATGTCAATGTCCGGCTTGGGGAGGGCATCCCCATCTATCCGGTAAGTATTCTTTCCCTTTTTGTCTTATTAGCTAGTTTTATATATATTTGCTTTGCTAGATATAATGAGTCTTAATTAGAGTCTTAGTTTGTGAGAGTCTAAATAAATGCTAGAGTCTTGCTAGTTGGCTTTTTCTCTTTAAATATTGATCTTGATGATATATGCTAAGGAAATGATGAATAGTTGCTCCGCCATAGTTCCTCTTAAAAGTACTTACACTTTGGACTTAGATTCTCTCAAAGCTTTAAATACTTAATTTGCTCTAAACCCAACACCTCGTGGGAAGCACATGCTTAATCCGAGTCTTAGCATTAAAGATAAAGATACATGAAGAGTTGAGCTACTGTTTATCATATTCCTAGAGATACTTGATTCTGGTTTTTATCTTTGAAAATTATAAAACATTACATGATGAGTTCCTTAGCTATGACCCTCAAGAGTTTATCATTCGCATCAAGATCATTCCACTCCACTAAATACGCTTCTAACCCTAAAGTACGCCTCCCCATATTCCATCAAACCGATAGCCATAATTATAAAAATAAACTCTTGCAATTTTTGGATATGTCTCTCTCGGTGTTTATGCTAAATAGAGGCTGGGCTATATTCGAAAAAAAAAAAAAAAAAAAGAAAGAAAGAAAAAGAAAAAAAAAATAAATATTTAGAGAGAAAAGTGAGACGAGAGAGGGGAGAGTAACGGACAAAAGTCATACTAGGCGAGAAGGGCCTACCTCCCTAAATATATTTAGAGATGAATAATGGACACGTGTCCAGGGGTGAGTAGGGCCCACATCTCTAAGGAGAGAGAAAAATGGACACAAGTCCGGGGCAAAGCCCACCTCTCCAAGAATAAATAGCCCAGGTCTTAGCAATTTTTAGAAAGAGAGATATAGTCCAAGATGCTTGAGAAAAAAAATATAATACTAGAAAAGGCTAAAGGCTATTTACTACCTTTCATCCTCATCCACTTCACCACTATCATTCCACTATGTATGTCCTACCACATGTGTGACACCACTACATACCATCTACTTAAGAGGGTCATACATAGGATCTCTGAGTTTCTTTTGAAAAATATTGCAAAACCCGAGGATGATAGTTGATCAAAGAACTTGAGACATGGTACTTAACTTGATTGTTTTATCTTGCTTATGATTCATGAAAAGGCTACGCCCCATGGTAAATAAGTATGAGAGAGCAATCTGGTTAATTATTTCTGATAAACACAGTATTTCTGAGGTATGAAAGCGTAGTAGCAACTCCTGATCCTACTATAGCATATAGCTTTGCTAGGGACTAGCGAAGGGTAAGCTTGGGGGAGCTTGTTGACACATATTAACGTATACTTTTAATTGTCAACTAAACATGGAAAAGGACTAAAATATAATTAGATAACCTTATTAGGGGTTTATACTAATGATTTCCATGAGTTTTGGTAAAGTTGTGATTTACTGGGGACTTAACAGAAAAACAGCCCGAAATGACGTGGCATACGACCGGCGTAACGCAACGCAATCCAACTCGAAACAAGTCTAGAAGGCTCGGATTACTCCCGACGTGAACCAAACTTGGCAATCGAAGAAAACATCATCTAGAAGACTCCGGAAGCCACGACGCGCGTCGCGGGGCCCGTGGTGGGACCCACCCCGGGCGATCGGCTAAATAACGGCCGATCGGCTGCCTCCTCCGCCAAGTCACCCTGTTTCCGTAGCTTCCTCCACCGCCTCTAAGACGCAATCTAAACCGGTTGTTTAACGTCGGTTTGATCCGAGGGCGTCGGTAGAAGCACGAGATGAATCAAAGATTAGTACCACATCGCTTCCGAAGTTTGAGGGACATAAGAAGACCCATATATATAGACCCCCTAGACCCCCATCTCGGATCATCTCCTCATTAGCTATCTACGAGCAAAAGTTAGAGTTTCAATTAGAAGAGAGAGAGGTCCCTCTAGTTGTCTAGTTCATCTAGTTCTAGTTCTAGATCTAGTTCATCTAGTTGTAAGATCAAGGAGAGAGGAGTGGAGAAAGCCGGAGATCCTGACCATCGGATCTTCATCAACATTGTACATCTACAAAGAACTAGTTCGTCTTCGACAATCTCCGGGTTCTTCATTTATTATTTCTATTTATTCTATTCAATTAATTTCAGTTCTTACTTTACAATATTTACTTGGATCTCTGCTTTCGTATTGAGTGCTCTAGTTTTAACGTGAAATTAGAGTAGTAATTAATAGTGTAGGCGTGGTGTCTAGACTAGAGATTACCCGAGTTTGCGCCCAATCCCACGGTTAGTTGTGGTAGCCCCAGGGGTGACAGCCCTGTCAGGTCTTTGTATTCCACCACGTTCGGGTTGGTGATTCGTAGAGCTTTTGGCGGCCTTCCCCGATCACCCTTTCCCCAGTCTTTTTCGAGGATCGGGACGATACCGTTGCTCGACGTAAGTAAAGTAAAGCAAGCCTTTGATTATTTAGATCAACTTAGAATACTTAGAAAACTAAAAAACCTCTCTACCCATATCATTTATCTTATCTTGGACGATCCTAATTCTCCTAGTACACTTCACGTTCCCCGTGGAAATCGATACCTTGGAATACTCTCGGGTGAAAGCTACATCGGTATCCGTGCGCTTGCGGATTTCTCTGTTCGCGTTAATTTATACCAACATAGATGTGGAGCTATTTTTCATGGAGTCCTACTTTAGCTAGGAGTCATTTTGTCCATCCTCACTGTCTTATGACTGGAGTCATACAATACCAGCCAACATATATGGAGCTAGGAATATCATATTAGTTCTCACCCATTCAGGACGACATGCATGCCATCACCCTCCATGCTTATGGAACACGTTGTCTTTGATCTCCATGGGACAACGCAAACCGTGCGATGATCCACAAGACTTTTGGACGCTGATAGATGGAGCCTTTGCTATAGTTGGTGTTCTTGATAAATGTGTATAGAAGCTGTGTAGAACACATCATCTGTGTCCATCTGGCTCGTGCACGATCTGCCTTTGCTATAGTTGGTGTTCCTGATAAATGCTTATAGAAGTTGTGTAAAATGTATCATCTGTGTCCATCTGGCTCGCACACGATCTACCTTTGCTACAGTTGGTGTTGCTGATAAATGCGTATGCTCCAATATTCCACATTCCACCGGCAAGCTCTGTACACCGTCTTCGGATAGAGCGGTGACCTGGCATCCTCCATGTAGCCGGCTTGTGTGCATCCATGGCAATAAAATATGCGATTAGTAGAGAGCCCATTATTGCGTTAGTGTCAGATGAGGTGATCGTCGACAAAGAGTGTGTCTGCTTTTAGTCCCGCACCGGGGAGACCCCTGGCGCCGATGTGTTGACGGCAGCCTCTCAGTGTGCCCTACTCCAATGTAGAACGCCAAGGCATCTGTGTGGTCTTGGTAGGATGGCTGCTGGTGTCCTTCTACACGGTGTCTCGCTCGCTTCAGCCAAGCAGTGGCGAATTTTAAGTTACCTCGGTAGAATACAGGCAGGGGAAGGGGATATTCGGTACTTGAGCAGGATTGAGTCGATCAACGGAGACTCGGCATCTGCCGTAAAGCGCAGGTGGCTTCCGTCCTTGTCGCCCGTCCTTCATCTTGGTAGATGGAGACAGTGCTGCCTCATAGACCCTCCAGCTTGGTCATTGGGGGGGTGCAGGCAACACACGCACACGTGGGGGGTGTGTGCAGGCAACACACGCACACGTGCGGCAGCAGTGCTCCTCCTCCAAGGTGCGTCCACCTTCAAGTTTGTAATCCTCCAGGGTGAGTCCACCTTCAGATGGGTGTAGGAGGCCGGACTTCTCAGATGGCGCACCATTGTTGTCGATCGGATGAAGGCCGCTGGTGTAGATGTATGTGTCTGCGTTGTGTTGGCTTCCTCCTTGCTTGCTCTGCCCGGTGACCCCAACGTTAGCTGCTCGGCGGCGGGTAATGCGTGGAGCCGTCGTGAGGCAGCGTTCTCTTTTTCCTCCAATGGAACGTCTCCTCCAAGCCAAAATAGGAGATCGATTAGTTGACAATCGAAACAATAATTATCACAGGCATGCGAACAATCGGCAAGACGCAAGAAAGACATGACTGGAAGATCGATTTAGTTTGAGATCGATTAGTAGACAATCAAAACAATAATTATCACAGGCCTGCGAACAATCGGCAAGACGCAAGAAAGACATGACTGGAAGATCGATTTAGTTTCCCTGTTTGATTATGGGGTTCAGTGGCTATAGACAATGGATGCGGCGGCGGGTCTTGGATGACAATTTAATTCGTAGGCCTACCAGATAGGATGAGATGACATTTTAATTTGTATTTGTATTTTTAATTAATTAATCATCTATTATATGTTGCACACGTACATCTTGTTTGTAGACATTTACAAATCTTATTAATATTTGTGTGTTATATAATTTTATTAACCAATTAAATATGGGTATGGCCGATGAAGATTTCCTTCTTACGTAAGGCCGATCAAGATTTTCTCTATTATACGTAACCAATTTTTTTTTCCTTTGGAATAATTATATTCTTTTGGTTATTGTATTTTTAATTAATTAGATATGTTATATGCTGCACACGTACACCTTGTTGTAGACATTAACAAATCTTATTAATATTTGTGTGTTACATAATTTATATTAACCAATTAAATATGGGTATGGACGATGAAGATTTCCTTCCTACGTAAGGCCAATCAAGAGTTTCTCTATTATATGTACCAATTTACACCTTGTTTGTAGACATTAACAAATCTTATTAATATTTGTGTGTTACATAATTTTATTAATCAATTAAATATGGGTATGGACGATGAAGATTTCCTTCATACGTAAGGCCGATCAGGATTTTCTCTATTATATGTAACCAATTTTTTCTTTTAGAATAATTATATTTTTTGGTTATCTCATCTACGTAATGGCATAGGTGGGTAATATTCTAGAAAACTAAATAGATCTAACGGTTAACCTGTCGCTAGTCTTTGGATTGGATGGCTAAATGTTTCTAATTAACGTGGGAATTTCTAGCATTTTATCTTTTTTCCTAAGCGCATCGGGTGAGGATTAACGTGGAGCCTTCGTTGGAGCTTCCAATTAGTAATAGTAGTAAGATGATTTTTCCAAAAAAAATAGCGCTATATAGCGCGTCAAAACAAACGCCCTTGAGGCAATTTTCCTTTTTTGTGCTATTAGTGCTATAGCGCCGCTAAACAATTTAGCTAGTGCCATAGCGCGCTATCTATACGCTATTGGCAAAATTGCCCGATTTGATCAGCCCAGCCCTAGTTGGTGATTTCAGTTAGAGATTTCTTATCTATAATTATATAAGTTAGTGATTCGAGTTCCTGTTAGTGATTTCAGCTTAGTAATTATATAATTTATGAATTATCTATAATTATATAAGTTGGAGATTTTGATTGATTTAAGAATTAAGGTTAATTTGCAGTCCACTTAAAAAGTTTAGAGACCTAGATGACACAAAATTGGAATAGTTTGGGAACCTAGAGGTGTAGTTTCATAGTTTGAGGACCTAAATGACACAATTGTAATACTTTGGGGACCTAGATGACACAGTTGTAATAGTTTAGGGACTTAGAAGTGCACTTTCATAGTTTGAGGACCTAGATGATACAATGAGAATAGTTCGGGGACCGCTAGTGTAATTCACTCTAAAGAAATATAAGAGAAAAAATTTGAAGTAATCTACTATTCCAAATTTGATTTTAATTTTTAAAGCATTCTCATAAAGCAATTAATAGGAGTGTGATATATTACAGATCCAATAGATATGCTCTAATATACTTCCTCCATTATTATATATCTATATGGGGCTCACGGTTGCAATGGCAAAGGCCATTGGTTGGGGCTCCCACACGGGTTCAAATCGCAGGTGTGACACTTTATCCCTGGAATTTATTTCGGGATTTTCCCAAGACTTGTCGTGCATTAAGTGGTAGGCGACGTCCCGTTGATAGCGCGCCGGTGGTGACTTTGGAACTTCAAGATTTCTTGGCTCAGGTCCTTCCGGGTGCTCATAGAGGTAGGGTTTGCGTGACGTGTGTTCATAGGGGTGAGTGTGCGTGCGTGTTGAGCATCTGCGTTGTCTCGTGTAATCTCAAAAAAAAAAAAAAATATTCAGCGAAAAAAACGTACGTAATAAGTTTCAATTTAGAACGGATGGAGTACTATGGTATATCATTTGTTGAATGCTGATGCCCTTGAGACGTCGATAGGTGCTGAAATGTTGAGGTACCGGGTACGACTTTACGAGCATGCTCAATAGTCAGTACTACGTACTCGGCACTCTGTCCCTTAGTCGACAGGCCGTAACATCTTGTGATCGCAAAAGTCGCTAGACTGCTCGTGTCCTGACGTTCATTCGTTTTATATAGCTACGCTGGTACTAATTTTGCCAGGAAAAATAATACTCCCTCAAGTGTATATTTCGCACTTCTAGTCAAAATTAGTTTAGTATTAATTTAACTTGTCTGGCCCCTCAGTCTACCATCACAGGTCCATCCGTTCAGGGCAAATGAGGTACGGGAGTTTCAGTGCCACAGGGAACGCCAAAAGCAGAACCTGCCCGAATTGAGTCCAGTCCATCGCGCACGCGCCAGCAACGGCATGATGACAACCTCGCTCGACCTTGCTGGTGTCCGTTTCTCGTCAGTTGGATCAGGGAGCTGTACAACAAAACGGTGAGGCAGCCAGACAGGACGGCCACCTGCTAAAAAGACCCTACAACTCCATCACCTTTCGATCTGCCTCACGTAGTCCCGTGCAAAAGAGTGCGAGAGGACAAGACATCCACACAAACCTACGCGCAGAAAGACGCCCCACGAGGGCACGACTCAGGTGCAGCTGCAGGTCAGGGTGGACCGGTGGACGCACGCGAGTGCCCGTTTCTGTGTATGCAAACCACCATACTGTAGTTGTTCATCTCTTTTCATTCCAGCTTTTGTTACCCAGAAACAGAATGTACATTTCGATCGATCTGGGCAGTTAATCTCACCGCCCGCCCATTTACAGTCTCTTTTCACTTTGACTGACCTATACCACCCCTATATAATAAACAAACAAACAAACAAAGGCATCTTTCGACATGGAAAAAGGCCAGAGAGAAATGTGTGAAGAAAATTTTCCTTTCTGAAGGACGATGATTGTTGTTGTTGTGTGTGTATGACCCACGAGCCACCAGCCACCAGCCATGCCATGGCCATCCATCCCAGCCTATGAATCTGTCCTCTTGTGTCTAGCAGTTTTACTCGAACTGGAGCGCAGGCCTGGACAGTATCCGTGTGTAGAGGATGAGGTTCCAGATGTCGGGCACGCCGGGGAGGCACCAGTGGATGCAGTCGGCGTAGGTGCCCGGGTCGGCCTGCTCCTCGGGGCCAAGGACCTTCCCCTGCCGGATGGTGTGCACGGAGGTGTGCCCGTCCTTGCGCCGCTCCGACATGGTGGTGATGTCGACGAAGGTGATGGGCACCCGCGGCGACGCCCGCCGGCTCACGTTCTTGGCCTGGTGGAACATGTCCCAGTCCATGCCCAGCCACAGCGGGCCGTGCCAGTCCAGCAGCGGCATCGTCTCCTTGGCGCAACGGATCCCGTCCGGGTTGCCCCACACCTCCGGGCTGTTGTCACAAAAGACACAGAACATCGTCAGTAATAAATTTGCTAATGTTTCACTGCATAAAAGATATCGACCACCCTTGAAAAACAAATGCAAACCGGCCGGTAAAAAATTCGACCCGGCCTGGATCTCTACGCGTGATGTGAATTTTGAATTGCCAAACACGCATGCATTGTGCGCGCGGTATAGTATAGCTAGTCTTGGCCGCAATCGTCTGGTTCGCGGAGCCTCCTCAACTGTATCTTTCGACGTGACATGCGCCCTGCTACTCCAGGCTAGGTAAGGTAAGGTGCTCCATCCATGGACGCAATCGCGGATGACACAGTCCACGATTTCGACGCAGCTACTAGTGCGCCAAATGGTTCGTCCTTGATACCGATCTTTCCCCACTTGAAAGGACACCCAAGACTCTAACAGCACATCTCTCCTCTGCAGCCGGCGGCTAGTGACAACACGCAGGTCGATCTGGCCGGTGGTGCATTCGGTACTTTGTGCCACCACATCCAATCCAAACTTGTCTACAGTGGTTCCGGCTAGCTACTCCATGCTACTCACCTTGTTGCATAATACAACCACCAAAGACAAATGGAGGGAGAATCTCTGAGACTAAAAAAAGGTGAACGGAGACAGCTCTTGCAATTCAAAGTGGTTTGCTTCACGGAACCTAAACACATCAATCAATCACTTCCCTGATAGGTCACCCTCGCTCCTTTAGTTTTCTTTTTGTTCCGGGATGGATGGATCGATGCTTTAGCCTTTAGGTGAGTGAGGTTCGTAAGGCGTCATCCCCGCGCGGCCGGGCCAACTGGCCACATCGTTGTCAAACGGAGATTGTCCGTGGCGATAGGTGACCAACGCAACCTTCGCTTGTCAGTTTGTGATCCTGGCAATAAGTTAGCACTGGCACTTCCTATGCTAAATAAACTATGCAAATACAATACTGGAGAGTGGAGACGGGTAATTAATAACTTGGGTCAGATGCAAAGGGACGGATAATCAAGAGAGGATGGAGCTTTGAGCCTGAAGTACGCAACTAGAAAAAGCAAAGCGTCAGATGCAAGTAGGATTTATGGATCGTCAGATGAGGAGACTTTCACCTCATCCACCCCCAATCTTCAGGCTGCAACGTGATGGCAGTATCACTGACAGACCAGGTTTCATAAACTTGACCCACTTAAAAAAACTCTTCTCTGTAACACAGTAAGATCCTAAGATTCCGGCCACGGGATAAGAAATGTACTTAATTATAGTACTTCTCAGAGCGATGCGCCAACGACCGATGACACTGCAGTCAGTAGCGACAGAGCATGCATTTCTAACCCTTGCCCGTGATGCAACAACTGCTACGATACGGAACGTCGCTGGCCGATCATTGGCGCATGATGGGGGGTTAATCACTGATCGCAGTCGCAGCAGCCGGCGGCCAAGGGAGATTATCGATTGGAAGCTTCGGTTGGTTGGTGCAAATAATTCGATGGCCCATGTGATGAGACAGGTACGCACAACTGTGGGTGCATCCCTCCCACAGTACGTACTTGTAATCGCAACGTGCACGGACGGGGAGCCGAGTACAATACTCCTATTATTTAATTAATTAATTTTTAATAGGAAAGAACAATTCTCCTATATATTATAATACTAGTCGCCTGATAGCAACTCCCAAATTGATTGAACTTTAGCGGGTCGTGACAGTTTTGTGACGCAAAGTCAGTCTCATGACCAGGTATACTCCTAGTAAGGTGCATTATTGATAACCGGGAGGAGGAGGGAAGGTGCTGATCCAAGTAACGTCTAAAAAGTCGCGTTTACCATCTGTTACCGTGCACACAAAGGTACTATACTTACCTATAGAGCTTAAGTACTGTGCTAGCATCTCATTGGGATCGGTGGTACTAGCTCCACATGTGACCAGCTGCTAGTCACACTATCATTATGCATCGTCGTATTACACGTGGGCTGAAATGTCAAACCCTTGATACAAGTATAGATAGCCCTATAGCTACATCATATATCTAATAATAGGAACAGACCGGCTACTACGGTGTTAAAATAACGACGGGGCGAACATCATCACACGACTCGCCATCAATGGTCGCATTTCTCATACCGCGAATGAATTCACAGCCCATGCTGAACATGTTTTGTTCATCATCCACGAAAAAGGCCAAACAGACTGGCGTCGCCTGGTCACCACCACCACAGGACGCATATATCACCCATACCCCTGAATACCCCCTATCCGACCCAAGCACCAGAGGGTGTTTCTAACTGTGACATTTCCAAACTCCGTTCCCCCAAGATAACGACTACTCGTCCCGACGTGACGCGCGCCCTTTTTCCCTCGAGGCCTCGACAGAGAGACAGGGACAGACAGCAACCCCGCGCGCGCGGCCTGGCCGTTTCGCCGCCCACGGCAACGGCGTGAAGGGAGCCGACCGCGGCAGTCGGGTCGCCCACTCCGCCACCAAACCATGTAGGAATCTGCGTGGTTTCTGCAGTGGGACGCACGGATCTTTTAGGCTCCATGCGGCGCTACCCTACGGATGGATCGCATCGCATTATACTGGCACCACCACGCACGCACGCACGCGCAGCCAATCAGCCAGCCACGTACTGTATGTACCGTACCCTTTGCTGCGCGAAGCGAACAAAGGCACCGGTGTGGTGGCCCCAAACCGCCCGCCACACGCGTGACGCGTCGCGACGTTCATTAAGAGTTACTAGTGGTGGCTTGCTAACTGTACTCGTAGGACGTTTTCTGCACCGTTGGCAAGTTAAGCGTGCACTGTGTACGCGTGCCTTTGCGTTGACCCCCCGATCGTGCGCGTACAGCGTACTTGTTCTTGGTTCGTTCAAGCTTAAAGTAGGTAGGTAGTGGGGAGTACTGTACTATGAAATGGAGTGGAATCTAATACTACTACGCATGCGAAGAAGAAAAAACAGTATCGAAAATTCGGTTGGGATTAAATAAAGGAATAAATAAAAATGTGCATTATGTACCTGAGATGGAGCGGCGACATGCTCATGAAGAAGACGGACGTGCGCGCCGGGTCGATGTTGTCGTTCACCCAGTTGGCCCACGTCGTGAGCACCTTCCGGTACGCTTCGATCCGCACCACCTCGTCATGCTCCTCCCAGCTCTTGCCGCCCGGTCTCCTGCGAGCATGCATGTAAACGGTCAAGCCATCCATCAGAGTTCCCTTTCCATGGGCTGGCTCTCGATCGAGACTCAGTCGTGTCGGGTTTCGATCGTGTTTCGTGTCCGCCACGTGCGCGAAGAGACTGCACGGCAGCCCGGACACGAAATTGTAACGTAGTTGTATACGTACATGACTTTCATGTTGAGCGTGTTCATCCACCAGATGTAGGTGTTGAAGACGAGGTAGTCGACGCCGCGCCAATTCTCGGCGTGCGCCTCGATCGAGTCCGACTTGATGATCCGGTCCTGGATGCTGTGGATCTTGGGGTCGTCCGAGTTGGACTCCACCAGGAACGGCGCCCAGTAGAACTCCACCGTCGCGTTGAACTCCTGCATCAACCAAAGGTGTTCTCGGTTTCGTCAGTTTATTTCCAGGAAACAGATCGACACAGGTCGGTCGGGCTGCTAGCAGGCGGCCTGGTCAGCGACGGCCACGTCCAGGTCCAGGCCCGGCCGAAACGCGACGCGAGGTTTGGTGCACCTAGCTAACCGTCACCAACGGGCACGCGTCACGTATGGTTGAAAATAAACGGCTGCCTGCGTGGAGACTTTGAACGAAATGCAGTACTCGTGTGGGCCCGGTAACTAGCTGGCGACGATCGACTATCCTGGACGGCACGAATCTTAAAGGCAGAACCAACCGCAGAAGAGAAAGGGGGACGGGACGGAGACGCACCCAGGCGTGGAAGACGACGCGCTGGCCCTCCCAGCTGACGTACTTCTTCCCCGGCGAGACTGCCGACTGCAGCAGGCACACCATGGACTCCCACTGGTTGCGGTTCAGCGAGTCCCCGACGAACATGAACCGCTTGCCACGGAGCCTCTCCATGAACAGCTTCGCGTCGAACCTGCAATAATGGAATTCAAATTATAGCCTTTTGCTTCTTGCCGTTTATGCGCATATCGGACCGATATGGCCAGCCAACCATCGATCTCAGCAAGGACTAGTATTCGATCGGGCGTACCTGGGCATGGAGCAGTCCTTGGGCTGCCATCGCCACTTCTGGTAGGTGTCGTCGCGGCGGCCGTTCTTCATGCACGTCACCTGCGACGTCAGGAACGTGCACTCCTCCTCCTTGTACAGCGGGTAGCTCGTGTTGTCGAACACCCACCGCCCCTTGGACAGGTCGCACGTCTCCGGCACGCCCAGCGCCGCCGGCACCACCGTCTTCTTCGCCGCGCGCTGCCTGTTGTTGCGGGGCTTCTTCGCCTTCTTCTTCTTCTTGCTCTTGGTGGTGGTGGTGGTGGTGGACACCTTATCCTGCGGCGGCTTCTCGACGACAGACACCAGCGCCGGCTCCGTCGTCGTGGTCACCGCGTGCTTCGGCTTCTCCTGGTCGCTGTGGTGCAACGCGGCGGCGGGCTTCAGAAGCGGAGATGTCTCGCCGGGGCACCACCACTTGCCGCCCACCACCACCAGCAGCAGCGCCACCCGTGGTGGTCGCCGGCACCGTCAGCGCGGGCGGCACGCGCGTCAGCGGCTCGATCGTCAGCGACCGGATGTCCTCGCCGTACATGACGATGACGCAGAGGACGAAGAAGACGCTCGCCACGTACACCGGCAGCCGCCCGCCCTTGCGCAGCGACGTCGCCGCGTGCTTCCCGCCGAACGCGTCGGCCCCGGCTCCCGCGCCCGCGCCCGCGAGCGACGACGACTTGCGCCGCCCCGCCAAGCTCATGGCGCCCGCACCTGCTGCTGCTGCTGGCTGATCGTAGCTAGTAGTCCTCTCCCTCTCGATCCCCCTGTGCGTGGTGCGCCGGCCGGCCGGGCTAGTTTCGCTTGGACCGACACCGATCGAACGCGTCCGCGACCGCGATCAGTTAGAGAGCTAGCGTGGTGGCGCGGGGTCTTTATGGATTGGCTGGCGAGCCCGGCGGGGGAGTCAGCACTTGGGGCTGCGGATTTGGTGAGGGGAAGCCATCTGCTGATGCTTCTCTCCCCCTTCTCTTTTCTTCTTCTTGCCTGGCCACCAGGCGAGGCGAGGCGAGCGTTGAACGGGCAAGTGCAATAAGCAACAGGTATTTAATTGGATGGATGGAACGGGATTCGTTTTATTCCTTGACAAATTCTCTGTAGTCGCCGCGACCTGGCCATACGAGACTAGGCATGGACAAACGTGGTACAGCACGTCACTGACATGTTTGGACTAGTTTAATTTCAACCACTACTATTTCGTGTATACGTACACTGTATTAAATACGTACGATGCTACTATACACACACACACCAGCTCTAAACATTATTGAGGAGATTGGAAAAGATATGTAACTGACCGACCTGTATTTTACAGCGAATTAATTTATACTAGACGTTAGCTAGGGAAGAAAAAAAATGGGTGGCAGATCAGAGCTAACTTGGACGATGAGCTAGCAGAAAATCGTCACTTTTCAAAGATTTTATTTACCTGTCCCTCACTGATGATGTATGTATGGTCAACGAAGTAACTCCGTTCTATACATATGACAGCCTGTTTTCGAAATACTACGGTGATGATACGACGAGATGTTGAGAACAACATGAACACGCATTTCCTTCCTTTCGAAAAAAGAAGAACGTGCGCGTGCGTCACATGTAAACATGCCATGAGAATGTTTGGGAGAACGCAGCCGGGATTTCACTGGATTTCTCCCATTGTTTTCGACGTTTTGCTTGGTAGATAGAATAATAATGCGTTGTGACATTCCAGCTAACATTCTGTAGTACCGTATTAGCGCACGTAGAGCCAACAGCTAACGACCGGTTTGAGATTTCTGGAAATGATGGGAGTTGCATCGACGTGACCGTTGATTCCAGTACAGCGTGACAGACAGTGCAGACTTCGTGGTGGCGGCGGATCTGGGGTCACTGCTCCTGGATTTGTGCAGCAGGCTTTATCAGATTGTTAAGGGAAATAATGAGTTCTCAGAGCAAACATTTCCCGCGTGCACGATCTGGATGAGCACAGTCTAGTCCAAGGAATGTCAGATTGTTCTACTAAAATGTTGTATAGTAGAAAGCACAGAAGACATTTGTGTCTCTATGAATTATTTTGAAAGCCATTACTGTCTCTTATCATATATCCTAGTCCCTTCGTTTTAAAATATGTCATTTTAGTTTTATATGCTAAATCTCACAAAATTTGATAATATTAAACCATTTCATTAAATCTACCGTCAGAGTATGTCATGGCAGCACAATTGTACTAGATATTTTCTGACGGCAAAAAGTGAGAGGTTTTACTAGCTAGACAACCATAGAATTACAATCTTGATGGATGAGATTTGTGAATTTTAAATGTTTGGTTCAATCTTGATGGGCAAAATTTGTGAATGTCACAAATGAATTGAAGCTAAATTATATCAAAAGATAAATTATCATAGTGAATATTATAATGAATGTTAGTGGATGGTGTAGTACGTTGACATGGTTGACTGAAGGCACAATAGTAGATGTGGCTTCCTAGCATGATGAATACCCTGAACAAAAACATAATTTCATATGCTATTGATGCTGACGTGGATGACAGACCTAGCGAGAGAGAATGCTAGTGAAGATTGAAAATATAAGATATTATATAAAACTATACATACTACCATAAATATCGATTATAGATACATAGATATATAAATATAGATATAGATAGATATACACAGATGCACACTTTGAAGTTGGAGAGTGAAGGGATACCGAGTGACTAGGACTCTAGCCTTGTCACAACTTCACCGTATTATTTTTCAGTAAACAAAAAGGTTTTGGTTTCAGACCTCTTAAAGAGAATATATCAGTCCACTGAAAATAACAACTCAAGAAGAAAGCTATATATTTTTTAACGTTATTACCCAATATGAAATGTAAAACGAGATCCATAGAAAGTAAAGAACTGTATTGGTCGGGTTTTTAGAAGTTGGCTTATCGAAGTTAACAAATCCTTACGGTCTCAGAATCGAAGCCAATATGTCTCCGCAAGAAGTTGGAGGTTGGTGGTGTGCGAAAAAGATCCAAACCCATTGTTGGCATAATAACACTAAGAAAATAAATGATACAAACCCTCATTTACATTGCCGTTATTGACAATATAACCACACATAGACGGCGTCGTTGTGCGACAACCATCTTTATGAAAACTCCACAAGAAAGGATCCAAACCCTCATCTACATAGACATTATTGACAATATAACTATACACATATGTTGATGTGAAACAACCGCCTTCCTAAAGACTCCACAAGAAAGGATCCAAACCCTCGTCTAAATTAATAAAAACCACATTGTGTGTGGGACAACGACGTGTTTTTCTAACCCTAGGCAACCTGAAAATTCACTCTTATGAGGAGTTGAACCAAGACGTGAGGGGTGCGACTCAAGCCACCTAACCAACTCGCTTAGATGTGCTTTCTTTGGTCTTCCAATCTTTGTCGTTGGCTTTACTACAGCGCATTGGAACACCTAAATAGCAAAAGGAATATGGGTATATTTTGCAGCCAAATTATTGTGAATATTATGACTTTCGCAATCCCCGCATTCAAAAGCATAGTATTTTATTTTAAAGAAAGTCAAATTAAGACCAAACAATTATTCAAAAATACATAATAGTAGCTTCATGTTCTTTGTCTATCCAATATCATGATCCATAAAATAATTGTAAAAATGATTTGACCCACTTGCACCAATAGGATGAAAACCGTTCATTGTTAGAGCTTACTTCACCATATGCAAAAAAAAAAAAAAAAAAAAAAAGGTGCGGTTTACTGCTCCATTATATGCTCCCGTAAATTTTGAACCCTTGATTTTATTAGGTATTATAGATGTCAATATGTCACTTCATTTCTGGTTACATGTCCACGTATGGGAGCACTCATTTGCAGAAGAAAAGTCAGACCGGTTTGCATTTCCGCTGCTTCAACTTGTGTAGTATGTGCTATTGTGCTTCACTTGACGACATTTCTGCAACTAAGGTATTGCCACTAAATCGTAAGGGACAATGAAATGAGAATTGCTAGTGATTCTCCCCGCTGCCCTGTCGCTTCTCTTGTGAGGCATGGAAGGTACCGTTGAGCCATCTACCATCACCAAGTGCCAATTAAGCCTGAAAGAGGGGTTGCTGTCCAATAATGTAACGGTACAATAGCATTAGTGCTCCCAATCTGCCAATAATTCCCATTTGTCTCTGTTCCCCAGGAAACGTGTTCGCTCGTCAGGCCTGAAACCCGGGGCATGCATGCCGCAGCAAAACAAAACACACCATGTCCAGATTCCAGACCAACTCGCGGGTGCCTGGCTACGCAAATGGTCACCACAACCATAAGAAAGCGAATTCGAGGGAGAACAGCGTGCGAGCGACGATTCATATTCCTTCGCGACTGGACTCATACGACATTAGCTGAAATCGAAGTGCGCGGTTGCGGTTGCGGCATCCTTTTCGACGGGACAGCAAGGCAGCACCACACCTTCAGACGCCGTAGGCCATCGCCATGGAGCGTCGTTTTGGCTGTGGTGCCGGAGAAAGAGAAAGGGATGTGCCCTAAGCAATAAGCATTTTTTCCCCTCTGTTTCTGCTCGTCTCTTCTTCCGTTCTGTCCGTGGTTTCGGATACAGATAGACTGATTGGTGTTCGTTCGGCCCTCTCTCCTTGTTCAGTTCAGGAAATGCATAAGACATTTTCAGACAAATTAACGGGTTCACAGGGTTCAGAGTATTAATTAGACTAGTAGTACATGGATTACCAGCTAGCTGATCGAACACGAACACAGAGCTCGCTGTTGGAAGTTCCACGCCTACGTTTCATTGGACCGCAAACGCTTCGAGGATCTAACGCTATCATTGGTAGCTGAACTCCTGTCAAATTTCATTGGCTTGCCTCACAGTACAGTAGTAGTCGTAGACCCTCCGCAAATGACAAGCCTGTTGCGATGCAGTTGCAGGCCCCCACTCAGTGACCATGAGATTTGGCATACTTTCTCCGTAATGGTATTAAAGTCTTTTATGATGCGATTACGCATACCAAAGTAATTAATTAGGGGTATTTTTCCATACCGCCTTAATAAATAGGGTTTTGGGTGCATTATAACAACAAAGCACACATAGCTCGGTTGGCTAGTGCTGCTCGTCCCGAGGATGGTGGGTGTCTGTTCGATTCCTGGTTGGCTCGTTTTTGCTGTTTATTAGCTATTTTGGCTTAGCAAGCATTTTCTCACCGCAAAAGCTGGAGGGGCAGTGGCGTCCAAAATGCGCATGCAGGAGCACAGCGACTTCCTTTGTGCTCTTCGTACAAAGTCGGAAAACGACTTCTATTTGCATTACGGAGGGAGTACTCATTTTGTGCCTCCTGTTCCTCACGTCATGTGTGACCCACCGCGATCCAAACGGCATTATTTGTGGATGTTCATGGAAGCTATTTGGCCACCAACCAGAAATCCAGAAGATTTATTTGCGTCGTCCAAAACCTCTCCAGCCTATATAACAGCGACGTTCCTGCAACGGCAGTGCTGCTTTATTTGGTATCAAGACTTTTAATAGATCGAGCTTGTCCTGGCTTGGCTTGGAAACCCGCGGCCTGCCTTCAGATGAATTGTTTGGTTTGGGTCGTTGATTTGGGGGTTTGCCCGTGGACGCAACCTACAGAGTTGGTTGGCTCGGTTCAAATCAGAGGGCGACTTGCTGCAGCAATCGCCAATAATCAAATTGTATGGTGACGAATCTTCATTGCTTCTCCCCCTTATTCTCTCTCTCTCTCTCTCTCTCTCTCTCTCTCTCTCTCAGCTTAACCTGAATGTACTTATGTTACTACGTTTGAGAGCGTTGTCTGGGACTGTTTATAGAGCGAGGAGCAGTAGTGGACTACTCCTACCGTACCAAAGACTATGTGTACGTTTGCAGACTTGTCTCGGATGTTTGATGCAACCGAGCGTGAGAACAAAATGCTCAGTCAAGAAGATTCCTCGCAGGACAACAGGGACTCCAAACCTTCCTTTTGCCGGATATAACTTGCGATATTTTTTCGTTTTGGAATGTGCCATGTAGCCATCACGGCACAAAGCAGAGCACGGGGTGGACCAGCTGCGGGGCGGACGGACGCAACAGGAACTGGATACCTGCGGTTGTTGCTATCCGGGTGTGAGGTGAAAGCCTGATCGTGGGGAAAAAAAAATCGCGGTGGTTCGCGCGTCCTGCTTCGGCAGCCGACGCGGCCGCCTCCGCCGCCATGCGGGCGGCAGGCAAGCAGCCCTGGACCACGGCCCACGGGGGCTGGATGCAATGCACGAAGCATGCCTTCATCATGCATCCGCATCCGCCAGAAATTGCGCGAGAATATACGGGTTCGCTGCTCCTCGACCTCGCATAGGTTTCAGCAGACACTTTGGCTGCCTGCGTAGGTCCATTGGTACGCAGTTGCCAGTTGGTGCTGGCTTCAGGTTCAGCCTCATGACGTCATGCGCGGTTTGGTACTATGGGTGCCCGTGAAGTTCTGGTCCGTAGTCGCGGTCATGCGCATGCGACATGCGGTCCATGGATCAAACATGATGGCCTCTCGACTCAGCCACTATAATTCAGTGAAATGAAAGTTAATGGCTAGATGTTTTCCTTTCTATGGTTAATGTGAGAATTGCATTGATTAAAAAACTCGGGCCACGAGAAAAAGACACCGCAACGCTATTACGCTTAAGTTCAAGGACTCTCACCTCCGCCCGAGAAAGGCCCTCAACTACATGCCCCGCCCACAAGCACCCATTACCCGGTGAGAGGGTCGGGTCCACGCATACATGTGCTTTGGAACGCGTGATAGTCGAGGGTTTTTTTTTCTACACTGCCGACCAGAAATTCACCATTCTTAGTCTTCGAAACCTAGTCACGGGGGCGTCCTCCATAGGCTTGACCAACTGGTCGTGCAGTTGGTGGCAAAAATTGATTGATTAGTATAAGTAAATAGATGGATGTAGATATATAGAATAGATTAAAAAAAAAACTCTCAGCCTCAAAGAAAGAACTCTTGATGGTTTAAAGGTTATCCTAACAAATAAATTACACAGAAATATGGAATGTTGTATCTTAATGCAAATGATAATTGTCAAATCTAGGAGAAATCCTCCGGGAAGGAAACTAGTTGAGGAATATAGATCTTTTATAATGACAGTGGTGAATAATTTATCAATATATCGATATGGACAAATTTTTTGACTACCATGGTGATTTTTAGACCTTAATCTGTAACATCAAAGCTCCCGTTTGTTTGTTTGTTTCTAAATACTAAGATAGTATATGGGGTGGAAAGAAGGGGAGATACGCGTGGTCAGACAAGTGAGAGAAAACGTCACAATTGGAAACAAAGTAGAGTACATCAGTCTTGCTTAGCCTGAATGCTTGGCTCGGAGCTTGGGCCCGTACAGGCCTCGGTCCTAAGCCCAGTCTATGGCTTAATTCGTCTTGTAGACCTCCAACTCCAATAGATTATTTGGGCCTTGGTACTACGTACTAACCAAGCGAGTTTTTTTTTGTTGGGCTTCCTTTTTCGTAACAAGATTTCAGCCCAAAGTAATCACAGAGTTTTTCATCAAAAACACTGTTGGCATGCGCGAATTGGCTTGTAGTCCAAAAAATCCAAAGATTACGCCTACCCACCAATTCAAATCCCGGTGCTGAATACCTTTCCCTGGGATTTTCCTAGGATTTTCCGGCGTTATGCATTAAGTGGTAAGCGACGTTCCGTCGTAAACGACGATTGGGCCAATGGTGACTTGAGAATCTCCGAGTCTGCCGGGTGTCAGTCCTCCTTGGAGGTGCTCATAGGGGTAGGGTTTGCGTCTAGACCATAGGGTGAGTGTGCGTGCGTGTTGTGAGTGTCTGCGTTGTACTGTGTCATTCTCAAAAAAAAAAAAAACACTGTTGGCATACTAACCTATATGGTCATGTTTGAATCCATAGGTTAGAGTTATTTGGAGCTATTTAGAGCTCAAGTAGCCCTAAAGTATCCAAACACGAGGATTAGATTGATATTATTTACATCTAACCCACTCCAAAAAAAATATTACCCAAAGGTGTTTCCTGGAGCTATTTCAGATCGGGCCACTAAAAATAGTGTTTTCTCTCTCCCTCCATGGCTCCATCCAAACCAAAA
Organism: Hyparrhenia diplandra; assembly: GCA_015847255.1. NCBI lineage: Eukaryota > Viridiplantae > Streptophyta > Magnoliopsida > Poales > Poaceae > Hyparrhenia > Hyparrhenia diplandra. The sequence continues at coordinate 20,835 of JADLZK010013282.1, read as the reverse complement.
AACTCAAAAAGTATATTTTTTATCGATCTAACTTTTCCATCCAAAACACCTTTTTGGCTAGAGTTAGTTCAGGACTAAGAGTAACTCCACCCCTAACTTAACTAGAGCATCCAAACACAACCATAGAAGAATCACATAAAGTGCATCACATATAACCAGATGCATATAATGAAACATATGGGGACTGTCTTTGAGATTCTTAAAAAAAAGGGTACTTTGTGAGTGTGGTGTGGCCGTGTGGTTGCATAAGTACACCGCATAGCGCACGGTCTCATTTTTACTGACCAAGTACGCATATGACATTCCGAGAAAGAATATATAATTGATTGGAAAAAAGGATTAGCCCCCATGAGATGTACCCCGTCGTCGCCTTTCGCATGACAGGGTCCCAACGAGTGCAAATACTAAGATGCTCGCAGTCTACTCGCTCTAACCACACACACAATTGATTTTTATTTTGTTTGATAAACTGGAATTCCACAAGCTTGTTTCCTGGAGGATGTTTCAGGAGCTGGAACCGGTTTTCTTTTTCCTTGTATCTTTCTTGTTTGCCATTGCTTTAGATTCGAAGCATGGAAATCCGCCACGATCGTGACCGGCTACGCGATTCTGAGAAAAATCGCCCATCTAATCACATCACGTAAGGACACTCAGCAACACTTTTTTCCGTCTTATTTAGGTGTGGAATTAAAGGATAGGCACATATGCATGGACTGTCCTCTGTCCAATAATAAAGCACTCGACATCACTCAACATGACCCCTGACACGGCTCTAAGTTGACATGCCCCAGCCAGCCCCCAGGTACACGTATCCATATTCTAAGCATGCTGGCAACAAAAAAAGAAACACCGAAGGCAAAGCCCCCGGCCCATGATTGAATTTTGGGTTCCATGTTCAGATGCTTGGTGATCGTCTTTCTCTGCATCTCTATCGTCGTCTTGGGCATCGGCGAGTGCGTGCCATGCCCCTGTCTTGACTCTCATCATGAAGACTTATTAATTAATTAATTAAACCGAAACGCTACACCAGCGTGCCGTGTCGTAACTCGTATGTACGTGCACATGGAAGACACCAAAATTTCCATGCCTCGTGCGGTCTCCATTCAACGAATGCTGATATGGATGGAGTCATGGAGCAAAAATGATACCGACTGTGACCGTGAGTTCTTCTCTTCTGTTCCCTATTAACGTGAGCCAGCAAATGCAACTAGATAGATCTTCCCGACGCAGCACGGCGGCTTAAATAAATCTGAAGTCATCACTGAGGTCAGGTCTCGAAGGTTCACGCAAACGGATGCTTTCATCAGTTATTCCTCTCGCTTATCAGATGTCAAAGCTTGCGTTAATCCTACGTACTTAGTGTAGGGGCCAACAAGGCTCCTCCAGATTTCTTGAAAAAAAAATATATGGCAGCAGAATTATGCAGAGCAGCAGGATTCTGATTTGGCGGGAATTGTAGCCTCGTTGGAAGTGGGACCAGTAAAGTCGTGCTCCGTGCACCGGCCCACTTGCCAGCTTCACCGGTCCAGGTCGCTACAATTCGGAAAGGTGGCCCACCACTGGGCCAGCAGATGGTGGGTCCATACAACCAGACCAACACGACCCGAATAAAGACCCGCCTCCTTCGCAGTTCAGCAACGGCGCCTCCTTCCCACCAAAATCACCTCCCTTCGCTGATTACCTGCGCTGCGATCCCGCCGCCCGGCCGTCTCCATGGCCACCGCTTCGTCCTCCGAGGCCGCGACAGCCACGTCCCGGACCACCTCCGGACCGAGCGCGCTCCCAGGCCCCTCCTCCGCCGACGCCTTCGAACCACCACGCGGCGCCGTCGTCCTCCGCGGCCGCTGGGGGCGCCACGGACGCGTCGCTCTCTGCTTTCCTGCACCGCCTCCTCCTCTCGTCCCCGGCGCCGCAGCTACGGTCTCCACTCGCATCCCGGTCGCAGGCGTCGCCCTCGCTTCCACCGCTCGTCTCGCTCGAGTCCCCGATCAGCGCGCGCTCCGCGACGCCGCCGACGTGGGCTACTTCCACCTCGTCGGCCACGGCGTCTCTTCCGAGCTACCGTCCTCCGCGCTCGCCGAGCTGTCTCAAATCGATGTGTCCACGCGCCTGGAATCGAGTCTCCGCACGCTTGGATTCTCCGAGGAGGAGGAGGAGGGGGGGAGAGCAGGATGTGGAAGGCGGCGCCGACGATCCCGCCGTGGTGTTCGACGCCTGTGAGGGGACATGGACGCGCTCCCGGCCGCGGTTGAGTACGCGCGTCGGATGAGGGACGTGGGCATGCGGGTCGTAGCGCTTCGCCGGGTGCCCCGACACGGGCTTCCAGGAGGAGCCCTTCGCGGAGGGGAGGAGGAAGGCGCGGTGCCTGGTGTGGGCATCCCGGGTCTCCACCGCCGATACGGCGCCTCCGGCCGTCGGGAAGGCGAAGGCGTACCCGTACGTCGTGGCGCTTCACTGTCAGTGGGAGGCGTCCGGGCAGGCAGAGGCACCGCCAAGCTGGGTCATGAACGACGGTGGCGAGTGGACGGCAGTTGGCGCCCGCGACGGCGCGATCCTTGTCACCATCGGCGACATTGCCCAGGTACTTAATTAGAAGTGCAAATCTCTCACACAGATATCTCATGAACATTAGCAGCTGAAATTTGCAATGGCATCTTCCAAAAAAAAAAACAGAGATTACATAAGCACCGTAGTTATTCTTATTTCGTCTTTTTATCTAGTCAAAACTTTAGAGACCATTTATTTAGTGCTCTAGTACACGCGATAGGCGGTAGTGCCACTGCAACAAACCAGCGGCGTAGATGGCGAGCATCCGTTTTGTTTATGCAGCGGCCAGCGGCATCAAATTCTAAAGTAGGTTGCGCATCAGCCATTTAGCATCACCACTCAGTTTTTATTTTTGACCCAGTTAGGCAATCAGGTCCACATGTCTGCATCATCAGCTATTCAGCTGGTGTTTTATCACTCACTGACCATCGCCACGTAAAGACACAAAAGAAGTCAAATATCTCTGCTTTTCAAACACAAAAAGCCACACACACCATTTTGTCATACGAGCTGTTCTTCACTCTTCAGACAGCATTAGCAGCACTCATCTTTTGTTGCCATGATTCCTTTTGGCTCGCGTGCTAGGTGTGGAGCAATGGCAAGTTGAAGAAAGTGAGAGGGATGGCTCGCCCCACATCCGCCGCACCCATGGAGACGCAGCATGGCGTGACTGACCGTCTGTCGCTGACGGTCCTGATCACTCTGTCTCTGGACAACATCATCTCGCCGTTGGTCCCGATCTCCAATGCGGCCGGAGAAGGCCGCGAGGACGAGGCTAATGGTGCCGGAGCCGACGACGAGGATGAATGGAGGTTTCACTCTTTCCTACTGGAGGACTATGCGTGGAGGGTGTACAACCAGCGGCTTCAGTTCAAGGATCCATTGGTCCGGTATCGGATATGATATCTGCTACGATAGTACTATAGATCTCTTTGTTTTTTTCATTGGTGTGCCGATATGCAAAGTCATGTTATGGACTTCGTGTTGTGATTTACTATTTGGCTTCGGAGTGGTTTGAGGAGTAAGTAAACTGCGGGTAGAACAACCCGCCTTGGATTCCAATGTATGTTGCTGACATCCATTTTTCTATCAACCGGGTCGAAGGTGAGGTTCTGTCTTAACCTTTGCTGAAATCCTGAGCGATTTGGACAGAGTCTGTCTATACTAAACTTGGCTAGTTTGTCCCCTTTTCCACTCAAACAAATTGTTGGATGAAACCACCTAAAATTTGGCAAAGCAAAATTCGAGTGGTAGAAACCCCACCCCCACACAAAATTTGGCAGGGAAAATAAAAGAATCCCAAAACCAAAACAAAAAGCACAAAAACCAAAAAAAAAAAAAAAACGAAACAAAAAAATCGTGATGAACGAAGTCCCAGGCGAGCTCCACGCTCCTCCGCATCCGGCATCTCTGCTTCCTCCCCGGCTCCTCCGCCGCCCCAGCGGCGAGCTCACGGCGGGCCGCGGCGGGTAGGCGCAGGTCGCCGCCAGTCGAGCAGAGCGACGACGTGTGGCCAACGCCAGGCGAACAGAGCGCCGGGTAGGCTGCCACCGGGCGAGCCGAGCGCCGGCGTGGGGCTGCCACAGGCGGAGGTGTGGGAGAGGCGAGTCGTGCGCGGCCTCCCATCCTCGGCGTCAGGTGTGCGGCCCACCGGCAAGGGATGCTCGCGGACGGAGACGGGAACGGAGAGCACGCGCGGGGCAAAAACCGGCAAACGGGACGAACGCCCAGGTCAAACAAACAAAAAGATCGTCCGGTCACAAATTTGAGTGAAAAAAAACTTAAATCCACACGGGTGGGTTTTAGCTTTTCTATTTGGACAAGCAATGGGATTCTACTTTGACTCTTCTACTTTATGCACAAACTTTCAAAAAATCCCTAGTGGCAGAAATGAAATGTGAGAATTTTAAGAGGTGCTCATGCACATAACAGTGACCTTACCAACTGATCAGTTCGCAGACTTTTTCTCGTAAACTGGGTAAAATGCACCGTATGGGCCGTTTTACCATGCGAGGCTTAGTCGATCGCTGGTCTCCATGGGCCGGTATTCTTTCCAGACCAAGGTGATCCATATTTTTCGGGCTGTCATTCCTGTTATTCAAGGCCCAACCGAAGATGCCATTGACCTAGCGGGAGCGCACACCTTCGGCTTTGTCCTGAAAGACGGACACACGGCTGTGGCGGCGCCTTCTCTACTCTCTCGTCGTACTGCCATTCCCTGTCCTCTCTCACTGACCCCTCAATCAAACCAATCCACGACCTTTCCACTGATTCCCCTCCGGATCCATCAGAAGCCATCGCAAATCGGTGGGATGGGTGGTGGGAGCTGCTGCGTCTGCAAGGAGGCGCCGCCCAAGTACAAGTGCCCCTCCTGCCGCACGCCCTAGTGAGTCCAGCCACGATCCTTATCTGCCGTTGTGCGTGGTGGTTACATTACATGTTCTCTCGCCAAGCGTAACGTTGAGGTGTGGTGTGTTTGTCAGTAGAGTAGCGGGGCTATCTCTGATTCTCTGTTGAATTATCTGGTTCTAATTCATGCCAGGTGACTGTTTTTGCGCAAATTCGTCTCTAAGGAGATGATGGGTTGGGTAGGGTTCATAGAACAAAGTGATTGATTGGGTATGTCGAGATTATGGGCGCCTGAAATTTGCTTGTAGCCTCTGACTTCAGATTCTAGCTAACTGTCAATACAATCAATAACGAAAGTAATATCGCTACAATTCTAGCGTCACACATAGCGCTGTGTTTCATGTTTATCTTTGCTGGAAATTTAAAGTAGATTAGTGGGAGAAGTTACTGAGAAAAATGCTGCATTAATCCAAAAACAAATGTCAACAACTTTTCCTAGATGAATGTATTGGAGATATAAAGTCGAGCCCCCGAGTCTTTTTTTTTTTTTTTTTTGTGTAAAATTTTTTTTTAATGGCTTCAGCTGGTGTTTCAGTATCATTATTTTGTAACGATGGGTAGCATTTGTTTAGAATTGCAACATAAGGATGTCGCTAAACATTTCATCCTTGATTCTTCAATGCAATTAGGCTTTCTTAGCCTGCTCTGGTTTATCATGTTTTCTAAGTTATCCCTTGTTAATTAAATCAATTCAAGATTGAAAAATCTAAATTAGTTTTCATACTAAATGTTTTGGTATTAACTAAAAAAGCATTAGCACTCAATATTTTTGTTAGTTGAACCTAATTTGTCTCATTATTCCTTGCAGTTGCTCTGTCACATGCTTTAAAAAGCACAAAGGTACTTCTATCCCAAACTTGCAGTTTGCCAACCTTAAATTTCTTCAACTATTTTAATATATTCTTGCAGGACTAAAGAGTAGATTGGAATGCTTTTATACAGTGATGTTCAACTTAGATTGTTTTTCTTGTCCTGGGAGCAGTAGACAAATGCTTACATGCTGTAACAATCAAGTATATGAGATCCAGCTCCTTCATATGAATTGGCTGTTATTTGGTGGTAAATGTTGCTTTTCTTTTGCAGAGGAGTTTTGTGAAAAGACATCGCCTCAGGAAGAAATTAGCAAGTCACCACTGCAGGAGAGGAAGTTAGTGAGTTCTCTATCTTTTAGGAATAAAACTATTGTAACTGTTTTCTTAACATACTGGGGCACTGGGCAGTGGGGACTTGTTCCAGTTACAACAGGGTATGAGGTTTAAATCTCGACTGTTATTTTGCATATGCTTGCCCCTAATTGTTAACGTGCTATGGTAATTGCCTTGAGTGAAGATATCAAATTTGTTAGTTCCTAAAACAACATACAAATGTTCTTATTAGGGACTTGATTTTTATTCTTGCTAACAATGCTTGTCAAGCTTTGTGTGCCTTGTACAGCTTCTTTTCTTGTTATTCATAAAATCTTACAGTGGGGGGCTTCACCTGCTGTACTTTTTTTAAGTGTTAATACCATGCTTCAGAGGTAATTTAGTTTGTTATAGGAAGACAACATTCTTACTGTTGGTGTCCAAAATGTCTGCCACATTTGTTTACCAAATAAAAGTGGCTGAACTAATTGTGTTCTGTATATCAGTTCATGCAGTACTACTTGAAGGTGTTTTGTATTAGTTGGAATAATTTGTTAGCAAACCACAGGAATCTATGCATCTTTAGTAATATATACTTCTGTAATATCCTGTACTCTGCTTTTATTTCTCTGTTCATTCCATGATTACATTTGGTATTTATAACTTAAAGTTGATTAAGATCATATTTAATGTATTATAACCGTATATACTGATACACACAGTATGAACATTTTGTTTAAAGTAACCACCCCACATGGCCACAACCACCTCGAACTGTATACAGTGGAACTATATTATTTCTTAAATCAAACTTATGTAAATTGGTTGCCTAAAGTGTCATATAGAATGCTCTTGTTGTTTGATTATGTGTTTATGAATGCCTATAAATTGTTTAACTGTAATCTCCATGTTTTTCGGCAGCACTGAACACCACTTGCACTGCAAAATCTCCAGATACAGTGTGCCCTACAAAAGCTCTTGAAGTTGAGGACCCAAGCTGGCTTGTTGACAACAATAGACTAAGGTCTTTAGGTACAGGCATATGGCCTAGCTTATCACCAAGGCACCAATCTTGACTACATTTCTAGGAACTTCATATTGTGTTAACTAAAAAAGGATATTAGGATCATATTAGAATGCCCCTGTGACAAACTTCCATTATAAACATTCATTTTATAACCAACATGCACATCTTCACCTGTGGTTTGTAACATGTAGGAACTCGTCATTGAGTATGTCTTAGTGCAGCTAATATAGGGAAACTTATATTGATATAGATGATATAGATATGCCTTAATGCAATAGCTCTCCTGCGTATTATACAAAAAAAAGGATATACCTTAACTTTTCATGTCTAAGTAAGTTCTGATCCTTAATGCATCATCTGTGAATTTTTTTTCCTTCCAAAAAATCACTTTATTCACCCTTTAAGATGTTGAGGTAATTACTGTTGTCACTTGGACTGATAGAAGTATGGTAATGCTGAATTCATGAATGCCAAAAGCTGCCTGCTAAAGTAGTGACTATAGCTTTCTTTTTTTAGTGTTTTTACCTGAACTTTGTATCCTTCATAGCGGAAGTGAAAGGGATCCAAGATGCTCTCAGGGATCCTGAACTGCAGAAAATGATACTTAAAATTGATGGGTCTTCAGAACCAGAAAAAGTAAGTCTTCATTCACTTGCAACATTTGCTAAGTTTGGCATGTGTTTAGATTCATACTTTAGCAGCTCCTCAAATAGCACTTCGACACACCTATCATAACAGCATTTGATTTCAAACAAACACTAATATGAATACAGGTCCATTTTTTTTTCTTTTCCCACGGAATAGCGCACATCACCTCAATTTCTTATCGCTTTTGTCATGACTTTGGTACCTTTTTGAGTGGTTGATAAGCTCCAAAAAGGCCTATGCCAAGCCACATATATGGGTCTAAGATCCTGGCTTATATTTCTTGAATTTTACCCAGTTTTTCACATTAATTTTTCTGTAGGAATTAGAGAAAGTGATGGAAGATCAAGCTTTTGGCCAGTTCTTTGATAAGGTGTTCAGCCATTTCACTTTGCCTCAGCCTTTGATCTTATTGTTTTCATTGTAATTCTACACATCATATGTCCATCTTTTATACATTTAACTCCTGTATTGCAGATTCTTGACATTGTCAGCCCACAAGAATAATCGCCTGCCCTGTTTGGTGGGATTCTGATGCTGGAGTAAATAGAAGCATCCTGGCAAACAAGCGAAAGTAGACAGGCTGATCTCTGTTTTCCTTTTTCCAGGATGGGGTAGACTTTAGAACACATCTTGAGTCGCCTGTTTTTCCATGATGTGGGACTTTAGAACACATATATTGTGTCGCCTGGTGAAAGGAAATTACCGTTGCGGAAAAATCTCTCACCAAAGATAGACATTTCTTCTGTGGTTGCATTGTGCGTTTCATTTCAGAAGGTCGATTGTCGTAGCTGTATTTTAATGTGGTAGACAACGACTCTATACTGGCCACTGAATCTTGATGAGAAGATGATGCTTCCGTTGACCAATATAGTGGCCATATTTCCGCAACATGCTTTTGACACATTAACTAAGTTGGAACGATCATTGCGTGTCTCGTGGTACTTGTTTTTAACATTTCCTTTTGATTTATCTTGTTTCTGAAAATTGAATAACATGCCGTTAGAGTCCAAACTTGCAAAGGCCTAGAGTTGTGGACGAGCTGGGCTGACTGGGGTTTGAAGCCCGATATCCGCTTTCCAGTTGAGCAGCTTTCCAAAAAAAAAAAAGCCGCTTCTCCCCTTGCAATCAGATTTAAGGATAAACCATCGTGGCACCGTGTCCTCTTTAGAAAGCGGGTCAAGAGCCAACTGCTTTTCTAATGGTACAGCTAACTGCATTTTATAAGTACTGCTACCTTCCTATTGAAATACAAGGAATCAAAATTTATCAGAAAACAAGCTATTATATAACCAAAAAGTACACAAAACAATATTAATATTTATCACATCAATCAAATTATCAAAGAGGTAAATTATGAAACTTCATTATTTCATAATGATGCTAATTTGATATCATATAACCATCGTGGCATAGTATATGCCGCATGCTCGCAAAAAAAATATATCATATTTTTTTTATGTACACTTGATCAAATTTTAATGGTTTAACATAGGATAAACTTTAACCTATTGTATTTTAGGACAGGAATATAGCATATAAGCTTCCTGTAGTATTGTATAGTTTATCATATACACTATACAGCTGATATTTATCTTTTCCGTTGCGCTGTTGAGGAGATGAAGTTAAAATAAAAACGGGTAAAACAGCAGGTGAAAAAGGCTAGCGGTGAATCGGTTCCGATTCTGGCCGCAGCGACAGCGCAGAGCACAAAGCAGAATATAGCCGATATAAACGCGCCCTCCACCATTCCGACCGCTTGCCGCATACCTCCTGGCCGCGCGTCCGTCCGCTTCCCAATTCGCCGCCGCCGCTCCCTCGTCGGCGGCGCCATACCCTGCCGCTTGGTAATCTCTGGCGACAGCGGCGGCTAGAGAGTCCCAGATCCTCCGCCCATGACCCAGACCCTGGCGCGGCGTCCGCGCGCCGAGATAGGGTTTGGTTCGTGCGCCCGCCGGCCTCGGTGAGGTGGGACGGCGGCGGGGCCGGGGTGGGGGCTGCGGGGCGCGGTTCGCCGTCGGATGGACGCAGATGAGGCCGCGGGGAGGACCAGGAGGATGGATCTGAACCTTTACCTCGGTCTTTTCCGCAGCCCGCGCACGCGCTGCTCTGACCTCGGCTCCGACCTCGCCCTCAGCATCCCGATGCCCTCCTCTCCTTCGTCCTCCGCCGCGTCCGTCGACGCGCCAGCGCCGCCGCCGCCGCCGCCGGAGCCCCTGCACCCGCCGTACTCCCCCTCCCACGCCGACCTCTCCCTCCGCCGCCGGAGGTATACTCCCCCGTACAACCCCGAAGACTCGCCTGTTCCGGATGTGCATCCGTCGTACATGCACACTCCGAACCGCTCATCTCCGGGCGGCGGAACATGCCGCCTCCGGAATCGATTTCTATCTCGGGATCCGAGAGGGACTTCGGGAAATTCGGCAGGCCCTCCATCCGCCGCCCCCGGCCCCCACGCTGGTGCGGGCCAGCGAACTGCTGGGGTGGGAGGACCGGCCTTCTTCGTCGACGGCCTCTTCATCTTTCTTGCCAGACACTGCTGCCCGGTACAGGCGGCTGTTCGAGCCGTCCAATCGGTGGCTTCGCCCGAGGCGGTTCAGGTCTGACCTTCCACCTCTTAGCTCCGAGGCTCGCCCCTCTGGGCATGACGCCGCCGAGCCGGTGCCCCAGCATGAGCCTGCAGTTGATGATACTACTGAATTAAACAAAGTGCCTGCCAATGGCTCAGAATTAGGTGCCCCTCAGGATTCCTCTGAGGAACGCGGCAAGACTGCTGCCACATTCGAGTGTAACATATGCTTTGAGATGGCTAGTGAGCCGGTTGTCACTTCTTGTGGCCATCTCTTCTGCTGGCCGTGCTTGTATCAGTGGTTGAATGTTTACTCCAACCACAAGGAATGCCCAGTCTGCAAAGGCGAGGTGACTGAGGCAAACATTACTCCTATTTATGGTAGAGGGAATTCAGGTGCAGAGAAGACTGTGGAGGATGAGAAGCCACCAGGTCCCTACGATCCCGCCGAGGCCACATGGAAATCGCCTTGAAAGCTTCAGGCAGCAATTCCACAATATGCGACCTATCTCAAGGCTTGGTGAGGCGCATGGGATACTGTCATCATGGAGGCGCCTTCTGGATCAGCAGATTATGAGTAGGTTTGAAGGGCCATCTGAATCAACCCCCGCTAGAACTCATAAGAGGATTGACAAGGCCATCTGAATCAACTGCGCAAGAAGTCACAAGAGGATTGACAAGGCCATCTGAATCAACCGCCCAAGAAGTCCTAAGAGGATTGACATTGACCACAAGGGCGAGAGCAAGGCGTTGCAAATAGAAGCCGAGAGCCGTCCTGATGGTTCTTCCACGAGCCCTGATACTGGTCTGACAGGAAACAATGCATCAGAATCTCTGACAGGAAACAATGCATCAGCAGAATCATCAAGACGTGGCTCAACAACACGCTGCGTATCAGATAGGCGTGAATTGTTGGAACGTATTACTTTTGGTACAGAAAGACTAACTAGTATCATGAGTGATCTTAGAAGAATTGCTTCACCAAGCCGATATGGAGGATCTGCTTCATCATCGGTCCTCAAAATAATGAGCCAGCAGTCGATGGAGCTCGCATTGCTGGAGCACCTTCTGCAGATCAAGCATCTAATTCGAGCACTGTTGCAGTGATACAAGGGGATGCTGGTATCTCTGAGAGTGCAGGAGAGCCTAGCAATGCAGGCTCTTCGAGATCCTTGAGGAGGAGAGGGAGAAGCAATGGCTTAGTTTCATTGGACGTGGATGGTGGAGGCCTCAACGGAATAAGAGACGTAGAATGAACTGAACCCTCTTGATATCTTTTGTCCCAAATCAACTTGGCCTCCTTTGCTGATTTCAGTTGTTGTATTTCATGACTTCAGGTGATATCAGCTGCATTGTAGCATGTTGTAGTTTCGTCTTTTAATATCTGTTATTCACTTAAACAGTTCCTTGTTCAGTTTGCTCTGTAGCCTGTGCCCCCACCAGTTTCAGAATCGAGTTATTTTTTGCTATCCATCCAGAGGAAGTTTAACTGTGTTGTTGGAAAGAATTTTTTCGTGTTCATTTTTCTTAGAAAAATTTCGTCTTCATTATGAATGCTCAGGCAGAGGTGCTATTTGACAAATGGTTCTAAGCCTAAGCCACAAAAGATCTTTAAATGTATTGTGTACAGTGAAATATATGGGAACATGACTGAAGCAGATACAGGATCCGCCTATAAAGTTATTTTCATTATAATATATGGTTGTATTCAATTCTTATTGAAGGTTCAATTTTATGAGTATGCAATTATTTTAATTGAGCAGGAGGGGAGATAACTGATACTCCTATTACCATACTATTCTACAGACTGCCTGTGCTAGGCATAGCTATTCTTTAGCAAACAGTTCATTAACAAGTCGAGACCAATCAACGACAGGAAAAGACTCGGCATGGAGTTCAAACACTGCTTTATTCAAAGATTATACTCTTTTAATTTTTCAGTGTTTTTTTCTCCTAGTCCAGCAGCCTATTTACTGCCATGAAAATAATCTATTTGACCAGAGAATCTTCATCAAATCAAAACTCATATAGGATCACACGAGTATTCCCTCCGTTCCAGGTCATTTAGACTTTTCTAAACATTCACTTAGCACATGTAACTAACTGCGGCATCCTTGGATTTATTCATAATTTACCAGTGAATTACATTCACAGCTAATAGGATCAGTGGTAGAGAAGACCCAAAAAGAAAACAGGGAGTGGTGTGTGGCAAGCAATTGACCGTGGCGTGTAGCTCTATATCGATCTTATTTGTTATTCGTACATCTACAAAGACACTCTAGATTCTGCTTATGTCCCTCCCAAATAAGAGTGTGGTCAGCCAATTGATAGCCACATAGAACCTATTCCTCCAGCTAACAACACGGGTTAAAATATGCCGAGCGTCAGATGAACCAGCTCACAAATCCTGCAAGAGATATCCTCTTGACTCCTGCCAATGGAGATATAAATTTATTTTAGTAAACCCATGATCAACCAGTAAACTGTCAAAGCCTGCAAATACAGAACATTGACCAATAACTGACCTTGCTTTGCCCTCCAGATCGACTAGAGCTTTGTATCTTCCAACAGTTGCCATGCTGCCTAGATGCTTGTACACAAAGGGTGGACCCAGATCTGCTTCAGTCTCAGAGTTTGCATGCCCTCCTCCAGCTTTCATGACATGATTGAGCAGGCTTGCCAAGTACTTGCCTTGCCGTTCTGCAACCTGCTCATGAGCAAAAGTAAAAGAGTTATCTTATTTAACAACATCTCTTCTAAAACAAAACAAGGGCGAGTGGAAAACAAAATCTTGTTCACAGCATTTCTTCTGAATGTAAACGCCAGAATCATATAAATACGGAAGTGGAACAGAAATATCTGCGACCCAATTTTTTCATGTATATCCCTTCATTTGTTTCTTTTTTCTAGATCTGTTTTTCCCAGTGCTTCAGAAACCATAGTAGCATGCAAATATTCTGTGACTGACTTGTACTGCAGCAAGAAGCATGACACTACCTGAGCCAAAGCAGGGAGAACTTCCTTTGCCGGTGCTCTCGAAAATCCACTGCAGTCACCAATGGCATAAACATCCTGAACAGAAGGGACGCCAGAACCACTCATTGACACCGATCCTGTCAACATTGAAAACCTTGTAACTAGAACAGGACAGTAATGTGGCATCAGTATTTGCTTCAAAGTTCGAACACATGATACCCACACAAACTGCACAAGATAATTTGTGTGCAGCTTATTTAACTTGCAGCTCAGTCAGTATATGATGGCACATAGACATACAATTACTCAAAAATGTGTATACACAGACGTAAACATGCAACTGACTCAATACATGATGCTCACAGACACAAAAGAGTTATACCTTCCACCAGGTGACTTTGGAAATGGCAACGACTTAACGAATGGTGAAGCACCAACTCCGCGGACCATACCAGTAAACCATAAGGAACTTCCTCTCCATCGCCAAGTGAATTATTTTGGTGGGCTGTACATCCTTAACAATTCCTTTCACAAGCCTAACACCTGACTGGTTGGTGAACATACACAAACAACTTATTTTTCAAATGCCAAATAATATGAGAAAGAACAACATCCAAACCATTAGCAGATATATGATATTCATGTGCTATGTGATTGTCAGTGTGGTGTCTTTGGAAATCTGCAGTTTCAAAACCTTGGTCTGTTGAAGCCTTGTAGGCAAAAGTGACTTGACATTATGCAGAGAAGAAACTGTTAACCTTAATTAGTTGGTTTTGCGTATATTGCCTGAGTCGAACATCGAATGATGACAGTATCTCGTTTGCCTGAAATGATAAGACAAATTAATTGATATTAGAGTGCACAATTAAAAATAAAGGTAAACTAGAAAAACAACAGCACAAAACCTCAATCAGGGTCACATGGATATAATCCTTCACATGCGAATAACGTTGTTTAACATCTCGTATAATAAAATCACTAAGTTCACCACTAAATTCCACCCCCGTTGGACCACCTCCAACAACAACACAGTGCAATAGTCTCATGCTTTTCTTCTTCTGAAATTCTGTTTAGTCATATTGCATCGATCTATCAATGCTTTACAATACTCAAGTGGATATTTAGGTATGAGGAGACAAGATATATTATGGTTTTTTATAGCCAGCCAATTAAGTCTCATCTGGTTGTATTCTAGATTCTACTTGAAAAGGTAAAAAGTAAAATATCACTAAGAAAGTAAGAACAGGAAATAGTGTGTGGTACTCATAGAAGTTCTGTTCCAGTGAGAGGTGGTTAGCACATGTAGTATGCCATAAAAGTGAGCTAAAGCAAGCATACCAGGGACATCAGACAACATCAAGTTAAGGAGGAGCCGTCTCCGAATCTCTTGAGCATGGTGAACTTCAGCGAAGAAAGATTGCATGGTTGGTAACACCATGTATCCCAAAAGTTGATGCCTCAGCTCCACAGGCAAAAACCAACTTGTCATAAGCAACCTTGAATTTCCATGGCTCCAAGGAATCTTTCTCACCATCTGTAACTGTTTCAAGTAATCAATCTAGATGAAAAAGGCGTTGAATAAATAGACAGAACAAAACTGCTGCACATAGAAAAATAAATGTTGGAGGCAAATGACCATGCAGCATCATGGTATCAGTTAGACATGGAAAAAAGTTAATACAGGGTTACATAATAGACCAAAGTAGATGGCAACTTCAGAAAAACATCATGTCTTTGCACAAGTCTTTGAAAAGCATCAACCTTGATCAAGCAAAATTCTGAAGCAAGTTAAGAAGCTATGCACACATTACTTAATAGTGCTACATGAACTGGAAAAACGATCAAGCATGTGCATAATGTGGATCAGAGTATTCCCAGACATACAGGACATGATGACTGGTGGCACTCATGCATTGTAAATGTTTTTTGGTTCAAGGGAAATGATCCAAGGCTTGCACGGTAAGCATAATGTTGAACGAGTCAGAAGTCAGAACAGATAATTGATCTTGAACTTTGTAATTTATATGTATGTAGTGGCAAAAGGCCTCTCTCTGACTGTTCGGCTGCTGAACATGCTCATGAATTCAGGGTATATAGATGAGTCAAGCTAAGATTCCTCCTTTTTCTCCAGACCTGTATACCCCAGATACACCACTAGACAATGATCTACTAAAAAGTTATAAAGCAGAAATGGTGTACTAGCATAAATGCCCCTTTGAGCATTTCTCCAAGAATCTGGGAACACTGATGCACGCACGCACATGGTGTGAAAGCAACAGCAGCTGATAGCATCCGCCTCACACGGTCAAACCTAAGCGGGGAGGGGGCGGGGATCTCACAGTGTGGCCATCGGGGTCAACGCCGGTGCATCGGGCGAGGAGGAAGTAAGAGCCCGGCGACTTGGACACGGCGGGCTGGATGCGCGCGACGGGCTCGGCGACGGAGCGGAACTCGAGCGTGCCGACGCAGGTGGAGAGGCGAGCAGCGGCGTGAACACCATGTGGTTGCGCGGGGCGACGCAGACCACGTCGTAGCCTTTCGTGTCGAGGTCCTTCGCATGCCGAGACCCCGCCCATCCTGTCCCCAACACCACCACCCTGGCCTTCTCCCCTTCCCCGTCGGCCCTAGTCCAGGGACCCCTTCGCCGCTTCGTCCCGCGTACCCGCCGCAGCCGCGGCGGTGGTGGAGAAAGGGCGACCAAGGTTGTTGGTGGAAGTGGCGGTAAGCGAAAGCGCTCGGACCCGCGCGGCCGCGGCGGGTGAGTGAGCGGAGCAGGGAGGACGCGGCCATGTCTGCCGGACGCCAGCGCGCGTCGCGCGAGATGGTGAAGCGAGCGTGGTGACCACAGCGAGAAGTGAGGCGACTTTACGAGCGCTGCGCATTTCGTTGGACGACGCCGCCCGTGACGTGTGGGTCGGCGGCCGGTGGCCCCGTTCGATCCGTCCTGAGAGATCGGAGTGGCGCGGATGGCGCTGGCCGTCGGATCATCTCTTGATTGTCCTGATCCGTCAGCTGCAGGGGCGGTCGTTTCTAGAACGGCCAAGGCGCTTTTCGCCGCCGCGTTTGCGGTGGACCGGTGAGCCGACCCGAATAGGGCGGCGAGTTCGTTCGTTCGCCCTTAAAATTGCCAAATCCCTACGAGATTATCTGGAGACCACCACGCGTCGCGAACCACATCCACCGGTGCCGTGCTCTGCCTCTCGGCCGCCACACGACCCCCCTCACCCGCGTAGCCCTGCCCCCGGACCCCGCGTCCACCAACGCCGGCCTCCCACGCATCCCCTACACGCTCGCGGGCACCGTGCACCAGTTCCACGGCTCCATCTACTCAACAACCCCCGGTTCCCCGGTCTCGATCGATCTACTCCCCAGCCTCTCCCCATCCCTAATTCGTTTCCCCTCCGCCCCGGCCGCCGCACTATGGCCGCCTCCGCCTCAACCTCGTTCCTCTCGCCGTGCGCCCTCACCTCGAAGCTCGGGGTAGGGCACGCGTCCTATGCTCCCGGACGCCACGCCAACGTATGCCGGCGGCGGGCTGCGGCCGCGGCCGCCTCGGTGGTGGCCGTACAGACGGGTCCGCAGAAGCCGTCCCCGTCCCCGTCGTCGGATGATGAGGCGGACGCGCTGCAGAATCTTCTCAAGAGGGAGTACAAGTACGGGTTCGTCTCCGACTTTGAGTCCTTCTCCATCCCCAAGGGGCTGTCGGAGGCCACCGTCCGCCGCATCTCGGAGCTCAAGGCGGAGCCGGCGTGGATGCTGGACTTCCGCCTCGCCGCCTACCGCCGCTTCCTCACCATGGTCGAGCCCACCTGAGCGACAACGAGTACGCGCCCTTGACCTGCAGTCTATCTGCTACTACTCCGCGCCCAAAACCAAGCCCAAGCTCAATAGCCTCGACGAGGTCGACCCGAGCTGCTCAAGACCTTCGACCGCCTTGGCATCCCGCTCACCGAGCAGAAGCGCCTCGCCAACGTCAAAGGCCCCAAAGTCGCCGTCGACGCCGTCATCGACTCCACCTCCATCGCCACAACCTTCCGCAAGGGAGCTTATGGACAAGGGCGTCATCTTCTGCTCCATCTCCGAGGCCATCCGCGAGTACCCGGACCTTGTCAGGCGCTACCTCGGCAGCGTCGTACCGCCGGGGCGACAACTACTATGCCGCCCTCAATTCAGCGGTGTTCAGCGACGGGTCCTTCTGCTACGTGCCCAAGGGCACGGTCTGCCCCATGGAAATCTCGACCTACTTCAGGATCAACGACAAGGAGACCGGCCAGTTTGAGAGGACTCTGATTGTACCGATGAGAGAAGCACGGTTAGCTATTTGGAAGGTTGCACTGCACCGGCATACGACTCCAATCAGCTCCATGCTGCGTTGTCGAGCTTGTGTGTGAGGAGGCGGCAGGAGATTGTACTCCACGGTGCAGAATTGGTACTTTGGGTGATGAGGAGGGGCAAAGGAGGCATTTATAACTTTGTCACAAAGAGGGACGGTGCAAAGGCCGGGGTTCAAAGATTTCATGGACACAGGTTGAGACAGGATCTGCTATTACATGGAAGTACCCAAGCGCCGAGCTCATCGGGGATGACAGTGTTGGAGTTCTACCGGTTGCGCTTTACAAAGGATTGCCAGCAAGCAGACACGGGGACCAAGATGATCCACAAGGGGAAGAACTCACGCAGCCGGATTATATCCAAGGGCATCTCTGCAGGGAAGTCAAGGAATTGTTACCGTGGCTTGGTCCTGATGAACCCCAGTGCGGGAGAATGCTTATAATTCTTCACAGTGTGATTCATTGCTGATTGGGGATAATGCAGCTGCGAACACCTATCCCACCATTCAGGTAATTGACTCTTCCCTTCTGCATGGTTTGGCTTGTAAGGTTCAGTTGCAGTGTCTATACTGATATGACAAACTTTCAATTCTCTGTTATTCTACATGTAACTAATTACTTTCTATGCATATGTCATGAAGCATATAGGCTCAGCTTAAAATTGGCACTTAAGAAAAACAATCTGATAATTTGATTAAGTCAAGGATACTGTAATCACATTAGCATGAACTTAATTGAATTTAATTATATTTCTGCAAGGGCTATGTTGCATATATTTTTTCCATGTTAATGCTGCCCTCTTCTAAGATGGTCCTTTTACCTACTACTAGCAAACTGTTGATCTAGCCTTATAAATTTTGCAGTAGTAAGGAAAAGAAGGGAAGCTAGAAATGTTTGCATTTTGTTGACGGAGAAACATAAACATTGCTTTGATGTTAAATTTAACCGGAAAATTGATGTTATATTATAAATGGTATATAATCAGGATATATTTATTTTGATGTTTGTAACTTAAATCATAGTATTGTCTTCATATCCACAGATTCTTTTCTTTAGGTAGACATACTGCAAACTTTGATATGACTCTTGAAAAAATCAAGGATTGTACTTGTGTGCTGTTGTAGTATGGTTTTGGACTTTTGTGGCAAGATACAGCTGGGTTGTTAATGAGTACTGTTTGTGTGGGAGTAACAAGAATAGATGACTTTTTAGCTATTGTTAGGATTTGATATACTTGATGACTTAATCATGAAGTATCTGGTTTTCAGTTAGTACTTATCTAGCAGTGAAATATATGAAAATAAGTTGTAAATCCGTAGCATCGGCATGAAGTTCAAGATTTGATGGACAAATCCTATTCAGTTGATTCAGTGTGAGATTTTTAGTCACAGTATCTCTCTGATGTCACTTTAAAAAAATCAAGTGATAAAAAAAATGTGGTTTTTGGAAAATACAATTGTAATTAAGACGCATGGTTAGTTTAGTGCTAAAGGAAGGTTCAATCATGGTGGAGATGGAACAAAATACTTGTGTTCTCATATCTTATGAGTCTGCAATACATGAGTAATTATATGTAATTTGATGCAAACACAAGTTGTCCTGTCACTGGCAAACTAGAATACTTGTGTTCTCTCTATCTTATGAGTCTGCAATACATGAGTAATTATATGTAAATTTGATGGCAAACACAAGTTGTCCTGTCACTGGCAAACTAGTGGTGTTTCCCCCCTCTAGCGTTCTAATGAACCAAACAATCAGAACATGGCTTCCTCTAGTACCATTAGTCCTTGAATTTCATCCTAGCATGGATTCAGTGTCCATTCTGAACATATTTTCACAAGTTTTGTCACCTTCTGCTCTATCAATGTGACAACTTTGTTGATAACAGGTGGGTTGCACTAGTGGCCGTGTTGGAGCATGAGGCAAGCACTTCCAAAATTGGAGAGGATCAGCTATTTTATTTCCAGCAAAGAGGGGGTGGATCATGAAAAGGCTGTTGCCGCCATGATTGGTGGATTCTGCAGATCTGTTTTTCGAGCACCTTCCTATGAATTCGCACAGGAGGTGGACGCACTCATGAACCTGAAACTTGAGGGATCAGTTGGCTAATTTGTTGGCTCAGCGACTGCATGTGTAATACTCCATGACAGCCAGTTACCTAGAAAATCCATGTGTACAGCAAATACAGCAGAACGAGAGAAGAATAAAGTGCACGACAAATATAAATTTCCTGGCTTTTAATGTAATATAATACTGATGTCGTTGGTGCCTATGGCAACAAAAGATAGCAGTTGTGTCTGCTTGTCTTTGTTTGCCCATTTTTTGCTGCCCAGCGAGCTCACATGACTCTCGCTTATACAAGAATGGAAATCAATGTGTTAGTTCTAGAACTATATCTTCTGTTTTTGCACCACCAGTTCATTACCATGCATCAATTCTGTTCCTTGTTCTTTCTTTTGTTCCTATTCTTGTTCTATTCTTGTTGTTTTGGAGAGTCATTTTGTCTCAACGGAAACAATTTTCAGCGTTTACTGGTGTGTTCGGTTTGTGGAGTCACATCATCCCTCCCTGAGGTGATGCATCTTGAGTTCATCTCATGAATGGTGATGGATCAACAGATAATAATCGCATTCGTCAAAACCAAACATAACACGTATAACCTCTGATCCCATGGAAATGGAGTCACATCATCCTCCCTGAGGTGATGCATCTTGAGTTCATCTCATGAATGGTGATGCATCAACTCATTCAATTCCACGAACTAAATAAAAAGTGAAGAGTGGAAGAAGATAATAATCGCATTCGTCAAACCAAAACATAACACGTATATAGTGTGTCAGGGGCGACCGGATCATGTAATGAGAAATAAACAAGCCGTGAAACATCTGATCTCATGGAACTGGCAGATACATGTACAAGCACGAATTACGATGTGTTTTTTTTTTTTTTCCATTTTGCTAACGAAGACATAAGCAGTAGCGAAGCTGTGCGAGATTACCATTTTCTTCAGTAAAAAAAAAAAAAAGATTACCATTTTTCTTCCAAAGAACTTAGCGGCGAGAGTAGCCTGGTTCGACACACCATTAGCATTAGCTCGATAATAATAGAAAGTTGCAGCACAAGCCAAAAAGCACGCAAGCAATCTACCTCTCTATTCCAATCGTCGCGCAGGCTGCACGGCCGAACGAACGTACATGCATTATTATC
>JADLZK010013281.1:0-138902 GCA_015847255.1 Hyparrhenia diplandra | reverse complement strand
AGGCTATGTCAGCAGCACACCTCCTGATGCACCGTCGTCCAGCAGGGCAAGGAGAAGCAGGCCCAAGAACGTGAGGCTACATGGGCCTGAATGGGTTCTTCGCCTAGGCGTGTCCGAGCCCAAGTGGTCGAGTACTTATGCTAGCCCACTCCTGCGAGAGGGCATCAATCAGATTAAACTCATTTCCTTCTTTCTTGTATTAGAAGTAAGAATAGAAGTAGCCGTCGTCGTTGCCGTCTCGGCCGCGGCGAACCTTCTGAACCACTATTGTTTCCCTTCCGAGTTTTAGATATTATCCGTATCTACCGGTGGTATCGGCTCTCTGATCGTGCTTTCGAGGCGGTCGAGCACCACGGACCAACACCCACCCACCCACTTCCACTTTACTGTGCTGCAACGCCGAGAGGCTCATGGATCCGTCGTCGGCGCTGGGTTCGATGAGCTCAGGCCGAGCTGCGTCCGATCTATCACCTCCCTTCGCGAAGTTCCGGTCGCCGTCCCTCCACTTGGGGTCGCCGCCGGATGAGGCCGATGCGTGAATCGACGCCTCCAGCGCGCGCCGTCGGCGTCCGCCTCAACAACCTCGGCGAGCAGCACGCCGCCCGGTACACGGCCGCCGTCGCCGACAACTCGCGGGCGGCCGGGCCGTGCGAGCGATTCTCCGACCTTGAGCGCCAAGTCGCCGAGCTCGGCGCAGCGTCCGCCACGCCGAGATCCAGGACGACCGTGCGGCGCTTGGCGTCGCCGCCGCCGAGTCTTCCACCGCGCGCTCACCTCCCTCGTCCCCAAATCGAGCGGGCCGTCGACTACATGGGCGCCGAGGTGGCCCGACTCTCCGTGTTGTGGGATGGCTCCGCCGCCGCCATGGCCGCGACCTCCGTGAGCGGCCGCCGGCGCGTGCCCCCGGGCTTCCGCGACCGCTCGGCCCGACGGGCACCACGTTAAACGACTACCGCGGGACTCGGGGCTTGGTTCGATTCCGACCACGGCCCGTTCCCCGCCAATGGTATGCAATCCCATCCTCTCTTCTCCCCAATTCCTCTCGAGCATGCCGTCCAGCACCATCCACCCCCGTTTCTCCCAGCCATACCCACCACCACCACCTCCTCTCCGCCCGGTCTACCAACCTCCACCACCGATCTACCCACCTCCCACCACCGATCTACCCACCGCCACCACCTGTTTTCTTCCTCGCCGCCTTTCCATCCAACACCTCCGACCCACATCTTCCCCCAACCTATCCTCCACCGTCCCCAATCATCCCAAAGAAACCCATACCTATCCCGACCATACCACCAATTTCCTCCGCAACACTCCCCATTCCACGGGAACCAAGTCCCTTTCCGGTCTCCCACCATGCCAACCTCGGCCACCTACCAAAACTCCAATTCCCACAATTCGATGGCGACAACCCAAAGCTGGGCCGTGGTTATCCCGCTACCAATTATTTCCGCATGTACCATACACACCTCTATGTGGATCGCCGTCTCCACTCATCATTTCACAAACGCCGCTGGCGACGCCGGTTGCGCCGGTGGAACCACGACCGCAAAGACATATCCCCGGGAATCCTTCTCCGCAATGATCCACGCACGATTCTCCGTGGAGATCGGCATGAACTCTGCTCCGTCAACAATTCCACCTCCGTATGGCGACCACCGTGTCTGATTCGTCGACGGTAGATTCACTGCCTTGGTCGAGCGACTAGCCCCATACCAAACCTTCCTAATGGCTGGCCAACACTCGGCGTTTCATCGGCGGCCATGCCATGATATCGTTGGTTGTCATGATTGCTAGGCCACGACTGATGATCTTTGCTTGTACTGCGGCATTGTTGCGAGGAGGAGGCGGCGACCATGGTGAAAGCCCGGAATTCAGCGCAATGAAGGCTCGGCAGCGCCTCGCCTTCGGTGATTCGGGCGCCTTGCCTCTTCCACCGGCGTCACGTCTTCCGCCCGTACCGGCCCGCGCCCCCCATCATCCAGGCGGAGACGACCGCCGTCTTTGCGCGCTCTGGCTGGCGGCCTACTGGCCGACGACCGCCTCGGCACTTCCGTGAGTACCGCGAGCCAGCTGGTTGTGCATGCGCTGCGGTGACCGATGGGCTCACGGACATCGCTGCCCACCTCTGCGCAGAAGCTCACACGCGGGAACTTTGGGCAATCCGCTCGATGCATTGGGGCGTCGAACTGGCCGCGCTGCCGATATAGTCGAGGAGGCACCCGTTCGCGAGGCGTTGGCTGTCGACACGCAAAGCCTTCCTTATGCTTTCCGCGCCCGACAGTTCCGCCGGCCATCAAAACTATGCGCTTTCAAGGTACTATATCCGGGCCGACCCGTGCTGATTCTCTAGACTCCGGAAGCACAAACTCGTTTATCGATGACTTCACATTGCGTCGATTAGTTGGAGTTCAGCCACTTTCACCACCTGTGTCTGTCAAGGTAGCCGGCGGAGGCATTCTTTCTTGCAGCTCATATATTCCTGAGGCTCAGTGGTCTATTCTTGGGTATATGTTCCGTTCAGCTCTTCGGGTTTTACCTCTGACTTCGTATGATATGATAGTGGGCATGGATTGGCTGGAATCATTCTCTCCTATGCATGTTGATTGGAATGCAAAATGGCTCGGGGAATTCCTTTTGGTGGCTCTCATGTTACTCTCCATGGCCTTTGTGACTCTGGCAGTACCTCTTACGTGTTTTGATTTGCTTCATATTGCGCCCCATTCTCCCGGCCAAAGATGTTTTGCCACCAGCGATCCAGCGCTAGTAGATGAGTATTCGACTGTTTAAGGAACCTCTGAGCTTCCACCAAGACGCCATTGTGACCACTCCATTCCCCAGTTCGAGGTGCATCACCCGTGGCTATCGACAACGATCGCTACAAGCCGCCCTCAAGGATGAAATTGAGAATCAGGGTCTACGATATGTTACGCGACCGGTATGATAAGGCCGAGCACAAGCTCCTTCTCTTCTCCAGTACTATTGGTCAAAAAGAAGGACAACTCGTGGCGATTTTGTGTGGATTATCGGCTTCTCAACTCGTTAACAGTGAAGTCTAAGTTCCCTATTCCAGTTGTTGATGAGCTACTGGATGAGCTCTCCAATGCTAAGTGGTTCACCACTCTTGACCTGCGATCCGGCTTCAACCAAATCAGACTCGCACTAGGGGAAGAGTACAAGACAGCGTTCCAAACGCATTGGGGCCAGTTTGAATATATGGTGATGTCGTTCGGCTTGACAGGTGCCCCCAACACATTTCAGGGCGCCATGAACTGCACATTACATCCAGCCCTTCGCCGCTTCGCTTTGGTTTTCTTCGACGACATTCTCATCTACGACCCAGATTTTGAGACTCATGTCGAGCACCTTCGCCAGTCTTTCGGCTCCTAGCGGATCATTGGAAAGTAAAGCTCGGCAAGTGTCGGTTCGCAGCGACATATAGCTTATTTGGGCCACATTGTCGCCGGTCACCGAGTGTCCACCGGCCGAAAGATCGAACGTGCCGCGTCTTGGCCTGTGCCCTACGATGTTAAGGAGTTGGCGCAGTTTTCTGGGCTTGCCGGGTACTATCGCAAGTTCGTCAGGAACTTTGCGCTGCTGGCTAGACCGTTGACTGACTTACTCAAGAAGGGTACCCTGTTCTCTTGGACTGAAGCTCATACTGCGGCCTTCAACGCACTCAAAACAGCGCTTACATCTGCTCCGATCCCCGCCATACCGGACTTCGGCCGTTTCAAATCCGACGGATGCTTGTGATTACGTGTTGGTGCCGTCATCGCCGGGATGGACATCCACCGGCATTTGTTAGCCGAGCATTGGGCCCACGGACCGCGCCCTATCAACATACGAAAAAGAGTACCTAGCCATCCTAGTTGCGGTGGAACATTGGCGTTCAGATCTACGACATGGGGAATTCATTATCTTCACCGATCACCGCACTCTCACACATCCGACCGATCATCGGCTCAACACGCAATGGCGAGATCAAGATGAATCATAAGTGGCCGGGCATGCGCATCCGCATCGTCTACAAGCCCGGCTCTTCAAACGCCGCGGCTGATTCTCTCTCTCGGCACCCAGCTCCGCCTATGCAACTTCAGGCCATCTCCACCCTGTTCCTACATGGCTTTCTCAAGTGGTGGAAGGCTACAATGACGATCCAGCCATGCTCGGATTGTTACAGGAACTCTCAGTTAGTCCTCAGTCACACCCACCATTTACTCTCTCAGCTGGTGTTCTTCGATACAACGGACGCGATCGTCCCGGCAACAACCAGAGACCTTTACCTTGTGCGTCATCTCGGCGTTGCATGATAGCGCTTTGGGTGGGCATTCCGGGTTTCCTGTCACCCACTCCAAGGTCAAGAAGCTGTTCTATTGGCGTGGTCTGAAGGATTCCGTCAAAACTTATGTGGCAAACTGTCAAGTATGTGTTCAGGCTAAACCCGACAGGTCCAAATATCCCGGGCTGCTTGCTCCCTTACCGTTCCAGAAGAGACATGGCAAATCTTGACAATGGATTTCATCAATGGATTGCCTCAATCCGCCCCGCTAATTGCATCATGGTCATTGTGGATACCTTCAGCAAATTTGCTCATTTTGTGCCTCTGCAACACCCCTTCTCAGCTGCTAAAGTGGCGCAAGCATTCCTCGATCACATCTTCCGCCTGCACGGGATGCCCCATAGACATTATCTCGCATCACGCGACCCAGTGTTTACCAGTGATTTCTGGCAGGAACTATTCAGGTTGGCTGATGTTACTCTGTCCCTCAGCACAGCATATCATCCGCAGTCGGACGGGCAAACAGAACGGGTCAACCAGTGCCTTGAAACATTCTTACGATTAGCCGTCCATTCCTGTCCTCGGCGGTGGTACAAATGGGTTGGCGCTTGCGGAGTTCGGTATAACACAAGCTTCCACTTTCGTCATTGGGCAAGTCTCCTTTTGAGGTTCTATTTGGTCGAGCTCCTCGCCACTTCGGTTTGTCTGCCAAGATTGTATCTTCTGTCCCAGATGTTTCTGCTCGATTGGAGGAGCGCGCAACCATGCTAGCTTCTGTTCGCCAGCATCTTCAGCGTGCTAAGCAGCGTATGAAGCATATGGCAGACAAGAAACGTTCTGAGCGCTCCTTTCAAGTCGGTGATTGGGTCTTCCTATCGTTTACAACCTTATGTGCAAGCTTCACTTGCCCCAAGATCCAACGACAAGCTCGGTTTCAAATATTTTTGGGCCATACAAGATCATCGATCTCTGTTGGCGATGTCGCATACAAGCTTGAGCTGCCGGAATCTTCTTCCATCCACCCGGTATTTCATGTCTCCCTTGCTCAAGCACGCACCACCTTCTCGGCTCTCGGCAGCTTCGGGTTACCTTCCCGACACTGACGACATGATGCAAGTCCCTGAGCGTGTGCTTCGGTCTGGGCCGCCCCACGGGGGTTAAACAATCCAACGGTTGATGATCAAGTGGAGTCGCTGGGCGAGGACACGGCCACTTGGGAAGAGCGCCGCCGCCATCAGCGGCCGGTTCCAGTTCCTCATGGGGGGGGAACGCCCGGAACCCAAGGGGGAGGAATGTCGAAACACACTGTATTAGAAGTAAGAATAGAAGTAGCCGTCGTCGTTGCCGTCTCGGCGGGCGGCGAACCTTCGAGACCACTATTGTTTCCCTTCCAGGTTTTAGATATTATCCCTGTATCTAACAAAGCTACACCATTGTTCGGGGTTGTCCGACGCCCCCTCCCGTTTTCGTCTAAGAATATGAAAACGAAAAATGATAGAGCGATTTTACATTTGTTTCCCTTCATCTTTCATCCTTACTCCTCGTGGCCCAAAGATCCTGTCGAGCTCCACTTTCACCCGATGGTGATCCCAGCCCTGAACATGGGTAGCCACATTCATCTGCCACTCGTCCAATATGTCTGGCACTCTGTGGAGTGATCCTCATCTTCAAAACCCTCTACTTACCTTTAAACAAACGACGGGGGACAAGGCCGAACCAACTCGCCACATCCAGCAGAGTTCGTTTGGGGGTATCTTGCCGAAATCGGGATTTTTGTTTAAACATTCACCAGCCATGTTAGGTACCAGGGGCAGTGACATAGATTGCCTTGGGCAAGGTAGTTGTATCATAAAAATATTCTGGGTCTCAGAGAAATGCAAAGGCTCTAGTATGTTTATTACAAAGTTTTTGTTGTAAATTTATATCTATGTGTAATTTGTAATTAATTGGCATGATTTATAATTGTAGTTTTTGTGGTACAATTTGTGGTGAAATTGTTATGTTTGCCTAATTATTGTATACTTGAGCTGTAGTTAAAATTTCATACTCATTAGATCATATCTAGCTTAGGTATAGATTTATTTAGGGTTTATGCTTTGTAAATCTAAATAACTAAGTTTAAGGAGCATATAAGATTCAATAATCATAAGCAAGGAACAAAAGCTAGAGCATGATTTTACGGGAAATAAATGAATGTTTTCATACTTTTTGTGAGTTAAATCATATTTACTTAATTTCTCTAAGACTAAATAAAACTTGTTTTCTAGAAGAAATTTATCTATCCTTCCTTAATTATCGAGAGAAAGTCTGACTTACTTATTTAATTAAAAAATTCAAATTTTTAAATTTAAACTTTTGAAACCGTTCGGTTTACCCCTCGAAGGATATCTTAAGACGGTTTTAACTGCTGCAGCAACCTTAACTATCCTACATAGTACCGCATGAACCACGAGAAAGTAAATCGCACTATCTTCAATCAATTTTTTTTTTTTTTTTTTTGAGAATTACTATCTTCAATCAATTAGACTGTTACTTTATTTTCTTATATACTTTATACTTCTATTTCACCAACTGGGCCTATTTCAAAATTCGGCTGGCCTGGGCCTTATGGGCCAAGAACCTGAAACCGCTTAGGCAAGACATCAGCAGGTGTGCGAGTATTGTGACTCTGAAAAAAAAAAAAGGGTGTGCTGTGTGCATACTACTTTGCTGTGTGCGAGTATTGTACATTTCCTCCGGTTCCAAAATATATATATTTAAGTTTCAAAAAAATTACAATTATGCTGTAGGAGTACGTACTAGGTTTTGGGAGTTCCTGAGCATGTTTTGGACTAGTTTGCCCCTCAGTTAGTGTATGGTTTGCAACGTGTTTAATGCAAGCACGCGTGATAGGTCGTTTGACGCTGACGCTTTGAGTTAATCGAGTCCATGCAGGCATGAACGGCCAAGACATTTTAATGCATGTTTTGCTTCTTTCTTTGCACCGCACCTTGCATGCATGGTCAAACCAGATCGAGGTGTTTTGGTTCGGCCTTTTTGAACTTGGGCCCGTTTAGATGCTAAAGTTTTGGTTTTTTTTCACTCTTTTCTATCACATCACATCCGTAATCCGTATATATGTTTGAAGTATAAAATGTAGGTAAAAATGATACGGATAATTATACTGGTTTAGATGGAACATTGAGACGATTCTTTTGAGGACTAGGGGTAGGATAATATTTACGCAAACAAACGGTCAGTGACGAGCTTGGCAGACAGGTGCTGTCGCTGCCGTGCTGCCGTTCTAAAATCGCAAACCGCGGTCGTGGAACCTTTCACGATGCACGTGTTTGGTTTGGCTGTGCCACTACTCCCGTATCGTGGACAAGCTTTCATACGGATACGGGCTAGCACTGGCTACTTGGAATGGCCCTAGGAACATTGAGATTCTCAACTAGGACTAGGGCAAGCAGAAGCGCAGGGCGGTCAGTGACGAGCTTGGCAGACAGGTGCTGTCGCTGCCGTGCTGCCGTTCTAAAAAGATCGCATGCCGCGGTCATGACTGTCGCGATCAACCAGATCTTCTCAGTGCCACTAAAGGATCGGCTCCGTTACTTTTTTCAAGAGTTATCCACATATAAATCAAACATTATAAATTTTTACCAATCATTTCTAAAAGTCCTTATAATTTCATAATATATGGATTATATGTTAGGATATTATTTCTTAAAAACAATGTTCAATGATAAACACATTTGACTTGGGATAAACCAGATGTGACATTTTCAAAAAAACGGACCAAAGTATATCTTGCCATTTTAATACTGCTAGTAGTACTTGAATTTTAAAAGGTTTTTTTTTTTTTTGAACGCAAGCAGGCAAGCCCGGCATATATTAATAAGTAGAAGAGTAGAGAATTATATGCATGCAAGAGGCGCAAACAACTTTCCTGATTGATGAAGTCAAACCGGAGGAGGGATACTGAATTTTAAAAAAGTTTGACTCTTTAGAAAAAACATAGTACTACTGTTTAGTTCAAGAGCCCCGAGAAATACAAACTCACTATTCACCTATCACATGAAAGCATCGGCGTGCTCAGATTTTACGGAGCTACTAAATTTGGTAAATAAAAAACTAATTACATAGTTTTAATGTACAGGAGAATGATGTCTTTTGAGCTTGGTTACATGGTAGGATAATGTTTACCACAAACAAATTTGATTGAGCCAAAAAAACTTTTTGATTTTGATTCGTAAAGTTTTTTTTCCCTTTTCCCACCAAAATAAACACACTCCATATTACTACTCAAGAGCAAGAGCCCCGAGATCGAGGATCCTGGAGCGATCGAAGTGGCCAATGAAAGCATCGGCGTGCTCAGATTTTACGGAGCTCCTCAAGATTTGCACGTCGTCAGCAATAGTCAGTAGTCTGCGCCAACCAGGAGAAGGGTGTCTGTCTGTACTCGCTTGGTGCATGTACCAGCAGCAGAGGTTTGTTGAGCCAAAATAAATCACATGATACTGGATTGCTTGTAAAGAAAGTTCCTGTACTCGTAAAGAAAGTTCATGAAAAAATACTACAAAAATTAGTATTACTCCAGTATAGAAAGAACGAAAGAGGGAGGCTAATGGCCATTTTGGTCTACGTACACGTCTACAAAAATTAGTATTTACTCCTACTCCGCTCCTGCATGTACTACTCGTCTACTCCTATAGTACCTGCGTTTGCCAAAGTCCAACCTCTCCATGCTAGTAGGAAAACGGGATACGCACCGCATGCACGAATCACAAAGGCAGCACGGCACGCAGCATTGCATCTCTGGTCTTGCATGCATGCCCCGGCCTATGGATGCTGCAGGCGGCAAAATGATGGCTCCAGAGTTTATTGGGCACGCGGACTACTGTACACGGCTGCAGCGGCTGGGAGAAAGGACCCTTGTACCCTCTGTTGGACGGACGCTATTGATGAGGGAGAGTTGCCACTGCATGCCGTACTGCCGTCCCTGCAAACCATCAGTGCAACATCGCTTCGCGTTTCTTGTTTTGCTAGCTACAGACACGGCACGTCAGAGCATGCACCGTTCACTATTGCTATTTCAGTCGGTCCTGCCACTGCCATGGGTAGACGGAAGATGGTAGAACGGCAAGTCTCAACGGTGCATTTCCGTGTTTCCATGAGCGGTTCAGTTTTTTTGCTATTTCCGTGTCAATGTGACGGTGATTGAAGTCAGTCAGTCGTCCAAGTAGCAGGCCCTCCAGCGCGCGCTGCGACCGCGCGGCCCGCCCATAGCAGGCCCTCCAGCGCGCGCTGCGACCGCGCGGCCCGCCCAAGCAGAAGCAGTCCATGCTGCTCTCGCAAAGCTACCAGAGCCAGGCAGCAGCAGCGCATGTGGGATCGGAGACCGCCATGCCGTGCTCGACGGCCGCTTACCAGCGGAGCCGCGGACAAACCGTACGCGGCATGGGCCCGAACGCGATCAGTCGACCAGATTTGACCGTGGTCCTTGACTTGTTACCCCGTGCCGTGCCGGCGTGCGCCGCGCCCCTGGTTGCCGGTTCTTTTGGCCAGGGACTGGGAGCCGGCCGTTGTCGAGCGGGCGACGTCGCCATAAATGGTCTTGTGTCCAGCGCCCCGCCCGGAGGTTTGTCTTCACTCTTCACTGCAGCCCGTGCCGACCCTTTGCGCGACAGCAGCTGGATTCAAACTTGCCCTGCCAGATGGGACCCGTAGGTCGAGGTTCGCCGGGAACGTTGCTACAAGGCAGAAACCAGAGAATCAGCCGATCAGATGCTGTGCGTCAGGTGGGCAGCCGGTGCCCACCGATTCTAGCTATCCTGGTTGTTCTCCCGTTTGGATCCAAACCATATATATTTATGATACCATATACTCGTAATTAACATTAGGTCCCATTTGATAATGGGAGTTCAATTAATTGTAGTTTAGACACATGTTTGAGATAAACTATACTCCTGCCGAAGGTTGAGTATAGCTTAGGGGTGTTCACTTGGTACTACAAGAAACTCAAAAAGTGCTACTGCAGTTCCCTGTCACATCGAATATCTTATCGTATTTTTTGGAGCATTAAATGTAGATAAATAAAAAAATTAATTGCACGTTTTTTGGTAAAAGTAGTCCCTCCGTCCCTTTTTAGATGTCGCTATGGGATGCGTGCGGTTAAACTTTCTCAACTTTGACCGTGTTTGTAGAAAATATGTGCAACATTTATATCTCCAAATAAATTTATTAAAAAACTAGACTTAAAGATTTTTCCGATGATACTAATTACTTTGCATAAATATTTATATATTTTAATATATAATTGCCGGTAGTTTGAAAATATTGACTTCTCGGGAAGCGAGAATGACATCTATTTAGGGACCGAGGGAGTATTGCTCCGAATCTTTTAAGCCTAGTTAGTCCATGATTGGACACTAATTACCAAATACAAACGAAAAGTGCTACGGTAGCCAACCCAAAACTTTTCACCAACTAAACACCCAGTTAGACACATGTTTGTACTAGTATCTTTTCTCAACCAAGGCTGCAGAGAATCTTTTATGATCTTTTTAAACACATGTTTGTGCTCCTGTCTCCTCTTTTCGTCAACTTAGAAGGCTGCAGAGAATCTTTTGTATGATCTTTTTCAAGTGGTAAATATTATCCTATTATGACGTTGCCTTTAAAAGAATCGCACCGAATGTACATCTAAACTGTGCAATTATTAGTTTTTATTTACCTAAATTTTATTGGCTCCTGTCTCCTTTGATGCGGTTGAGCTCGTCTACCATCAAAAGAGCAACTTTTGCCTGCCAGCCTGCAGCGCGCAGGCTTCCGATCGGCCCATGGGCCAAGGCGTATTCGCGTGAGTCGCAGCGTACAGTACTGTACCTATGGAGTACTACTGTACTACTATCATTCTTCGAAGAAAAAAATAAAAATATCAAAAGCTATCGGCCATGACGTTCCAGTTTTTTTTTTTTTTTTTTTTTTTTTTTTTTTTTTGAGAATGACGTTCCAGTTTGAACTGTCCCCAAGATCTAAGCAGGCAAGCAATACAGTAGTACTTTTTTAGATATACAATACAAGTATTACTGGTATTGTATCCAGTCCTTCAGTAGGAGTACAAGTATAGTATAGTACGGAGTAGTACAAGCGAATACAGACAAGAGGTAGACCTAGCGGCACACTGCACAGGTGCAGTATCCGCATGATTGCTCCTAGACGCTGCTGCGGCAGGTGTAGGAGTACACCTTCGCTTGCCGCAAGAGTAAACTCTCTGGTAGAAAATTTTCTAAAGGGGGTGTTTGGATCTGCCACCTCTGCAACCGTGCTGTTGCCGTGTGTCCGGCGGTGCGTTTAGTTTAGGAACTTTTCTAGAAGGATCAATTTTCCTTTGAGGATAGTGACGGAGATTTAGGCGGGCTAATAAAACTCTACCTATGTTTAACCTCTTTTAATCTATACAATTATATATAAAATACAAGGAGGGGCTCCACTTACCTGTAGTCTGTAGGGGGGTTTGAGCCCGGGCCGCCCAAGTGTCGGCTCCGTCCCCGTTTGAGGATGAAGGTTTGTTTTGTTTTTCTTTAAAAAATATTTGTATAACAATGTCCATGTTAGATAACAATGTCAATGTTAGATTTGTAACCGTAACTTCCTGCACCATAGGTTACGGCGGGCCTATTTGATACTCCCTCCGTTCTAAATTGTAGTTCACTTTGGCTTTTCTATATACATTGATTTTATTATGCACCTAGTTATACACTATGTCTAGATACATAGTAAATCAAATGAATCTAGAAAAGCCAAAGTGAACTACAATTTGGAACGGAGGTAGTACCACATATAAACCTTTAGTGACCTAGTAAACTTTAGGGAACTTTAGACATAAATAAACAATCAAACATTAAACTAAAAATGTACTAAACTTTAGGCTCCCCATCCAACTAGCCACTAGTTTATCATTTGGCAAAGGTGAACTAATTAATATAAGCTGAAAGATGACTCTGATCTGATTTATATCTAGGTGGAATATTTTCTCTCACTTACGTCGTGTTCGCTTGTCTTTGCTTATCTTATTTTAGCTTATTCTCTCCCACAGAATATTATTCAATCACCAAAATCAGCCATCAAATAAAATCAGTCGAACAACTTTTTAGTCCATACATCCAAACGTTATGAACTAAACTTTTAGTTCATTTATAATTTAATCAGTACCAGTGAACTTTAGTTTGGGATGATCTAAAACGACTCTAGTCATGTTACAAGCTTTTCTATGGTGTTTATAGTTATGGTACACACTATGTTTTCTCACCTAGTCTCATACAACATTAACTTTCCTTTTGCCAAAATTTGTTAGATAAATATGGCTTCAATTTCTCGCACATTTTCTATGACAACCACAATTTATCGGACGTTGCAAACTAGGGCACCAATTAAACATACACTATCAAGTCATTTTATTTGGAGATTAGGTGTTTTAAAAGGGAACGAATCAGATGCAAACCAACCTCTTTGTGCAAACCTGCACAATTTTAATCTGGGCCCCGCGGACGTTGATCCAAGGGGCACGGGAGATTGAGTAATTTTACACTTAACCAGCACTCGCCCTTAATCACACTTTTGCAAATCACCATGTTCTCCCAGATTACCATGTTCTCATTGGCAAACAGCCCTGCGCAATAACACTACACATCATTCAGAAATCATGATAGATAATTGAAATGGGACTTTTCATCTCAAATCCATCGAAACAAATTTTATTACGACACTTCCAGATTGCCCAACCGATGGCTACAAGCCCAGTAGTGTGAAATTTTTGACCATTTGGTAACCATTTGTTAAGCCATTCCTAGCATTGATTTACTGATCTCGGGATATCAGTTGCTCCTAAACATTTGGCTCTACATATGTAAAAGAACAAATGAGAGACTGGTATATTTTGATTACAAAAGAAACAAGATGGGTCGCCCTTCCATTGGCATTTCACCATAATATCTTTTATTAAAATAGCATCATTCATAACCGGCCAGGCCATTGAAAGATTTTGATCTTGGAGGGTATTTTATCCTTCCACGGTATTGCACACGTGAAGAGAAAAGAGTCGATAGATATGTACGTGCACGTTATTTTAGTTGTTTACTAATTACCACGTAAAGTATGTTAAAAAATACTGTAATTCTATATGTAGGCTGTCAAGTTTCCTATAGCACAAATACAAATGCCTGGAACCAAAGATTGAGAAAGGACACAGAGGAAGAGAAAGTAGGCGTATCGCTAGTTTTGGACGATTGACTACTGCAATTCATTGCGATTTTACTATGCTTTATATAGATTTGATTAGTACATTGGAAACTTATCGACTTGGGAAAGACTAAAATTGTTGTTTTTTTCCTTTTACGGAGGGGTACGAGGAGTACTGTTCCTGGTTGGTGTTTACTACTGTACGTTCGGAGTGCCCAATCAAAAAAAGACTCGCCAAAAAAAAAGAGACTTGTGTGAATGCGAAAGCCGGTTGGAAAACCTTCTGCAAGCAGGTAGTAGTAGTTCTCCAGGTTACAAAATGATTGGCAAAGAAGCATGTAACTGCTCTTTGCTTACTATTTGTAGCGTTATTTCTGCTCACCCAAACAGTAACTGCTCTTTGCTTACTAAAAGGGGGCACACCCGTGCTGCACCGGATCAGTCGGAATTCCCTGCTTGAGCACGAGTACTACTGTAGCTTCTTCGGTGCAGTGCTCTGGACTGGATTGCTGCCCCGGGACGGGAAAGAGATGGAGATGGACTGCTGCCCAGAGACGGGAGAGAGAAATCTTGTGCATTAAATGGAACGGATTTGTATCATCCGGGGCAGTGTAGATGCACACCACAGGTGAGTAGAGTAGTACTACGCTCGCTCGCCTTCCAGCTCCGTCCGGCATTCTTCCCCTCCACACCTCCTCGCTCGTCTCCTTTAAAATTCCTGGGCTCTTTGCCTTCCTCCGACCAAAACCCCTACCACCCCCGCGCGCCCACCAGAGCCACAGCAATGGCCTCCATCCGCAGCTCCCTCAGTGCAGCAGCCCCGTCCTACATCCCCAAGAGCGGCGCGCCACGGATCCCGCCGCCACCACACGCGCCCGGGCTCGTCACGTACGTCTGCATGCCCCAGCCGCCGCCGCCGGAGTACCTGCTGTGCGCGACGCCGGAGTTCCTGCTGTGCCCGCCCCCGCCAGGGTTCCTGCCGACCCCGCCGCTGGCTCCACCCCCGCCTCTGCCTCCTTGCTGGAGCGCCCCGCAGGCTCCTTGCGTCCCGGGCGTGGTGTACGGAGCCGAGTTCCTTGGCGGCGTGGTGCTCCACGGGCACGGAGCTATGGCCATGGCTCCTCCCGATGTCTGGCCGCTACGACGCCATCCTGAAGCAACAAGGATGCAACAGCGAGCGGCGGCAACCGCGGCGTCGTGCGGCGTGAAGGCCGCCGTGCACGCGCAAGATGCGGCGCCCAACCAGCCGTCGCCGCGTTCGGTGCTCGTCGTTACGAGCCCGCCCGTCTCGCCGACGACGTCCCTCCCGGCGTCGTTCCCGTACCCCGCGCCGCGGGCGGGCGAAGCAGAGGCGCAGGCTGCGCCTGCGCGGCGGGCCGAGTCGTGCGCGGCACCCTTCCACGGTGTTCGTACGCCACACCGTCAAGCCGCGACAGTTCTTCGACCCAAGTTCTGAGAGGACCAGTCTTATGATCCGGAACATTCCCAATGATTTTACGTGAGTCTTGCCTTATTTCCTTCTGTTGGTCGTCGTCTTGCACTGCTCTTGTATTTGCTCTCGCAGTCCGGTTTTATTAGAAGCTAGTAGGTGAAGATGGATTTAGTGTTGATTCGTTTTGACGACGCAGGAGGAAGAGGCTGATGAACATCCTTGATGAGCACTGCTTCATCGAGAACAAGAAGATCGCGCCGGGCGGGGTGAGGTCCGAATACGACTTCCTCTACCTGCCGATAGATTTCAGGTAATCTTTGCCGTTGCGTACTATTGGATGGATCTTCTCGTCTAGCAAGGCTATCCGTGACCTCGTTCGTTGCATTTGCCCAGGAGCCTTGTCAACAAGGGCTACGCCTTCGTCAACATGACCTCGCCGGTGGCGGCCCGCCGGCTGTGGGAGGACCTCAACGGGCACCGCTGGGCTTTCAAGAGCTCGGCCAAGACCTGCGCGGTCGACTATGCTGTTCTTCAGGTACGTTGTTCGTCTTCGATCGCTTTCCCTGACGCCGCCATGGCGTATCAGAATATTAATGACGTGCTGCCCTTGCTTGTTCTCCGGCCGTTTGGATTCCTGCAGGGGCTTGACGACTTGGTCAGACATTTTTCTGTATCGCGCTTCGACTGCCACACTGAGGAGTTTCTGCCGGTGCGGTTCGAGCCGCCGCGAGACGGCACTCGACCGGCGGAGGGAGCGATGCATGTCGTCGGCAGGCTCGGCCGCCCCCGCGCTAGAGATGGGAAGTAATCCGCCTCCTCGCGCTTGCTTCACCCCTGGCCGCGCCGCTTCATATCTTGCATTCTATCCGTTCAAGGGAGGAGCGGATAGAACGGGAGATACGATTCGCCTGGCCTCTTTGATTGCCTACTTAGAGTAATCTTCTTCTGGATTAGTTTCATTTCATATCCATCTGCTTTTGATCGATCTCGAATCGATCTAGCTAGGTTTAGTGTTGAAGCTCAAGTTGTTATTGTTGTATAATATGGGTTTGTGGCCGTGTTAGTCTGTTAGCAGCGTGTGTCTTGTTGTCTGATGATGAGGTTATGATCTGATGTTGAGGCTAGAGTAGGACGAATGTCATAGTGTGAGCCAGCAAAAAACCTGTTTGTTTCCCCGGAACATGGGATTACTTGTAGCCCTCTTAATTCCTTCGCATGACGATAAATCATCATCTTCGTTTAATGCCTACTTTCGCCTCTTGTTTTCTTGTGGCATGAAATGGTTATTTGAATTGAATTTCTTAATAATATGCATGGAATATCATGCTTGACATTGAAATACAATGCAGACATGGTATCATTAGCTGAATTTTGGTTTTTGTTCTTGTGTTCATTGAATCTGTAAATTTTTAGGCCTAATAGTTGTATTTGGTTCTTAGAAGTATTTTGAAGTTGTTGATTAAGTCACGTATTTATACTTTATTTTGCAATGAGAGAAATTAGATCCTGAGATTGAATACAACAGTTTATTGAACACTGTTCTTGGGTCCAAGACACGTATGGCCAATGTGCCGTGCTAAAACCGTTTTTGGTTTCGGCAGAGATTGGCAATTCATCAAGATATGTTGTTTGATTGGTGACCGTGGCTGCCAGTGAAAGTGTGGCGAGTAAAATGGCGCTAAAGAGTGTGACACAAACACAAAAATTGTGGCAGTGAACCGTACACTGCTGAAAGTTCTGTGGGTAAAACTAACCTTTTCAGTGGCAATTTTTTGTCACTGATCAAACATTTGTTTTTTTGAGCAAAATTTATGATGACCCTCATTGCCAGATTAGATTTCCGCCATCTTATTTAACCTTTGTTTGATTCTAGTTTTTATCCTATTCTTGTTGATTGATTTGTTGGCAAAGTCTGGTCCAGGTTTATCTTTCAGTTTGATGCATCACGCTTTTTTGCAAACGATGCTTGTTTGGCAAAGCTGTTTTGCATTGCTACTCAATGATTATTCAATAATCTTCTGATTTTGATTCGTGATTTTGGTTTCAAATGAACTCATTGTTTTACATATAGCGTACCCATCCCTTGGAATGTTATAAATGTCGACAAAATATGAATGCAAACCACTCAAGATTTACGGCAAAACCCTTCCAATGTGGGAAATAAAACCATTAAACAAACACTCCTCTAATTACGAATCTAAATTGTACAAAACTATTATGAAAAATATTATAGAGTTGAAACCTAGCAGGGTATATGTATGTCCACTCCGGCCCCTTATCCACAACCGTACACCCCTAAGCATTCCATTATGGACTGAATTTGGAACATACTCAAAACAGGCCATAGTTACTTTTAAGCAGTTTAAAATTGTTGCACATGTCCCAGGAGGAGGCCTGCGACCGCCATCGAGAACGGACGCCTACGACAGCTAGGACATGGACATCGACATCGACTTCGACCCTGGTTTTCGCCGAGAATGGACGCCTTTACCGCGGTCCTCGCCCCGATGCTGGTGGCGTCTTCGTCCCAATTTGGAAACAAGCATGGAATTTAAGGGTGTCCGGTACGCCCCCATTAGAACGGAATGAAAATCATAGAAAATTTTATGGCGCCCTAGTTCTATAGGAAAACTGCGCTAATTTTTGAATAATATGGAGGCTTGGCAATAGCACGTTTTTTTGTTGTGGCGACGCCGTGCCCCAGCCGCCGGCGGTCACGTTTTATCTTTATTTCAAGACTCGGTTTACTGAATTGAATACAATAGCTCTGGGGCCATCTTTAAAGTTTTTTTTTTGGAATTTTTTTAAACAAAATATCTAATCAAGGACAATTTGGTTGTTTTTGCAAAAAAAAGCCTAGTTAGGCATACCTCAAGCCAAACAAATGTGGAATACAATGTCTAATTCAGTAGTAAAAATTTTCTAGTACTAAACACACAACATTTTTTTTTTTTGAGTAAAATGCATCTCATAGAAACTTCTCTTTATGTCTGTCTCTTTGGAACCTTTGTACTTATTCATGTTTTTATAAACGAGACTATGAAAGGCTCAAGCAAAGCCTTAATGCTTAATTTAGCATTTTTTGCAAACGATTTCAATCCCAAAGTCTAATGCATTCAAAAATAACCTAAATCTAATGGTTTCAAAATTGTAAAACTAAAAATTACATGCCTCTCATCTTTATGAAAAGTATTAAACACAATATACTAAAGTAAATATTTTTATAAAAATAAATAATACAAATGGTCAAACAAAATGATATGGAGTCTGAAATGGTAATCTTAATGGGATGGAGGGAGCACAACTCTTGCATTTGCCCGATGGAATTCTTGTAGATCTATACAAAGATCAACTCTCTCAGTGTGACAATTTTAGTACTAAAATCCATTCCAAATTATGACTTAACTTTGATCACTGTCTTATTCAAACTTTTGTGCAATATATCACTTTTTTTTTGCTGTGACCTGCTTTATTTTTTTTTTTTTTTTTTTTTTGCACAAAATTTCTTTAAAAATGACTTGAATTTAACTCCGTCTATGCCAAATTTATGGTAAAAAAAGACCCAGATCGAAACGAAGGAAGTATAATCTGAAACAAAGGAAGAAGTTGATTTTTAGGTTGGTTTATTTTAATTTGGCCTTGTTTATTATGGCTAAAAAGTTTCTTAAAACTAAAATTACATTTCCCTATCCTTATGAAGAGTATTCCAATATACTAAAGTAAATATTTTTAAAAAAATAAATAAAAAATGGTCAAACAAAATATGTTCGGAGTAAATAAATCTTAATGGGATGGAAAAAACAACTCTTGCATTTGCCCGATGGAATTCTTGTAGATTATACAAAGATCAACTCTCTTTAGTGTGACAATTTTAGTACTAAAATCCATTCCAAATTATGACTTAACTTTGATCACTGTCTTATTCAAACTTTTGTGGATAATATTTACTTTTTTTTTTTTGCTGTGACCAGCTTTTTTAACAAAATTTCTTTAAAAATGACTTGAATTTAACTCCGTCTATGCCAAATTTATGGTAAAAAAAAAAAACGAAGTATAATCTGAAACAAAGGAAGAAGTTGATTTTTAGGTTGGTTTATTTTACTTAGATAGATTTGAGCAGATTACAGTGCAATCCCAGCACGGGGCCGGCAGAACGTGCGGAGAGCCTCCAGCGCCACAATTCCACGAAGCACCAGCGTGCCACAAATCCCCACTACAGGCCATGCCATCTCCTGTCGAGTTGTTGGTCCTTCCTCGACGTGCTCCGTGCAGTCTTGCCAACTTTTGTCCCTTGGAGTAGTAGGAGTACTCCTACTGCTTGGGCTCGTGGATGACGACTCTGCCGGACCAAGCCATGAATGGGATTTGACGTCGGAGGGCCCGGAGGGAGGAAATGGAAAACTGGGCAAGAAAAGTGCGCAGCATTGTCCTTGTACGCACTTCTTTTTCTCTCCCCATCTAGTACACGTCAGTCCGCTCGCTCAGTCTCACTCTCCCGATCGAGGAGTGTTCCTGTGCGAATGCAGCTGTCCGGAGCACATGGGTTAGTGAGCTTTTTATTTTTTTGAATTTATGAATGAAATCGTCCTAGCAGCCGCAAAAGAATATCAGCCGAACAACCATGATACAGTATTTGTCTCCAAAATGGATTAGTTGACATTCTGGGGGTATTGGTCGTCTCATCTGCTGTGTCAAGGGGGGAAAAAAAAGGCAAATAGGCCCCATGAACATTACGCTATTTGGGGACACGCAGTGCCGGCTAGTCCAGGTCACCGTCGTTGGTACATGTGGCTAGTATGGAGTCGCCACATTGTTCAGGCATTTCGATGAATCATCTCAAGCGTCTCGGTGCTGAATGATGAAAATACATTAAAAAGACATATGTTTGGAGGCTGGAATGAAACTGTATTCTTTTGTGACAAGGATGTTGCGGGACGCAGAGCATAACATCTAAACAAGGCTCAAATGATGAAGGCCCCATCGCCATGCCATCGTTCCCCCATCCATGCCATCGTTCTCATGGTACTCCTACACCGCATCGTGCGCGCACCACCACTCCCCGGCCATGGCTCCCTGCTCGGTCTCGTCTCGCACGCGAGGCGTGGCGGGGCGGGGCGGCCATAGCCATCAATCCATCATCCCAGTCGACAAACAAGTTCCTGTGCCGGATGGTTGCACTGCAGCAGCCGCAGCATGCCTGCAAGGCTGCAACACTCGACTGCACCCTGTTGTACAACTCCCACTGCACCTTGCCGCGTGTGCATGGCGTTGCCGCGGAGTGACGGGCACAGGGCGCACAGCACTGACGCAGGGCTCGGCCTTCCCAACTGCTACTGCACTGCAGTGCTGGAGTACAGTGCGGAGTTGTAAACCCAAGCAGAGTCAGGCAGTACAAACTGCTGAAGGCTACTCGTAGCTAGGAGTGGGCAGTGGGCAAGGAGTAGGCAGTGTGGACAACACCAAAACA
The DNA here is from genome assembly GCA_015847255.1 of Hyparrhenia diplandra. Taxonomy (NCBI): domain Eukaryota; kingdom Viridiplantae; phylum Streptophyta; class Magnoliopsida; order Poales; family Poaceae; genus Hyparrhenia; species Hyparrhenia diplandra. The sequence goes on along the minus strand of JADLZK010013281.1, from coordinate 118,499 downwards.
CAAGTACTAGCACACAAAGTAGCACAAGCTCCCCCAGTACACCACGCCACACCACATCATCACTTAGGGTGTGATTGGTTGCTCGGAACCAACTTGTCCCGGACGAAAGAGCCATCCAGGCTGCCCTCATCCCCGCTATATAGTCATGAGCTGAGCTTGTTGTTTGGTTGCTCACCATATTTGGTTGCCCGAACAAATCTGCAACACCTGCCACTCTCACAAGGTTTTAGCTCTTGGGGAGAGCACCATGTTTGGTTGCCTGGTGGGATGTGATGGACGAACAAAAAATATTATCTGCAACACCTGCCACTCTCAGAACAAGCCTTCCACTAGTTTTAGCTCTTGCAAAATCTCAAAGAGGACCTTCACATGAATGACAGGTTCAATAACTGGTCTCTGGCAGGTGTTTCTTTTAGTGCTGCTAGAGCTTATTTGGGTATCATGTGACACAAGCACCCACCACAACTTTTCAAGTGGCTGTGGAAAACCTTCTATCAACCAAAGCACAAATTTTTCTTCTGGCTTCTCTTGAAAGATGGGCTCAGCACAAGAAACATTCTTAGAAAGAAGACAATAACCCTCCAAAGTTACGATTGTGTTCTCTACCAAAACTCTACAGAAGAAATAGTGGAACACCTTTTCCTAGGCTGTTATTTTGCAGTAGCTTGCTGGAACTCAATTGGGGTCATTATCCATAACCAGGGCAACATTCTACAAGCGATTGAAGAAGTCAAGAGGCAGATCAATCCTGAGTACTTGTTAATGGTCACCATTTCTATGTGTTGGGCCATTTGGTGTGTTCGAAATGACTTCATCTTCAATGGTATTCAGCCCCACCCGACCAAAGTCAAAGAGATCTTCCAAAAGAACTCAAGCTTGTTGCCTTAAGGGCGGCCGCTAATCATAAAGCTACCTTTGATCTATGGATCCAGAATTTCTTGTAATTTGTATTTTGAGTTTCATTTTCTTTGTTTCTTTCTTTGTTTCTCGAAGGTCTGTACTTTCTTTTTGCTTTTTGTCTTTTTAGGCTTCTGGCCTGAACTCTCTTTTCTTTTATCAGTAAAATCCTATAGGGGACCCCTCTAGTTTCATCAAAAAAAGTTTTTAGGTGTCACCTTGGATGTTTCATGGGATGTCAGAAAGGATTTTTAGACACTAATAAAAAACTAATTACATAACTCAAGTGGAAACCGTGAGATGAATTTATTAAGCCTAATTAATCTGTCATTACCATATGTGGTTACCGTAGTAGTTATGGCTAATCAAGAACTATTAGGGCATGTACAACGTGGCATTTAAGCCCATCAGTATGATGCACTTTTGTAAAAATGTCCTTGAGGAGCTAGAGATGGGGCGTCCTCATCGTCTCATCAGACGACGACATCGGCTCGTGCTCTGAGGCTAAATCGACGTTGCGCCTCCTGCTGTACTGGCCGCTATGAGCTGTCATCGATGTCATCTGATCTAGTACTCACGCCAAATCCGTTGTTCAAGGAACGGAGAGGAAAAGCCCCCGACCCTCATCGCAGTCGTGCCATTGGCGGTGATGCACTTCGCACCACCACGCGGGCTACTAGAGCCATAGTTCTCATGGCTGCCTAGACATTCAGAGTTGAAAGCTGTTGCTGCTCACCTAGCGCACGAGTCACTGTAGTCGCTGCTCGCCTTGACCGGACCGCCTAGCTTGATTCGCTCGACTCGGTCCTAGTTCTCTCCGCCTGTCATACTCCATCCAAGTTCCCAACTATACAGGGTAACAGGAGGAATGGATAAGATCAGAGGTAGCAACAATCTTTGTGTTTGTTTTTAGCAAAAAGAACATGGACCCTACTTGTATCCAAACTTTATGTTTTTATAGGAACGTTTATGCGGGCCATATAATGCTATATGAGATAAATTAGCGACACAATGGTATATGGAAATCATGTTTATACTTGATCATGGATATATAGAAGCAATAAATATTAGGAGAGAAGGGTGGTGGTGGAAGGAGACTTCTTCCGGGCTTCCTCCGGTTTATATATCTGGCCGTCGATATGGATCAGACGGCTGGTGTTCCATTGGCCCTCGCCCCGTCGATGGTGATGCTTGTTTGTTGCGCAAGCAGAAGAGAAGGTTTACGGCCAGGACTCAATTGAGCAGACAGAAAAAACAGGCTGAAAAAAAAAATATGGTAGAAATTTTTTTCTCTTTAGAATTACTAGCAAAAACATGCCCGTGCGTTGCACCGGGGGTACAATTCATTATCTTTATTGTCCGATACTTATGGCAATAGCAAATATGTCCAAGTGTCCTAACATGATGTTTATTGTGGTTGCTCGTGCATTGCAATGGAAAAAAAATTATATCAATCATAAAATCATAAATTATTAAAAAGTTTAATTAACTGCATAAATGCTATAATATCAAATACAATTATCATGGATCCATAATATTATAGTTTTTTGAGAGACCAGAACTAACTGGGGCGAGTGTAAAATTGGGTCAACCATGGCTCTTAAGCATCTGCCACTGGATTTGTATAAAAATAAGGAAGATGTGCATCTCCTAACATATGTCTATGGATATGCCACTGAGCATTAACTTAAATTGAAGTTGTATTATAATATGACTATTCAAATAACGCTTCAATTTAGAAAAAAAAAAAACAAACTTTTAATTTTTTTATTGGGCTTAGGCATCAGAGCCTTGGCCAACGCTCAAACAGTATTAGTTAGACGTTTTGTTATTTTGAACATTTAACTTTGATTTTTTTTACAGGAGTATAATTATATTTGGATCAGTTTGATTTTAATTTGAATTTAAATTGTTGGCTATTAGCTATAGTTAAAATTTAACTATTACGCTGTTTAGATTCCAGTTGTTAAATGCAAATGCTAAAATATATGTAGACTCATGAGTCCATGACTCATCACTCTTTTTTATCACCCATGTCATCCATACCTGAGACATATATTTTTTTTTAAAAAAATCCATGAGAACGTGGAACAACCTGCTCCACATATGTGCAGTCCACCGCATCAAGCCATCGTCACTGATGCTCCTCTCCATCCCAATTCCCCATCGCCGTCGCCGTCGGTGTTCCAATCTCGCTATCGCTCTCTTCATCCTCACGCACGGTCGATTCCAAGGAGTTCCGTCATCAGTCTTCACGCATGGCCGGAGTTGCGTCATCGGTCCACACGCATGGCCGTTCTCAGCGACCCGGTGGCCCATGCGGCCCCGCGCCATGAGCTCCGGCGACCGCACGCCGGCACAGCTTCCCGCGCCGTCACGTCTCCCCTGTACGCGTCTCCCAAGCTCGGTCAGGTGGGTGGCCCTGCCCGGTAAATCCTACTCCCTCCGTCCCATCGAGACCGACGTTTTGATTTTTGAACTTCATCTTTGGCTATTCGTCTTATTCAAAATATTTATTCAAATTATAAAATAAAATAATCAATATTCAAATATCTTCATTGATAAAATAAGTCGTAAAAAAATAAATTATATTTATGTAAAAATTTGAATAAGACGAAGCATCGAATAAGATGGCACGGAAACCGGGTGACAAACTTCGGTGGGACGGAGGGAGTATCCATCTAACGGACGCTTCCTCGGAGGTGGAAAACCCTCGTTCGCACGGAGTTGCAGGCCGGGCGTGCCGTCGCCGCCGTTCGGCCCGCGGAAGCCACGCCTGTCGGCGGCCAGCCTCGGGCGCCGCGATCGCGTGGGCCCAGTTGCAAGATCCGCGGCGCGTGGAGCCGGGCCGCGGCGTGCGGTGTCGCGACTCGTGAGGCCGCGGTGTTGTTCCGCATGAGCTGTAGCGGGGGAGTCCGCGGAGTTGCGCTGGCCGCTGCCGGCGTCGGCTGGTGCCGCTGGTCGTCTGTTTGCCTAAGCTCGGTCGTGGTTCCTAGTCGCACGGACCGGCTAGCGTGTCTTGGATCCTTGTTCTTTTGTAGTCGAGTTTGGATTGCGTATGTTGTTGCTATTAGTGTTCCATCTAGGTCCGTTGTCGATTTTCTTTTTCCTAGCCGGATAGAGCTTTTCCCTTTTTAATCGGTGTGGAGAGTCCTATGACAGACGGACGGCGTAAATTTTCGGCGAAAAAACGGTGGCGAAAAAGAAAGGTGAAAAAAGAGGTGGGACTGAAATTTTCTCTTTTTATTAGTAGGTATAGATATAGATATAGATATGAATTTAGAGTACGATCAAGATCGATAGGCTTAGGGCAAGTACATTACTACATGTCGCCATCTCCGGTTGTCTAATGCGAAGGCCACATAGGATTTTTTGCTGATGTGGAAGAGAGAGGGGTAGGTGAGAGAATGAGACGGTTGTTTCGCGAAACAATCACCTCATAAGCTGAAATTTAGGACTATGAGACCACCTCATAAGATTACGTGACAGTTTATGAGACTGTCTATTAGACAACATCAATGTACTTGCCCTTAGCCCACATAAAAATGAGCTCATCCTCCAATAATAAGGCCCAATGGGTCCTTGTGCAGCCGCGGTGTCCCATTCTCCACGCGACCCCGCCGGCGATGTCGTCGGACTCCCGGTGGAGCCGCCATCGCCGTTGTCGGGTCTAGCTCTGCTGGGCGCGCCACCATCTCAAACGTGCCCCTTGTGCGCTTCAACGAGGATTACCGCCACTCTTCCTCGCCTGCCCCTGCCCGCGACTCGCTCCTGTTTGGCAGAGCCTGCCCGGCACCGGCACCCCTGCAAACATCGCCGGGGTCTTCTCTGCACTCGGTCCCGCACCTCGCAGAATCCGCAACACCGTGGCCCTCACGCTGATCTGGTGAGTCGCAACCTAATGATCTTTGACTCCATCCCTGCTAGTACAGCGGGAGAGCCTGCTGCGCCTGGAGACTCGAGCGATGGGCCGGCCTACCGCACCTCTCCGACGACGGCTGCCCAAGCCACCTCCCGCTTTTTAGCAAAATAAATATGTGACCCTCGTTGTAGTCCCTCGCCCCCTTTCTCTACCCATCTCGCTTGTAGGCTACGCACCAGTTGTCTTAGTTGAGGATGATGCCTGCAAGATGCAAGGCACCAGTTTGTTTGTGTGGCTTACACAAGGTAATGTGCAAGTTGCAATCAAACTTTACAGCAGATGAGCCTTCTGAAATCTACTAAATTGCAAGAAGCTGCAGGAATAGATGAGCCTTCTGAAATCTACTAAATCGCAAGAAGCTGCAGGAATTTGCAGCCAGAAAGACCTTATTGTCCTAGTTGCTCGTAACATAATGCTTCATGGCCTTGAACGCTTTATTGCCTTGGCACACTACTCTGAGGTCCGAGCAGGTCCTTGTGAAGCTAGTTTGTTATCTGTAACAAGATGGAGACATGCAAAAAACTGAAAACTAGCCAAGATAACAAGTACTCTTGCATCTCAGCATTTGATGCACTCTGACTTGGCCGATTGACCCCATGCTCAAGAAAGTCCCTGGAACACTTCAGTGGCTTGATGACGATGCTCCTTTGCAGGAGAGTTGCTTCTGAAACTTGTTTCTAATTGCTTGCAACTCTTGCAGAGCAACTTCGATCGGCATGCGATCCATTGGAATCTCCTCACAACAGCGAATCCCTACTTCCAGAATGGAAGTGATGCAAGCGATTCTCATATCCTTTACACTGCTGGTGCTGCACATCAAAGTGCTTGTTTCATCATTTTCCATCCCTATTAGTAGCTGTTGGTCCATTGTAATACTCACTCTGTCAGGCAGTGCCATTTGAACATAATTGCGGATCCCTATGGCTCCTTCGAATTCACTATCCGTTGGTCTTTTTCCAGTAAACATCTCCAGCAATAGAGTGCCATAGCTATAGACATCACCATGGGTGGAGGCTTCATTGCCCAGTCCATACTCTGAAACCAACCAAAATAAGTTATTTTCTTAATAAAGAAACCTCTCAAGAGATATATATTTGAAAAGAACTATATTTCAGTGCTTAACTTAAATTTTATGAGTGGAGGCTTCATTTTTCTGTTGCTGTTCATAAAAGAAATCCATACGTTTTAATTGAGGCCAGTGTTGCGGGGGTAAATTAGAAGAGAACGAAGTAGTAAACACAAACACACCCGGAGCTGCATAACCAATTGATCCTCGCATCGATGCCCAGCCACTTGATTTCTCTGAATCTTGATGCCGAAACCTTGCAAGCCCAAAATCACCAACATGGGCAACCATGTCACCATCCAGTAGAACATTGCTTGGTTTAAGATCACAGTGAATAATTGGCACTGGCTTATAGTGGTGCAGATACTCAAGTGAGGATGCCACATCAATTGCAATGTTTAATCTTGCAATCAGATCTAGTGCCCTTTGTTCACCATCTTCATTGATATTTTGGTGTAGCCATTGGTCTAAATTTCCATTCGGTAGAAACTCATATACAAGGGCTTTGAAGTCATGGCCCTGGAAGTCAATACTTGAGCAGACCGTCAATATCTTCACAAGGTTCCAATGTCGAGCACATCTTAAAGTCTCGCATTCTGCAATGAAACTTTGAAATGCACCACATTGCATGAGGTTGAGAACCTTAACAGCAACAGCTACATGCTGGCCACTGCTTCTCATTCTTCCTTTGTAGACTGAGCCAAAGCTCCCTGCTCCAATGAGGTTATCGGTTGCAAAACCATTTGTTGCATTGGCCAATTCAGCATATGAAATCCTCATATATTGTTCATTCATGACTGACTCTTGTATGTTTGCTTTTTTAATCCACCTCTTTTTGCAGAACGCATAGAGTGCAAATACCAATGTGACAAAAATAAATGCACTACATGTAGAAACTATCATGGCAAGTTTTCGATTTGGCTTCTTGGTTTTGTGGTTAGAACATGGTGGCAATTTCAGTTGAGGGATACCACCACACAGGCCCTCATTCCCAGCAATCAAGATGGCAGTCGCATTGCTGAATACCCCATCACTGGGAACTTCACCTTGGAATTTGTTGAATGAGAGATTCAATGAAGAAAGGCCTCTCAGGTTCCCAAGGACTTCAGGGATGATCCCAGATAAATTATTGTAGGAAAGATCTAGCCTCAAGAGGCCGCTTAGATCTCCTATCGACAATGGAATTTCCCCGTCAATGATGTTTTTAGATATATCAAGATATTCCAAGCTTTGACACTCACCAATGGAGGTTGGAATATCACCAGAAATGATATTATTAGATAAATCGAGTGCATTGAGACTTTTGAGGTTTCCCACTTCTGATGGCAAAGTACCGGATAAGGAATTATGTGCAAGATACATGTAAGCTGACAAGGTTGATACGGAAAATAGTTCTGTAGGTATTGGTCCATTAAGGTTGTTTTGAGAAAGATCCAATGCTTGAAAAGGGCAGTGGCTGAGACTAGAAGGTATAGCTCCATTAATTGCATTTTCCCTCAGGATAAGTGTAACAAGTGTTGTAAGATTGCCAAGTGATGTAGGGATGGGTCCTAACAAATTATTGTTTAATAAATATATTACAATTAACTTGTTGAGTTTACCGAGGGATGCTGGAATAGCGCCTATGAGAGTATTATTACCCAGGTAAAGTTCAGATAAGTTGATGAGGTTCCCTATTCCTTCCGTTATTGTTCCGGTTATATGGTTATCTTCTATGCTGAGAAACCACATTTGTGTGGAGAGATTACCGATTGAATTTGGTAGCAAACCTCGGAGTTTGTTGCCACCAAGATCTAAGGCCTTCAAGTTGCTGCAATTGGTCAGAGCAGTCAGGAAGCCCCAGTCAGCATCATTTGTTGCTTCAAACTGATTTCGTGCTAACGTCACTTCGGACAGGTCCTTTTGGCGAGTTCCCAGGCATTGGGGGATTGTTCCAGACATGAAGTTGTCGAGTATTTGAATGACTGTAAGTGTGGAGGTGTTGCACAGGGACGATGGGATCACACCATGAAATGGATTGGATGCCACACTGAAAAAATTTAGTTTTGAAAGCCTAGTTCCTAGATTCGCTGGAAGAATCCCACTCAAGTTGTTCTGCTGTATGTCTAGGGATTCAAGAGAAGAAAGGTTGAGCATCGAGGACGGAAAAGAGCCTTGTAGATAGTTAGTGTCAAGATGAAGTTGAGCAAGGTCATGGAGGTTTCCAAGTGCATGGGGTATGTAACCTGTAAGATTGTTAGTGGAGAGGGACAATACTGTAAGCAGCTGAAGATTTCCTAATGATTCTGGGATATGACCAACTAGACGATTTGTTTGAAGATCTAGGGTTACCAGCGTAGAGAGGTTTCCTAGCCAAGAAGGAATAGTTCCTTCAAACCGGTTGCCCCCCAATTCAAGTAAGTTGATAGACAAGAGGCCGTGTAGTGGTGGGATACTTCCTTCAAGCTCATTAAGAGGAACGCTAAGAAAGGTCAATGCTGTGAGGTTTCCAAGTGAACTTGGGATTGTTCCGGAAAACTGATTGTCACCTAGAGCTAACATGAGGAGATTTACAAGGCTTCCCAGCTCTTTGGGGATTTCCCCTGTCATGTTGTTCTCTTCTAGGATGAGCTCTTTTAGATTCACAAGGCTTCCAATCCTGGAAGGGATGCTTCCTGTAAGCCTGTTATCAGCAAGACTAAGTAACTGGAGATTATGCAGCGAACTAAATTCACTTGGTATCCCTCCCTGCAGATTGTTAAAGTGGATAGAGACGTTGACAAGGCGGCTGCAGTTGGAGAGTGATGGTGGAATCTGCCCATAGATGGAGTTGTACTCAAGCAGCAGAGTTTCAAGATCATGGAGCTTACCGAGGTCTTGTGGCAGGATGCCGTGGAAGCGATTCTGCGAAAGGTGTAGCCGCCTCAAGTAGGTGAGATTTCCCAAGGAAGGAGAAATCATACCAAGAAGGTTGAGCTTGGCAAGGTCCAACGCCACCACACGGCCACGACGGTTTCCGCTCGAGCCGCACACCACACCGCGCCACTGGCACATTGGAATGGTTGTGTTACCCCATGATGCTAGAGCTTGCGTTGGGTCACTCCGTATGTGTGACTTGAATGACATAAGGGCAAGGTGATCCGAGACATCGGGGGCAGGTGTGAGTGAGGCATGCGCCATGTATGTTGCATACCATGCAAGGGAGATGGAAGCGAGCAGGAGATACACAAGGAACATTGCTGCTAGCTGTCAATGGTGGGTGCGTGGTTTCTTTGGGATGTTCGCAGGGCAGCATTCATGCATGGTGCTTATATGGTTGGAGTCTGCTGGACTTGGTAGAGAGTGAGCGATGCAAGTCAGTAGTCCAAGTCACCGCTAACCCCTTTGATTAGCAAATGGGTGATGACTGGATCAGCCGTGTAAGACAAGGCACTGCTAGTGGCCAGTCTTGGTGCTTTCCTTTCAGGTCTATCTTTTTCTTGCTTTGGTTTAGCCGTGTAAGACCGTCAACCAAGTCACATTCAAAAGTCAACAATGGCCAAAGCACGCTGCTCTGGGTGGACTCCTGGCTTGCGGAGACGTCCACCCAGTCCATGGCTTCGGCGCTCTTTGCGCTAATCACGAGGCCTCTCAATAGCCGTAATCTCTGACTGCTTAAAGGTGTGGAACGCAACTGAAGGCGTCACGCTAAGCAGCATGCCCGATCGGCTTGTATGGAGATGGGCGTCGGATGGTAACTTCTCGGTTCCATCTGCTTATGAGGCTCGGTTCCAACAGCCGGAGAGCATCGACCACACCATGGTGGAATGCTCCTTCTCCAAGGAAATCTGGTGGCAGGTGCACTCGGCTCTGGGCGAAACGAACCAACTGCCCCTGTGCAACTCCGTTCTGGACTGGTGGAGCGCCTGGAGAGCGCAGTGGACAGGAAAAAACTTAGGTGAGCCGATGGGGTCCATACCATGCACATGGGGTCCATACAAGTATTTGAGACATAAAACTCTAACCCAAGTGGAATATATGCTTTGTGACTCACATTTTTGTCTAGCTTGATGAAAGTCAAACAAGTTTTTTTGGGGGGCTTGGGAAAGTTTCAGTTGGGCGATGGAAATCAAATACGCTTTTGGGAGGATCCTTGGTTAGATAATGTTGCCTTTAGCAATCAACACGCCAATTGAACTCTAAAAAATCAACACGCCAGTCTGTATAACATTGTTAGACAGAAAAGTGCTGCGGTCGATTAAGGTTATGAGCTCTAAGCCCTTGAATGTCTCTTTTAGAAGATCTCTGGTTGGGGATAATTTAATCGCCTGGCAGTATTTGGTAGCCAGGGTAATGAAGAATATCCAGCTGGTAGAAGATAACAGAGACTTATTCATTTGGGCGTTGAAACAAACCGGACTTTTGCCGTGTGCTCTATGTATAAAGCATTGTCGAAAACAATGTTATACCTCATACTCACTCACTGTGGAAATTAAAATTGCCACTTAAAATCAAAATTTTCATTTGGCACCTATTTAAATTTGTCACTCTCACTAAAGATAATTTGGCTAAGAGACGGTGGAAAGGAAGTGTGAAATGCTGTTGTTAAATCTGAACTAAACAATTCAAAGATCTCTTCTTTGACTTGTCCAAATGCTAATTTATTTGGAGATTGCTACATGTGTCTTTCAGGTTATCCATTCCGTTAAATATTGAATATGTTCTCTAACTGGTTACATTGTTCCCAAAGAAAATTAAATACCAAAATGTGGTGGGGCTATATGTATGTTTTTTTGGGCAATCTGGCTGCGGCGATGATATGGTTTTCAACTGTGCACAAGGCCTAACTTCTTTGCATGTGCTTTTTAGAGGGACATACTGGATCCGTTTTCAGACGCTGATGCTAAAAGAGGAGGATAGACCCCGAGTCATGCATGGAGGGGTGTTGCGCCCTGGAGACGGCAGCCAAATGGATCGCTTTTTTTCCCAATAGATTGCCCTATGTTTAATTGTGGAACTTGGTGTTCTCTTTCTTGCTGTTTGGAGTGTGATACTCATTTTTTTCGAAGCTTCATGTATGCTTGAACAGCTATATGTATCTATCTATACATAGGCTAGAATATTAATATATCTAAAAATATATGGAGTCGCTGGAGAATCACTGAAGATCAAAGCTTAGTCGTATATAGGTCATACTCAAGTGTGAACCCTTTGGGTGTCTATCCATGGAAAATCATGTTCTTGCTTGCTTGCATGATCACCAGTCAACAGCTCGACAGCTAAGGGCTCCTTTGGTTCACGGGGCAGATGCAGGAAATTCGCAGGATAGGAATTTTACATGAACTTTTCCTTTCCTACGCTTTGGATGACAAAAAAGTATAGGATTTTTTTCCATAGGAATACCAATCCTATACCTCGATTCCGTAGGAATCAAAACATGAGCTCCGAGCTCATGGAAAGTTTCCTGGCGGGAAACCAAATGACTTGCGCGCTCTCGCAAAACATCAAGAACAGAGCGAGAGAGGGCGCCGCCTGCCGAGCCCGCCCAGCGCGCGCGCACGCACGCACACACACACACACACACACATAGAGAGAGAGAGAGAGAGAGAGAGAGAGAGAGAGAGAGAGAGAGAGAGAGAGAGAGAGACGGCCTGGGCCGGATGTGGTAGCGCCGCCGTCCGCCGGGGGCGCGGGAGGTGGGGGCGCCGCCGTTTTCACCCCCGGGCATGAAGATCCGGTGATGAGTGGCCGGATCCGATGACAGCGGCGCATCCAAAGCCGTGGAGGCGCGGCGCATGCATCCGGCGAGAAGGTTGGGCGCCGCCGTCTGCCGGGCGCGAGGGGTGGAGGTTACGCCGCCTTCCGGATACCGGGCCCGCCAAGCGAGAGAGATCCGGCGCAGAGTGGGGCGGCGCCGGCGCGGTCGGCCTGACTTGGCGCCGAGCGCATGCACAAGGAGAGAGAGAGAGAGAGAGAAAGAGGTGCAGCCTAGGTGCCAAAGGCGCTTGTTTATTTTCCTGTGAGGCTCAGTTCCTATAGGGATCGAACGATCAAGTCACCAGGATCTTATGATTTTCCTATTCCTATCCCCTCTTTCACCTGTCTGCCAAAGGGGGCATAAAGGTTCTTCCATTATACGTTGAACTTTCTGTACCCGGTCTCCGCTCTAATGACTGTAACAACTAAAAAGATTGTCCTTTTCTGGTTACTGCTTTGTGTAACTTAATCAACCAGGCAGCTTTCTTGACTTAATCAACCCATGTGGCCCACCGGCCCTAGCTGTGCGCGCGCATAAGAGACAGAGAACTGAGTGCGTAGGTGAGTGGTGTTGTAATTTGAATTTCTATCTTTTTAAATACAATAATAAGGATGCTCTTGCGAGAAAAAAAGGAGCTGAGTGCGTAGCTGACCAGTCAAGTCCACCGTGTGACTGTGCGAGTGACGATGACGCCTACTCGATGTGGAATTCTGGAATGGAATGGAGCGCGTTTGCTCCTCTGCCACCTCATGTTGTAATCCTTAATTATTTGCTTGTTTGCACAGCTTAATGGATTACCAAATTAACTGGCCATTGCTACCTCCCTCGCTACAGATCGCTACAGTTGCTTGAAGCCCTCAAGGATGGTACTTTTTTTTCTGACATGAAATTTGAGGCTGATAATCTTTAGACCTGAAAGTTAGCCCATAACTGAAATTGTGATATAATTCTGTGGCACAAGATTGTGACTTCTGGATGGATTTGGATGTCTCTACATGTGGGAGGACAAATCCTACATAGAAAAGAGACATAGGGATGACCGATCAGAATAAATACCAAAAACAAGATCTCAACAAGCGAGTAAGAAAGGCATGCTATTCTCGGCGGCCGCTAACCAATTGTTGGATATATAGACTGAAATGAGTAATAACAGTGGTAAGTGTATGTTCAAAATGTAAAATGTATACATACGTATCTAGGCTGGTTCATATCATAGGTATATATTACATCCGGTTTTGGACACTGATAGAATGGCCTGGAGATCGTTTGCCCTCCCTGCTAACTGAAGGCTAATGGGATTGGGCATCAGAAAATAGATACCGAAGCATCAGTGAACATTGTGAGGGTAGACATTAGTCGCTCAGTGGTCCACATCGCTTGTAGGTACATGGGTCCCAGCTGTTCTATCTGATCAACCATGTGCATCATCAGGTGTGGCATAATGTCAAAGAACGACGGTGGGAAACACATCTCTATCTGGCACATTGTTTCCGCGATGAACTCTTTCAGCGCAGGCAGATCTGCTTTGGCAATTACCTTCTGGGTGATTTGGTTAAAGAAGTATGTCAACCTTGTGGCCACCATCCTCACGTATTTTGGACGAATAGCTTTGATCACAATTGGAAGGAACACCGTCAGCATGATGTGAGCATCGTGCGCGTTGAAGTTCATCATTATGAGGTCTTTTATGGATACCAGACTCTTGATGTTGGAAGAGAAACCAGTCGGTACCTTGATGCCCCTAATCAACCGACACATAGCCAACTTCTCATCTCTCGCTAGGTTGTAGGCCGCACTGGGAGTTGGACTTTACCGCTCGAAGCCGTGTAGCATGAATTTCCGGTCGGATGCCCATGTTAACAAGATCTTGACGTGACTTCACACCATCCTTCGTCTTGGTCTTGATATCCATCAGGAGACCGATCGTGCTTTCGGAGACATTTTTCTCAAGGTGCATAGAGTCGATCGCATGGGATGTATGCAAGATCTTCCAAGACTTTAGATACTTGAAGAAGATTGACTTCTTCTTGAAAGGAACGGCGGGGAGGCGCTTCTTCCTCCAATTTATCCCTCTTTAAACTTCATTGTCTTGGAGGTGCCGTCTTCCCCGATCATCTTTCTTCTTCTTCTTCTTTCCAAACTCGCACTCCAAGTCCTTCACCATGTCAAACACCTTCGACCATAACTAGTCGGTCTTTGGCCGAGGTTTCGACTCGCCCTTGTTGTCAAAGTATATATTCATTTTTGCATCTCTGTACCTATGCTTACTGCAGAGGAAGCGCCTCGTGTTCCATGTACACGTTTTGGTGGATCCCTTCGGGTAAGTGGAGCGGGTTTCTTCGATGCAAGCTATACAGCGGTCTTCCCTTTAATCTGCCCCGATAATGAAAACAGGCCGGGGTAATCGGTGATGGTGACAAAGATGATGGCACGAAGAGTGAACTTACGCTTGCGGTGCGCATCAACCATCCTCGACCCCATCATCAAACAAGTACCGATCTCCTCCATGAACGGCTCGAGGAACACATCTATATCGTTCTTGCGGGCGCCCGGTCCGTATATGAGCATGGTGAGCAAAACATACCTCCGCTTTTGACAAAGATGTGGAGGTAGATTGTACATGGTGAGGACGACCGCCCGCGTCTTTGTGTGTCTTTCTCGGTCACCGAATGGGTTCATTCCGTCGGTACTCAATGCGAACGACGTTCTGGGCTCTTCGCAAAGTCGGGGTAGGCGGCGTCGAAGTCTTGCCACTGCTTAGCATCCGAAGGGTGCCGTAGCTTCCGTCATCCTTTACACGATCGCTAGATGCATGCCGTCATGTGCTTAGCATCATCGGGGTTCCCATAGAGCCCGCAGACGATCGATGACCGGAAGGTACCACATTGACAAATGGCTGGACGTTTCCTCTGCGTGTAACCTTCCTCTTCCTCGTCCCCGCGTTGACATGATCTTCTTCACGGCCGCATCCGGGTTTTCTTCGCCCCTTCTTCTTTTTTTTTTTTCGCCCGCCCCGCTTCCTCATCGAGGTCATCCTCCACGCGACATCCGGTATTGCGCTTGTATCGACTAAGCGCCCGCAGTGAGGACAACTGGTCAAATTCTCGTCGCATGACGCCCGATATAGGATACAGTGGTTAGGGCAGGCATCGAACTTCTTGAGTTTCATCGCCACTGGCCGGATCAACTTCTTAGCACGATACGTACTAGCAGGAACCTTGTTAGGCGTTGGATACGTGGAGGCCAGGTAACTTACAAGCTCATTGAAGCTAGTGTCAGACCAACCATGACGAGACTTCAACATCAGCAAATTCAGGTTAAAACTCAGCGCCGTGCAACCCTTCGGACTGTCTTTGTAAAACGGATCAATTGCTGCCTGCTTCATCTCTTTGAAGTTCTCCAACCATCTCGGGCACCCAAACAGAATGTCGTCCTCATCGAGTCGGTTGACCAAATCTTCAAAAACCCGGACATCCTCAGGCTGCGTCATTGGATTCTCCTGCTCGCCATCCGCTCCACCACCACCACCGTCATCGTCGTCGTCGTCAGCCGTCCTTTCGAATAAATCTGATGGAATTGGACCGGCTGGTGGACTTCTTGTAATGGATTGGATCGGCCGGGGACTGCACGTCTTGGATCGACTGGTGGATCGAAGGGTGGAACTTTTTCGCCGTGAAAAGTCCAGACCAAATAGTCATCGACGAAGCCATGCATGATTAGGTGAGATCGCACCACGATGTCATTGAACGCTTTCAGATTCTTGCAGCGAGCGCAAGGACAGATAATCAGGCTCTGTTGAATTATCTCGCTGTGTCGCTTCGCTCGAGCAACAAAATTCTTCACCTCATCATAGTATTCGTCCTCAACCCTCTTCATCTCATACATCCAGTGGGCTCGGCGCCTCTCCATCCTGTCTCCCTGCTCTTCCAAAAAGCTAAGTGCCGTTACATAGTACTCAAACAAAAAAAAAAAAAAAGTTCCACCATAGATCTAGATCTAGAGAAAGGCAGTTTTCTCTCTCCTCCATAGATCTAGATCTAGAGGGGGGATGAAAAAGAGGGAAAGTAAGATGAAAAGAGGCCTTTATCGACCAATTAATGTCTTTTCCTCCCCCAAATCAAAGCCAAAAGTCCCAAATCAAAGATTTTGTGAAAATTTTGGTCAAAACCTCCCCGCACAAGTTGGAAGAGGAAGATCCGTGGAGGAAGGAGGGGCGGCCGCCCAGATTTTATAGGCGTCGGGCCTTTTACGTGGTGGGCGCCTTAACTTGCCCGCCACGTAAAACACCGAGGACGCGTGGCGGGCGCCTGCAACGCGCCCGCCACGGTTAATACATTTTGCGGCGCCCGCCACGTGAGAGGGCTGCCCCCGCCGGGCGAGCACAGGCCTAATCATTTCCGTGGCGGGTGGGATTTGTGCCCGCCACGGAAAAAATCTGGCCTATGCTCGCAAAATCGAATCGGTACTAGTGACGGACAATGACACCGTTCCTGGGGGAATTTAACATTTTGGCATTGTTAAGAACCCCACCTATCCAAGTACCACTATTAGGATTGCCTTTGTACAATTGCCATGAGAGAGAAGTGTTACAAATAATGTTGTCATTTTTGTGCATGTGGCACGTTACACCTTCTTCTCACTATGGAGTCCAGTCAGGCACACGTGAAATGACTCCTTGCCCGGATAGCCAGGGGCGGACGAGGCAGGCCCAGGAAATTGATTTTTGTTTCTCCCGTGCTCGGCCAGCGCTGCGTTGAGATTGGTCCTTGGCCCACGTCAAGTTTTTAAGCGAGCAAACAGAATCAGGCTGCAGTTATCCAGGCCAGGCTGGGCCAAACGGGCCACCCTCGGCCAGGATTCCAAACAGGCCCAAGGGCAAAGGAGATGATATCGCTCATTCCACTGGGACCTCTCTGATCCGGAACAACCCATCCCAAGGCACAGGCTAACAGCTCTATCTACCAGTTCCACAGGCGTGTTGTGGACTGTGGAGCACACCGCAGGCGCGCCTCCACGCCGCTTCCGTCCCCCGGCCGGCGATGGCGATGGCGACGGCCGCGGTCGCATCCACGTCGCTCCGGCCACTGTCTCCGTCCCCATCTCCCATCGCGGTTACACTCTTCACCCTGTTCATTTTCTCCAACGAACTCAAAGCTTACACTAATCGTCCGCTTTTGTGTTAACCAGAGTTTGCCCCGTCGGTGGTGTTGGGGGATCCCGGTGCGCTCCGCCGGGCGGAGAGCATTCCATGCGGAACGGCGGAGACGGTTCGTGTTCTATCCTTGCTTTCTGATTTTAGTTAAAATTTTACTTGTGCGCTCTTGGTGGGTGCTTTTGGATTAAGAAGTACTAGTAACGACCATTTTGCTCAATTGTGCGATTTAGTCTGATTGGTTAACAATGTATTTAGCCGATCCTCCTTAGCCATGCTGTGTCATAGCTGTGCCGGGGACTAAGAAATTTAATGAATTGGGGGAACTTTTATAGCTGAACAATGAGCACATACTGAACATTGCTGTAGAACTGGCATTGTGTTTTGTGGTTGCTCAACATTTAAATGTGACCCTGGAATTGTAACCAATCAAGTAGTAGCATGGCTATTGTTCGAAAGTTTGGATATGATCATATGATAACTTTGCTGAGTTGCTGACGCAAATTTGTGATTAGTGTTCAAACTACTCTGTGGTCATCAGGATCTATCTTTCTATCTTGAACTTTGACATGAAAGTCGGTAGGCAATATTCTTAAAGGACTTATGATTTCGATAAGCAGGACAACTTTATTATGCGCAGCTGACAAACCTCCTGAAGAATCCCTCAAGAAGACCGTAGAAGTGGATAGGCTGATTGATATGCTGAGGAATGCAAATCCTAGAGAGGTAACCGTGAATATGTGATTTCTGTCTTCACTTGGCTGGTTTTTAGTCCACATTATCCTTTTTGAACTGTGGTTACTATCCTACATTTCGATTCAATATTCATACTACAGATCTTGTTCAGTTTGAACACCACCAGTCTTAGAGCTTGCTTCCTGTGTTGCTTGTTCGAACTAGTGATTTGCACACCCCGTGTTTCGTGTAGGGGCGACTTCATTCTTTATGGTGTTCTATAGTAACAGCTGCAGTTTTTTTTTTTATTATTATTATTATTAAAAGGAACAGCTGCATAAGAATGTAAATAGCAATGTAGATAGACAGGCAACTTAGGAAAAATGGGCCTAGAAACTGAAAAACTCAACTCATGAATTTCAATTTGTAATACAATGTT
Organism: Hyparrhenia diplandra; assembly: GCA_015847255.1. Classification (NCBI taxonomy): domain Eukaryota; kingdom Viridiplantae; phylum Streptophyta; class Magnoliopsida; order Poales; family Poaceae; genus Hyparrhenia; species Hyparrhenia diplandra. The sequence continues at coordinate 100,632 of JADLZK010013281.1, read as the reverse complement.
GATGAGCCGCTACCTGGCTCAAAAGTCAAAACGCTGCGAACACTGCAAACTGCCTGTCTAACACATAAAGCATATTTATGCATCTGAACAAATGATAATGAGATACGATTTATCTTCCCAGTACATGCATATCACATAACCAAGTGCATGAAGAAAATGATATCCATTTTTTCCCCAGAGAGAACAATCAACACCTATTATATCTAACAAACTGATTTTCACCCTCAATCCCAAATCCTATGAAACACAAATAATAAAAAGGTAGAGTTTTCCACACAGTTAACCTCTTCTAGAAATAGATAACTCACCCATTTCATTGCAATGTGGATGTCTATCTCATAAGATATGAAATCATAATGATATGCTTAAAAAACAAGCAAGAGAAGAAAATTGGAAACCATAGTGGTAAGCGATAACTGAATTTCAGACTTATGTTGCAAATCTATAACAAAGCTGACCCAGTTGTACATTTGATCCTGCATCCTAAAAAGAAAGAACAAAATCTTGAATTTGAGGTGAAGTAATCTGATGATGAAATTTTGATGGAAATATGTGATCTTGGTACTTTCGATGGAGATGTTAAATTGCTTCTCGATTACTGCTTGCACATCTGTTATGAAAACACTAACAATAGGTTGACCATTGAGCGCACCAGAGAAAGGTATCAAAACAAGGAGCTGATAAAAGTGATACAAATATGGGAGTTCTAAAACAATAAGCCATAACTAAATTGAGTCTGTTACTGTTATCGTGTTTCTCTTGTATGTTTGTACTTGTTTCAGCATCATGACTCATATACTGATATAAGGTTTGTACTCTTTTGATTCTTAGTAGGAATTCATTGGATCAATTTCTTCTAATTCTTGAAAATATTTACCTTCAACCTAGCTGGTAGCTGCAACTTGCTTCATGTCGCATAGGAACAGCAATGTGCCTGACCTCCAAACTTTGATTCTGCAAACTTTATATCCATGGTGATGTATCAGTGACATAGAGGTTGCATATTATTTTATGTAGGAGTATAGGGTATATGTAAGCTATTAATAGGCTTCCATAAAGAGTGCACTTTATGCAAAATATCCGAGACTCTAGAATGGGAAGATCAAAATGGCGGTGACAAGAGTGTTTGCACTAAGATATTCCTGACTTGATATGACACTACCTATATCAGTAGTTAGATATCTCATTGTAGCATTTTCATAAGAAATGAACTGACAGTTTAGTTACATTCATAAGTCTTCATCAGGTTCCCAACAAGGAAAACAATAATTGTCTTAGCTTCAGCTTCATCATGCGCCTAGCCAGCAGACCTGGGCATGACATAAATAGCAAATCAGCAATAGGATAGAAATATAGAAAGTAGCACTTAGGCAGGCGCATTCATAGGATAGCTCTATCATGCTAGATGAATTTATTAAAAAACAAAAGCAATCCTGCTGGTACTTTCGTGCTCCCAAACTTAAATCTTGCAACAAAATAACAAAAGGAAGCAGTCTTAAGCAATATGATCTTATTCAATATTCATCATCTGTCTTTCACTCATTCCATTCTATTCTACTACTATCTAATAGTATCTATACTTCATGTGATCCAAAGTAAGTGATGAAATGATCCATTTCTTGTGTTGGCACTCTGGAAGTGAACAAAATAATTTGTAACACCGTATTTTGTTTCACCCTTTCCCACTACTACAGTGATGGGTAAAAAAAAAAGTGAGATTCATGCAAAATATCAATGGACTGTGAGCTATTAGTGTTAGAGGAACAATATGTTGGCACTAACATGCTCAAATCACTAAAATCAAAGCACACTCAGACCAGGGGCCTGTTCTGAAGTTCCATATTTCATACCTGAAGCACTTGCAGTGTGAATATACTAAGAGTGAGACATTAACATCCTACACTCCACCCCTGGCAAGTTTAATCAAGTTTAGAGTTCACTAACTAATTTGAGTGCACAAAAGAGGTAAATGACCTGGAAGTTCCAAGCTCCAACGACTCCTTACAATGTTACCTTCCTCTGTTTTCTCTGTGAACTGCCCCTTCTTGTTATGGAGCTGACTGCTGACAGGCATCCACTTGCATGCCTCACCGGTGCCATTCCTATCACTGTCAGTCACACCGAATCTCCCTAAGTAATTTGTAGATTCTTTTAAAAAGAATAGGAGCAGATTTAAACCTCAATCCACTGCCACACCATGACAAAGAGAGAGAATGTGTACCTTGGTTTCAAGACGCCAGATCTGCTGGAGCAAATGGGATGACGCGTCTGTCCGGTGGAGAGTCAGCAGGCAGAACATGGCCCATGGGCCATGCAGAGGAGCAGCAGCCACTGTTTCTTTTAGTCTTCTCAATTCTTACTATCCTGTTCTACATGCTTGTACAGTATGTGGGTTTGTCTAAAGGTATCACTAGATTAAACTGATGTGTCCTGGCCTTTTTTTAATGAAGGCCTTATTCTATGTTGAACCAACTGGGAGAATCCTTGTTTGTTTTATTGTTTCTTTTGACATAATGAGTTGAAGTGATTAAATTACTAATACACCTTTCTTTCTTGTAAACAGCTTGATCAAATAGTGGTTGAAAATGTTCTGTCATTCGACGCTGGTTTCTGGGTTCGGCTAGCAGCTAGAATTGACCTCTGCAAATCAGATGATGATAAAGCATGGTTTCACATATGTAGACAATTTTGCTTCCTATGGATGTCATTATCTTCTACCTCAATTAATTTAACTCTGTGATTGGTTTTTCTGTTTTGCGTTCTCAGAAAGATTATGAAGAGCTGGCAGAAAATGTCATGAACATTGTTGACCGGCTTGTTCACAAGACTGATGTAAGAACCATGTTCTATCGTGCATTACATCTGCTTATGTCCTCATGAGTGAGGCAAACTTTGTACTTATTTTATGATTACTGATATATTGTTCCATTTGCTAATTTTACCCTTATGCAGCAAAAGATTGAACAGTCAACAGATGTGCTGAAGGCAATCATTAGTCCTGTGATGCATGAGGGAGATGTGCAGTGGCCACCAAGAGGTCCAGACACTCTCAAATTGATGGAGAAAGTATGGTCACATCTCTACCTATTGTTATAAATGCTTTTTACATCCTTTACTTGCATTTGTCATGGTCTTTGCATTTGCACTGCCTATAAAACTGAACCTTCTTACACTGACATCTACAGTTAATGTTGTACTGTGTAATTCTAAAAATAATGTGGTGAAAATGTAATCATCAGGGCAAATATATGAACATTTCTTCTTCAGCTTTTAAGTTACATGTGCCTATTGTTGCTGTTTTATGTACTCTACAACCAACATTTCTTTTGGGCTTCAGAGATTTGATTGATTATGTAATTTTCTGTGTCACATTGTGTACCTAGAAATGCCAATCTCCTTCATACCATCCTGACATTCCCAGGAAATAACACGCCGAGAACAAGAAGGACAACTTGATGAGGGATTTTTGTCTGAAGTTAGTGCTCAGTTAAGGCAAGTAAGTGTTAGTTTCTGCTTTTTATGTTAGCAAGTTGTTTATTTTTATTCCAACTTACATTAAATTTTATTTTTTCCATGTGACAAGTATATGTTTACATGTGTTTAGGCTAAACAAGATGGCGATAAGCCAGGGCTTCAAGCTATGCTGCAAAAAGTGTTGCAGTTATATGCTTCCAGATCTCTCCAAAAACGTAGTTATGCGTACAAAGGTAGTTTTCCTTCATGCATTTCTTTTATGCTGGCGACCTGAGATGTTGAGACAGAGGACTACAATTTCATTTTGTTCATGAGCATCTTCTTTTTATCAGGTGGCCAAGTTGTAGTTCCCGAAAAGTTCCTTGAATGTGTAATACAGGGTATGTATTTCCAGGCACAAATTCTTTTTCTCACTATTTTTGCATGTACTAGTCATCATATCTGATCAATGGAGATTGTGCAATGTAGCGCCTGAGAACGAGTGGAACAAGGTGTTGCTTGACGGGCTTACAGTCGGAAAAGGAGACGTTTCACCAGATGATCTTTATGCCGTTATTAACAAGAGAATTGAGAGAGTATTGATTCGTACGGTGAGATCTGATCTGCAAACAGTTGTATTCTACAGGGAGCATGGCCTCGTCTTGAGCATCTTCTCACACTGACATGCGCTCTTTCATTCTCTTTCTGTTCTACAGGAAGGTGGTTCTTACCAGCAACGCATACTAGTTGAGTATCTAAAAGAGATTCAGGCTAGAGCAGAGGAAGTTGTCAAAGTGCTTCAAGGACCAACAATATAAAGTCTGCTGATCCTGTTTACGCTATACATGTTTTCCTGTTTGCGCGGAGTCTGATGGACCAATGGCTTAATTTTGTTGAAGTTGTTTGGCAGAGAACTAGGAGGAGGTACGTTTTCCCATTTGGCAGAGAACCCAGAAGCTTTTTCGACTCTATTCTGTGTGCGTTGAAGGCTTTCATCTTTTCAGTTTCAGATATGCCTGAATGCTTGATGCTGGACCTGATCAGTGATCACACAAAGAGAGCACAGGAAATGAAGAGAAGAGATAAGCCATATAAGGAGCGCGCATTTACACCAAATCACCCTTTCGTATTCGCGTGATTGCCCAGTTTACGTTTCTGAAGCTAGCTTTCATCCCGAAGGCCTGGTTGGTTTAGCTGTTGGATAATGAAAATTTTCTTGTTTTTTTTTTTCTTATACTGAAAACTGTAAAATGCTACGGCTATACATACAGAACTGGAATACAGATGAAGTATAAAAATCCTGATATAGTTTGGGAAAGTGGAACTCTTGGTGGCTTTCTCCCCATCTTTTATCTGGCAGATGTTGATTCGGCACACGCAGAAGGAAACTGACCCAACGAGCGAGCCTAGACGAACCCAACCAATCAACCGAGCACGGTGTTTCGTTTGCCAATTTATTCGTCCGAGATGGCTTGTGGCAGTTGGACTCTGATCCTTCAAACTGCGTCCCAATCACGCAGCCTCTTCTTGGCCTCCGCGACCGTCCCCTCCTTCCCTTTCCACGAGCGAGGGGCTGTATGCTGGGCGCCGTCGTCCGTGTCCCGGGCCCGATCCTGCTGCCTCTCCTCGTGCCCGGGCCGACGCGCCCTCTCCTCCGCCGCCGCCACTGCCTCCCTCCCGAGACGCCGCCCATGGCCTCAGCCACCCCTCGCGACGGCAGCGCCGCGAAACCCGACGCCACGCCAGCTCCCGCGCCCGCGCCAACTCCGCTGCCGCTGCCGCTGCCGCCCGAGAAGCCTCTCCCTGGCGACTGCTGCGGCAGCGGCTGCGTCCGCTGCGTCTGGGACATATACTTCGACGAGCTCGACGCGTACGACAAGGCCCTCGCCGCCCACGCGGCGTCATCGAGGCTCCGGCGGCAAGGACGACGACTCCGCCGATACCAAGCCCAGCGACGGCGCCAAGTCCTGAAGCGCGTCTCTCATGTGTAATCACCTCTTCTGTTCCCCCACTGAATTAGATTGATTGATTGATTGCTGGCGTCTCACACCAGATTCACATACGCCGCTACCAATTCTTAACACCGAGACATTACAAAATCATTGTGCCTGCTGTGATAGGCATGTGCTAGATTGGGATGCTTTGTCAGTTTACCCTCATTGTTGTGTACTTGTGTAACAAGAGAAAAGTTATGATTTATCACAAACAAAAGAAATATGCACTTTGTCTTTGAAGGTTAGCATTTTATTCATTCATCTTAGTCTGTAATTGAATTCTAGTCAAGGAACCCCAACCAATCACCACTGCCATTAGATTAGAGAATCGGGACAAATTAGCAGGTTACATCTGGTCTGCCTCACCATCACCGGTGGTAATACACACATTGACACACACACTAGCTCATGAATTGACATAGAACTTACTGATCATCGTCCGAACAACCAGAGGGATCCTCACCGTGTGCACGCCATCCTCCCATGTCAGGCTGCCGAAGTTGTATCTCCCTTGCACCTTCAGTTTGGCCTGGAAGGTCACCTTGAAGGTCAAACTTCTCACAGTCGAGTTGAAGGTCAGGAGTGAGGGGCTCACGGTGACGTCCACCCCTGGAGGAGCTTCCACACGAGCTCTGTACTTCGACAAGGCTGAGCCGACGTTGGTGACTGTTCTTGACACAGTAAGCCCGCCTCTCAGTTCGGGAATTGTGATGGATGGCAGGTTCAGGTTCAGCTGTGTCGTTGGCGTGTGCTGACAGGTCTCATGCTGTTGAGCCATGGAGCTGATGGCCGAGGTGTTGTAGCCCATGGAACAAAGGAAGCGCACATAGTCGGATGTCCCCATGTCATACACGAGACCGGGGTGTGCAGCCCTGATTGGATCCACATGACCACCCCCGTAATCGAATGGGTTCGCCTGATTGTAGGGTGCTGCCTCGGATACAATTTCAAACCCATATGTGTCATGGACATTGGCTGCAAATGTGTTGAGTTGTTAGGCTCAAAACTTCTTTGCTTAGAGAAGCATATGGTGCATTACCTGTTGTGACAAGTGCCGATTTTACTGCAGCAGGACTCCAATTAGGATGCATTGATTTGAGGAGAGCAACAACTCCTGAAATGTGTGGGCAGGACATTGAGGTTCCTGAATCAATCTTGAAGTTCACAGATCCAATGGCTGATGATATGGCAGCAGCAGGAGTCCATGCTGCCAAAATGTTGACACCTGGAGCAGCAATGTCTGGCTGCAGAAGAAAGTGCAGAGTTTTTTCAGCCAACTAGGACAGACACTAATGTAGAAGATTGATCAACTGTTGAACTGGTGGAGATTTTTACCTTCAGTACAGAGGGGGACAGAGAACTTGGACCTCGAGATGAGAAATATGCAACTTCTGGTCCTATTAGTTCCCCAAGGATTGTCTTTGCTGAGCCAAACTGAACCGTTGGGTTTCTGTGTATGGAAAATAGAAATTATTGGAAAGTTGCTGACAGCAACAGCATACTGCTACTGTGCTACATTGTGACATTGTGCGGCACTGTTTGCATACCTCATGCTAGTAGTGTACGCGAGTATAGCTGTTCCAACTTGATAGTCTACTTGGACACTGGGAATATCGAATGAAGATGCAATGTCCTTAGTTAAGAACTGGGCAAATATAACTCCAATGCCACGAGCTTTCTTGACGGTCTCTACTGCCACTGAAGCTGATCTCTGTGCCCTTGTTTGGAAGCAAAGCACCACATTTCCCTTAACTAAAGTAGAATTCAGAGATCCTGCAGTGCAGCTCCTGCAAAGACATCAGCCAATATGGAAGTCGGACTAAAGGTCTCATCAGAGGAGATTGAGGACGAGAAAGTTTACCTTGCATCTGTATCGTCTGCATTGTTAGATGCAATGTCTTCAGCATAGACTATGCGCATGCTTTTTCCAGGATGCTTTCCAGAGTACAGTGTTTGACCCTGCACCATCAGACATCAGAATGCGAGCACAAATATTTGCATGTGAGCCTTCATTACAACCCAAAACTTCAGATGAATGAAACTCTTACCACATAGGTGCTATTGTTGCCAAGGGTGATCTTTGCGAGGAAAGTCCTGTCAATGGTACCAGCAGCAACTGTCACAATCCATGGCGCCGAGTTGATCACCGTCTCTGAATAAGGTCCGGAATTTCCTGCAGAGCATACCACAACAATCCCTCTGGCGACAGCATGGAAGGATCCAATTGACAGGACATCATCAACATAGGCGGGGAGTGGTGGTGCTTGGCCTAGGGACACTGAAAGCACATCGACACCATCATGTATGGCATCGTCGAAAGCTGCAAGGATATCTGCAGAAGTGCAATCTCCGGTGGCCCAGCACACTTTGTAAACCGCAAGCCTTGCCCTGGGTGCCCCTCCCCTTGCAACACCACTGGCAAGGCCCCTGAAGCTTGCATCGGCTACCAGAGCACCAGCAGCAGTGGAGGCTGTGTGCGTGCCATGCCCAACGGCGTCTCTCGCAGACATGAACTCATAGATGTCGGTGGTGTTCATCTTTCCATACTCGGCTTCGTACCCTTTGATGTACCATTTCGCGCCTATTATTTTCCTATCCTATCATGAATTTGAAGTCACTACCAGGACAATCACCACTAGAATTCTCCCCTCTTATTTAAGGCAGTGATAAAATCTTTTGCAGGAAAAACACAAAACAGTAAGGTGAAAGAAGCCCAGGTGCCGGGCCAACCTGTTGCAGTTGGAAGCATTGAACCTGTCTCCGGTGACGCATTGCCCTTTCCACCGCCGTGGAACCTCGCCGATGCCGTCGTCTCTAAAACTGGCCGCCTCTGGCCATATTCCTGCAAAGTGCAAGCCACCAGGATACCCCTCAGTCTTTGAGTTGAAATGTCAGTGCTAATCCCAGTCCCAGTTGTTAATACTAGGGGAAAAAAATTGAAGGGAAATCGCCTCACCAGTGTCTAGCACACCAACAATGGAATCCTCACCGAATCTACTCTCTGAGAGGATTCCAACCGACTGCGACGGGTTCACTCGCATGAAATCCCAACTCCTGGTGGTGTGCAGGTCAAGAACACGATTCCGCACCACTCGCACAACCCCAGGCGAATCTTTGACACCGCAGTTCAAATTGAGCCCAAAAAACACACAAGAGAGCAGCATGGGTTTTGTCAATATCACACACACACACACATCACACATGGAAGCGGAAGGTCTGAGCAGAACAGGAGACTAGTGAAGTGTGAGCTCACCGGCGAGCCGCGCCGCCTGGCTGTCCGTGAGCACGGCGGCGAACCCGGAGAAGCCGTGCCTGTAGCTGTAAAGAATGGCGTCCTTGGCCGCCTGCTCGCTGCAGAGCTCGACACAGTGACTCGTTAGGGGCACGGGCATGGTAGGACAGGCTTGGAACCAACAAAGCTAGCTTAACGAGTGGTGGTGGCCTCACCTGCCGAGAAGGGCGGCGAGCATGCCGTGGTGCGAGCCCCGGACCAGCTCCGGGTGCAGCTCGGGATTCCTCTCCCCATGTACACAATGTACACCTGCAGGAAACGGAAGCGCATCATTCAAGGCAAGGACCAGTCGTGGATCGGGGAGCTGAACCACGGCTCCGTTCAGGGTCACTCACATTGCTGCAAGAAGAGGGACCGAGCTGAAGCAGCAGCATGAAGAAGAAGCCCAGCAGAGCAGCCATGGCCGCCGCCGCCTCCAGGCACCACAGGTCGCCGGCAGCTCAAAGCAAGACGAAGCTGACGCAGGTGGGAAGGGAACCGGACCGGGTGGAGTGGTTTCAAAGGGGAGGGTTGCTTGGTTGGTGTGTGACCGGCCGGCCGTGGCCTCCTCCTCGCACTACAGTCTACAGGAACAAGGAGGCTTTCTCAGCTGTCTGGCTGGCTGGATTGGATTCAAAATACCCGCACTGTTGCAGCGCGGATTGGTTTGTTTACTCTTTGCTTGCTCTTGCTCTCCCCTCCTGTCCTGACGCAGCGACGTGCTCCTCGCCTCAGCCAGTCAGTCGGCCTCTGTTTCTTTAATGGAGGTGATCAGATGATTGACCAGTGTCGTCCTCGTCCCTCTCCTCCTCTGGCTGGCGGCTGACTGCCAACCAACAATTAAGCTGTGTTTGTTCTCTGCGTGCGCGCGCCGAGCCGAGCGCCCCCGGTGTGGACGTGGAAGTGTGGTGTTCGGCCAAACGCGTCGAGCGTGGTCGTTGCCAAAAACGCCTAGTGCACCCATGCTTCCCCGGTGCGGCGGCGGCGGTGGTGCCGTGGCCCGTGGCCATGGTGGAGGGTTTCGCTCCCTTCTCGCGTTGCTTTCTCCGCATTTTCGTGATGGGTGGAAGGAAAAAGGTTTAGATTTTTTACTACAAGTACCAGGAGAGGTTGAGGGCTTGCGGCGATTCGAACGTTGCGTTAGGCTTTGCCGGCACGACCAAGCACTTGCTAAAATGTTGTTACTACAGTGTGTGAGGTTGGATTGAGTGGCTCTTGTTTATGGTATCTTGCTTTTGCTTGCAAGTTAATTTTGGGCTTTCTTGGGATCTTGCTTTGCCTGAAGCCTCGAGGAGATAGATGTGCCCGACAGGTCCATGGAATCTCGCGACACATGGACGGGTTACAGGATCGTTGCTTGACCACACGTGTGAATCATTGCCTCCTCGTTTGCCGCTTCTCCTCTAGCTTTGCTTCCGAAGGAACGCTAGTCTCCAAGAAAGCGGTACAAAGACCTTGTTCTTTGTTTTTTTTTAAAAAAAAAAAGCATTGCATAATAATCAAAAGATAATACCGCTAAGTATACCCATTTAGTATACTGTCCCAAAATGACGCAGTTCCACCTGCATACATCGAGAAATTGAACTTTTTATAATTTAATTAAGATTATAGAAAATGTATCATTATTTATAGCACAAAATAAATGCACCACGAAAATATATTTTATGACGAACCTAGCAACACTTGTTTGGTATGATAAACTCTTATTTATTTTTTGCGTAACAAATTCTTATATAAATTTGATTAAACTCGACATGAATTGACCTGACCAGATGCTAGAATCGTATTCTTTTCTCAATCACAAATCATGACTCTTCGGAGTTCGGATTCAAATAAGCATGAAATGGGCGGTCAAGGAATGAACCAAATATGACCAAGAAGATTGTGATCCTTTGCATAACAAGGTGCATTAGATCTCTTTTCTGACGAATTATTTTCCTATTATCCTTCCATGCAAGCACAACCTCACAAAATGCTGCTTGCATCTGCATTACTTTTGCACATAGGGCTGGGATAGTGGGATCTGTGATCATCGGGATGAAGAGGTTACATTACACTAAAATACTCCCTAGCCAGTAAAGGGTAGACCACTGGCCTCCAGAATACATTCTCAAGAAGGGAACATTCCAATGTACCACTTGGATGTTCACTAAAACAGATTTGGCAACATCGGATCAATTAAAAAAAATATGAGCGGAGGCGCACTACAGAGACAACCAGTTGACTGAGCAGTGGACTTTAAAGAAAAATAGCATCAGTGGGCGCCTCTTTCACCTTTTGACGCTCAGGGGCAGGGGCTGCTTTGATGCTTTCTCCACTTTCGAACTTTTACAGCAGCACACGTGGCTAGCTAGATTTCGTCCACCTTTTAAACGTTGGTTCAAACCCCAGGCATCTTTGATGGTCAGGTCGGCCCGTCTGGTCGTGATTCGTGCGTGGATCATGATGCCATGCGCTTGCTCATTGCTGTGCTGGATGAGTCATGAGTGGCAGCAGCCAGCAGGAGCGTGGACCGACCGGCAGGGGAGGAGCCGCCGCCCCCGTCCCGTCCGGCCTGGAAGAGGTCACCAGGGTCCGGGGGACGGACGACACCTCTCTTTGCTTTCCTTGTGCCTGAGAAAGGCCGAATAATTTGCACCTTTTGCAGTGTCTCCCTCTCTCAATTTCCAGCCTCAAGTACAGAGTGGCAGCGTCAGATTTTTTCAATGGATACGGTGCCGGGGCAGGTGCATGGCCTGCCTGCTTCAGGTCAATGCTCAGAGCAAGGCCTCATGATCAATGAACACTTTCCGGAGTGGCGTGACGTGACACCAGCCAGGAGCACCCGCGAGCTCGTACTTCTCCCTGCTCCATCTGATCTACTACTTACGTTCAAACGCAGAACAGAAAATTCAGAAAACGCCCAGCTGAGCCACGTTCCGAGCACGCCGTTTGAGCCGTGACAAGGGCACGGGAGGCAGCGTGGGGGCGACAGGGGGCGGTGGCCGTAGTAGGTGGAGCATTTAACTGGGCACGGATCTTTCATAGTATACGACTGATGTGACGTGACGTCATGTCCGGCGTCCCGGTCCGTGCGCCCGTTGGCCGTTGTCCCCGCTCCCCGGGGATTTTTTTAAAATTTTGCCATTTTTTAAAACAAATTTCAAATCCGTCCCTGGTTTGAAACAAATTACCGCAGGGTATCGCTTTTTGTCGCGCCCGGCTCGGTGGCGTGATTTTTACACATGTCCCCCCGCGTGGCGGGCGACAACCCGACGACCGTGTAGCTCTTCCCCGGCCTTCGTTCTTTGCCGTTCAGTGTCGCTTCGCTGCGGTGAAGCGAAGTGTTGTAAGCTTTATTGGTGGATTAGGCGTGTCATGCATGCATGTATTTGTTCCCGGACCGCGTGCTTGAGCTTTGGCGGAAGTGTTGTAAGCCTTGATCAGCTTTTTGCATGCATGCGTCCATCCATCCGTCATTCCAAACCTTCCCGTTGCAAGGCCATGCCTGGCTGTGGCGGGGAGCAGCGACTTGGAGCCTTGGAAATACGAGTGTACTTCTAGGGTGTATTTAGAGCCCTAAGTTTTTCTCCAAAATTTTATGGAATGCCATCATATCTCATCACATCAAAATAATAAATATACATGAAAAATATAGATAAAAGAATAAACTAACTACATTCGGATGTACATTGCAAGGCGATTCTTTTGAGCCTAGTTACGATGTGGTAGGATAATATTTACCACAAACAAACGAAATGTCTTACAATGTTTTTAGTTCGAACAGTGTTTTTTTAGACTCTCTCCATCACATCACATTAAGGGCCTCTTTGGCCGGGCTCCGAGTGCTCGGCTCTGCAGCGTAGGCCGGGCCGGGAGCCTAAAAACGAAAACCGCCTCTTCGCTACAGTAGTCGTTGTCGGTGAGAGAGGGGTGGGAGAGAATACCAGCTTCTCGCTACAGTCGTGCTACGTGTCAGACAAGGAGCGGAGCCGGTGGCTCCTGCTGCCAAAAGAGCCCTAAATCTGACAAAAAGACATATGTTCGGAGCGTAAATATAAGTAAAAAAAATAACTAATCACACATTACATTGTACATCAAGAGACGAATATTTTAAGTCTAGTTAGTCCATAATTAGATAATGTTTAACAAATACAAACAAAAGTGCTACGGAGGTGCTACGGGAGTTGGAATAGTGCTTTTTGCAAATTTCTAGCCAACTATTGTAGGCGCATTGAATGCTTTGCCACAAGGCGTAGCATGCATGAATGACACATTCGAGAGAGAGAATCTGATGGCTCGGAGGCATGCATGTGGGTCTCGGCGTTCGAGGCCAGGCCCACGGCCCGTCTCATGCATGCATGTGGGTCTCTGCATGAAGAGAGAGCGCTCGGAGGCATGGGGTGTGTTTAGCACCCAAAATTTGGTGCAAAATTTTGGATGGATGTCACATCGTCTGGTAGCAGACGTTTCGTTTGTTAGTGGTAAAAATATTATCCTACCATGGCGTAACTAGGCTCAAAAGAATCTCGAATGTACATCTAAACTGTATAATTAGTTTAATTTTTTTTTATATTTCGTACTCCATACATGTTGCCGGCCGGCGGATGTGATGGGGAATCTTCTTTTTTGCATAGTGGAATTTGGGAGGAATTTGGGGTGCTAAAACACACCCATGGGCATATGGGCCTCGTAACACGTCTAATCCACCAACACTTCACTGCAGGCGACACTGAAACGCACGAACAGTCCGGGGAAGAGCTACACGGTTCCGTCGCGCGCGCATCTCTGGCGGCGGCAGCGGCAGCGGCCCACCCCACGACCACGCCCGGCGCCCGGTCCAGCGCCCGGCCTGCCCGTGGAAGCGCCGGTCGCGCCGATGACGCCACGGGCGGACGCGACAAAAGGATACTGGTGTAATTTGTTTCAAACTAGGGACGGATTTAAAATTTGTTTTAAAAAAAGCTAAATTTCACAAAAAAATCCGCTCCCCGGCAACGACGACCATACGGAGCCTGGTTTCTTTTCAGGTGTACTGTAGGTAGTAGATTTGGGTGATCTTTATCTAATCAAGCATTTTTGTTTATCACATGATCATGATGATCTGTACTTATGTAAACAAGATCAGATCTGGTGCACTTGCCGTACTACCTGTGACTGTCAAGTCGTGAGATGAGAGCTCTGGGTGCAGTACTGTGATGTGCGTGGATCTGGCAGCGCAGACGACCGTTCAACCCTGAAGATTTGTGCATGCATTCAACGATGGGGGCAGCAGGCCAGGGCTGGGCACACCTGTTTAGGACCACTACTGCCTCACGACCGTTCTAAATTTATTACTAGATATAGTATAGAAAACAATTTCGAGAATAAGACATGAAGATTTGTAATTTGTAGATGACATAAGAAAGAAGACATTTGCAATTTAAGGAAACTATATATTGTTACCGTGGTTTCTATGTGTAGTGTCTACTTAGCACCTGCAATAGTTTCTAAAAAGTCAGTTGCTATAAATTAATGAGTTTTTTATTGACCAAAAGGGCTAGAAACATAATTGTTGGCTTTCTCAATAATTTTCAAAATCTCAAACTTTTAAACCAGCCCAACCACCTTTTGTACTTTCTTTTTACATTTGCAGCAAGAACTTTATCCTACCCCCTTATTCTTTTCCAAGTCCTTCCACCTTATGATTGGCGCTATGCATACCGCGTATATACCCTTGTAGTGAGGTCGAATTTTCAAGTATGGAAAGATTGGGAGTTGAGATAGAAGATTGTTGTAGAGTAGTTTTGTTTTTTTAAAAAAAAATTATTACTAAAAATATCTAGATTCAGAGTGGGTTTTAGGAACTCTTGGAAATGCTCTTTTTTTTTGAGGGACAATCACAGAGCTTCTCATTAAACAGTAACAGGGTTACAATCGTTATCAGCAAGCACCTGCAGCCAGTCAGGGACCTCATCAAACCAACAGAAGGACTTTTCAATAGCCGAGACAAATTGAGCACGATGATCGGCTACCGAATTTGCTACCTTGCTAACCCAAACAACTTTAAACTCTCTAAAATTTTTACTAAGCTCCATGATGTCAAAACATAGACCACCAACAGAAGACTCCTTGCCCGCCTCAGTCTGGAGGAAGCCTTGCAACTTGGAGGAAGCCTTGCAACTGGCTACAGTCAATCTCCAGGACCACCTGCTCGCACCCAATTTCAGCTGCCAACTCCAAGCCCTCCTTTGCCGCCATAGCTTCTGCGGTTAGAGCGTCAGGGATGTCATCCAACCAGCGCGAGCATGGAAACCATTTCATAGTTTCCAGAATATGACTGCCCTAACTAGTTCACAAATTAACAAGAATTAGTCCTAATAACTAGTGGACTAATATAGTAATATCTAGTTCTATGTAATCTGAACATACATAAAAGGAGCCCATGGATTAGTTCTAATAAGCACTTGACTATTATCTAGTTCTATGTTTACATCACACCCATATCTTGTTTCTGGTAATAAGGAGTAAGAGCACATATACCGATCGTTTACCCTCCTTATACAAACACCATGATTTAGCTTGTATCCAAAAGCCCCAGCTTATATATTTGTTCCTATAAAGCTACAAAAGTGCTAAGTAGCTTATCTCAAGTTTAATCTTCCGAAGCTGAGAGATAAACAAACAGGTCCAAAAGCAATGTACGATTAATCTATATTCATTTCGAGCCTAGTGAACAAGTTTTTTTTTTTTTTTTTTTTGGCTACCAGTAAGGCACCATTAGCAACTCTGAACATGAGATGTGGCTCTGAACGTGAAATTTTAAAAGAAAAACGTGTCACTAAAGCGACGCGAGCACATTCTTTCGCCCCTTTGAAATGCACTGTGACTTGTTGACATTATTCATCAATACACCAAACGAAATCTGATTTTCACCTCAAACAAGCAGCAAGTTATTTGCATGTACATATGCAGCCGTAAATTACAAGATTATGCGAGTAAACTAAAGAAAGTTGGTATCCCAGAAAGGCTCCATTTTTTTTAGAAACTGGAGCTGCATCTTACTGGGACTTAAGATATGGATCGACTCAGGTAGTCCTTATGTAAGGTTTCCAACAGCAAGCCATTCAGCTCTCAACCTGAGCATAGATGATCCCTCGGCATGGCTACTACTTTGGTGGGCGACGATCGGGGTATAATATGTCCTGAATATTTTCCTTGATATAATGGGCTGTTTTGTTTAGATTCTTTGCAACACCTGAAGCAACCAGTCCAGCACTCCTCTTAAACCTGCAGCATCCATATACATCAGCAAGACAATATTATCGAAGTGGGGCTGGGAATCAAGAAGAAATATGAACAGTAACTTTCCTTTCCATGAATTCCTGCCTCGACAAGTTTGCAGGTCTCTGTTGTCCTTGTTGGTGAGAGCGGGTGGTAGCTGCTGCTAAAAGATACGTGAAGACATTAGTAGGATAAGTTCAGTCTCACAAAAGATCAACACCAGAAATGGTTCACTCAGAGCAAGAAAAACAAAAGACCAGAAAAAAAAATGAAACCAAAGGCTTCAGTATGACAGATCATTTTGACTAAACATCATAACAACATGGCATAGTAATATAATAGTAATGCATCCTGTCTGCATTTATCAAATGAAAAGGAAATGACTCTACACACTATATCATATTTGGATGTAACTGTCATGTGCGGCCGCCCCTACGTCAGGAAGCGGCGCCCGTGGCGTGCGGCGTCGTGGCGTGGCGCGCGCCGAAGCGCCAGGATGCCCACGACCACCGGCTCTAGTGGCTAGGATAGAAACTAGAAGGATTAGTTGGAAGGTTTGTTTCTGCATGCCTAGAATTAAGGAGCTGATAGCTCCATGCGTGTGAGCCGAGAGGCCATAAATCCCTGTAACGGACCTCAAAGAAATCAAGCAAGATCATTATCCTAATCTCTCCCTCTTTCTCAACTAAGCCTACGGCTGAGGGGCATAACCTCGCCGGAGAAGACGACGGACCGCGGCTACGACCTCCGTAGCCGAGGGCCTCCTACCCTAGACGTGCAGGCCCTTGACAGTAACACTGCAGCTGACTTTTGTTCAATGTATAGTCCATGTCGAACCTAATGTGCTCTGTAGGAACAAATCATTCCATCTTTAACATAGGGTCACCAGGTGTGAAATTAGAAGAAGATGAACCACTAGATATAACATCAACAGAAAACTTCACATACCATCCTTTGCAACATGTGCTGGAGCTTGTTCAGCTGTCGATGTTTTTCTCTCAACCAATCTGCTGTCCACCAATAACTGCAGGAACATTTCTCATCCTGTTAGGACTGTACACATAAACACCATATGAGAAGCTTCAACAGATAGAAAATGTATGACACACCTATTAGTGAATCCTAAAAGTTATTAGCATTCAAAGAGCACAGCATTCTCAAGAACAGGATCCGACTGCAAAGCACATGGAGCTTTTTTTTTTTTTTTTTTTTGTTACCATTCATTCATATTCAGTGGGATTGAACCAAAGGATTTGCAGGAGTCAGATGTGCTGATGAATCTTTTCAGGGTGAATAGGAATCAAAGCAGTCATTCTTTGTAGTGCATGAGGCAGTCAAAAGGTGACATCAAATACAGGGGTTCGATCAGGATTGTCTTTTTTTTTCATATGGTGACAATGGTGCTGATGGTAGGCAGAAAAAAAACACTCAAAAGGAAGTCAAGACTAAATAAAAAGGTCAATATAAAATGGTTACCAGTGGAGAAAAAAAAAAAAAAGAGGAAACTTTCACAAGGAATAGCAAACATAAGGGTGACAGTAATGGAATGTCCCTACTATGCTCGCATAATCATGCATCCATGTAGTTAATCAGGGAATTAGCATTCACAAATATTTTCTTAAACTATAAATCCTGTTCTTACATGAGATACGTGGGTTGCTGATTTGTGAGAATATTGACAATTTTTAAAGGGAAGGATTCAGAGAGATACTCATTGGTCAGCCCAATATTTTTTTACACCACAGCAAAATCTGAAGAAATCCGTGACCTTGTACTATGTTCTAATCACTCACTACATATACTGTCCTATGTTTCCTAGGTATAAAATTTAACAGAAACAATGGATTGGGCCATTGGCCAAAGAAAAAGAGAAAGGAAATCTGCTAAGTCAGAGATTCTCAGATTGTAAAAGGAGAGGAAAACCAACCTCGAGGCCCCTGCAGTACGGCAGCAACGTCTTGCCCTCGCTCTCACCACCCTGGCCGTCCCTGTTGTCCACGAACATGGAGTAACCCGCGCACCCGTACCTGAACCGCCTGAGATCATGCCCCTGAGCCGTCGCCTCCTCCTTAGGCTCCTCCACCACGTAGTTAGGAACTAACACACCAAATCACCGATAATCTCATGAGATCTTCGGATCGGGCGTAGCGTAAAAGTTAGATTTTTTTTTTTTCATTCAATTTTTTCTTGTGAATATTCATTCAACTTTCAAAGAAACAAATTCGGATCCAAAAGTAGACAATTTTGTGGGTTCGGCGAAAATATCAATCGAACAGATTGAAGAGTTACCGGCGAATCGGGTTAGGGTTTGTGACCTTGGGGGATGGAGCGGGGGATCCCAACGCAGATTGGGTTGTAGCCGCGGGACTTGAGCACTGACGAATAGTAGAGACAGCCCTTGCACGACTTGCCCTTCCGCGGCGGTGCCGTACCAGAGGAACCTCCGGCCGCCGCGGCGCCAGACTCCGGCGATGCCTCCACCATCTCTCTTTTCCCCTCCCTCCTCTCCCTCCTACCTCCGGACGGTTGACGGCGAAATTAGCTATCGAAGAGAGAAAACCGAGCTGGCTGGCTGACTTGTGGGACCGCAACTTCGCGCCTTGTAATTATACCGGGTGAACCGATCGATCCGCATCACACGGCTGGCAAAAGAGCACTATCGGAACTCGTGTTGCACTTTTGCACATAGCACCTCTGTCGAAGGGGGTATTTCCACTTCCGATCCCATCTCCACCAGCTAATTGGGTTGAACACTTAAACCTGCCCCTACCATATTTCAAGAGCCCTGACTACCATCCGTCCCGACCCCACCACAATCGGCCCAATGGCTCAACCTGCCCAACTTGAAGTCAAACCTGCCCAACTTGAAGTGCAACCCAACTTGAAGTCATGACGAGAAGATGATATCACGACATATGGCCGATCTACGACCATAATGCCCCAACCCGTCCCTAAGCCGTCTATGTCATCAACCCAACCCGCCCTAACTCTTTTGATAATGTCACTTGTTTCCACCCCAATAGTACATGTATTAAAACCTGCCAAAAAACCCGTCAAGCCCCGACCCATTAGCAGGGGAGCCATCCATCTAAGGATGGTAGCGGATCAATCGAAATGTATATCCGCGGGTTTTACGTTCTGCGGGATCGGGTTTGATGATGAATTTTCACCCACGGTTTTTGGGTTTAGTTTCGGTTTTGGTTTTACACCGTGGATATCAATGAGTTTCGAAAACAATTATTTGGAATTAAAAGTCATGTTTTATAATATGTTAATAATACCTTGTTTACTTAGATTATTAAATTTATTCGGAGTTGACTCGTGAAAATGTTTATTTTTGTTGTCTCTTGTTTATACATGTGAATATATATCTGCGGGTTTCGGGTATCCATTCGGGTTTTAGTTATCTGTTCGGGTTTCGGGTATCCGGGGGTTTGGTTTTGATGATTGATTTCCACCCGGTCGGTTTCGGGTTCGTATCTCAATTTCAGGTTTCGTTTTTGGGTGCACGGAGACTCTACCCGACTGTTTCCATCCTTACATCCATCGCCTCCCCGGCGCAAGTATGGCCACCACATCCCCACGCTTTTGTATTCAACTTGTTTATGTAGTCTCGGTATGTAACAGATGTGATACTCTAACTACTACTTCCTCGGCACACACCTCGCATAGTCGTGGGACTTCCATCGCAGTCGTGACACACCGCCATCGCCAGGCTCACGGAGTCGTGGCCATAGGTGGAAGGCTAAACTAATTTGGACATCCATGGATTTTGACAAATGACCTAGAAATTCAAATTTTGGTGGGGGCCATCTCTTCCTAGTTCATTTTTTGAACTAGAGAGTATCCATTGGACATCCAACTTCCACCTAGAGTCGTGGCCAATCGGGCGATCACACCGCCACCATCACCAATTAAGCTAGGCTCGCGGCGTGGACGCCGCCAACCACCATCGCCCATCGCGGATCGGCATCGTAGCACAAAGCGGCCCGATCGGTGATCACGCGATCATGCTAGTTCTTTAGTTTTGAATTTAAATATTTAGCCGATCGGCGATCACAATTTATATTAAGATTTAATGCCATTTTACCGAATTATAATATGATTTTACAAAACTATAACATAGTTTATCGATTTGTATATAATTTTTGTTTGGCAACCCCCATGCTCAAAAGCTTGGGTCCTCCACTACCAACACTCAAGCACGCGAGGCCAGCCCACGACAAAGTGCGTGGGTGAGCCCCCGCCTCCGGCCCGCACCGCACGCCCGACCGCCAGCGCCTCGCCGAGGCCACCTCCGCGCGAGGCGAGCCCATGGTTCCGACCCGCGGCGGCGGCATCGCGCCACACATCGGACGCCTTGTTGCCCACGAAGCCGCGTGAGGCCACCGCCTTCACAAAAAGCTCGCGGTGGGTGAGGGCGGCGTCCACTGCGTCGACCCTCCCGACGCCATCCCAAGCCGCCGCCCGGGCTCAGGGCGAAGCGGTCATAGCGACCTTTCTTTTTTTTTTTTTTTTTTCAAATTACACCCAAAATCATGTAACAACTTGAAAAAATTCAAATATAAAAATTATTCAAAATAATGAGGGCTACAATTTTTCTTTTTGGACCATAGTCAAATTCCAAATATTTTTGAAATTAGGGTTTTGGAATTGAATTCAAATTTAAAGTGAACAAATAATTCATTTTCAAATGTAGGCCCACATGTCATTGTAGTTCGGTCTAAGGGCAAAATGGTCATTTCACGTACACTGCTTTGACACAGTTAGCACCTAGACGGGACGGAATGGCACCACACCGATAAAAAAAACTTTATGTCATGGCACACGAGGTTCAAACCATGTTTCTAGTGGAATACGAGTTTGGACCATCTTTATTTTTAAAAAGGCGACGAGAGATTTCTTTGGATTTTTATTAAACGGATAAGAAAAACAATAATTACAACTTCCACTCCTTTACACCCAACTTCGAAACTACTCCTACTCGACGAAAAAAACAAAACAAGAAAAAAACCCTTCACATGCTTTTGAGCGGTACACAAAACCGTTTCGCAAACTAGACAAGCGAGGCAAAACTCGGAAAGAAAGCAAACGTCCACATTGTGGCGACAACAACCCCGAAAAAAAGAAAACTCCACATGCTCTCGCCTGCGTGATGCGGAGTAAATTGAGTGATATCATCCTTGCATAGAAAAGCAACTTGCTCTGCCCCCCAAAGATTTTTGTTGGAAAGTACTCAAGTTTCTCTCTTTCCACACGTTCCACCAAAGATAGATCATAATACTTCATGTCTTTCTTCTTTGATTTTTTTTTTTGAATTTGAGCTGCGGCGTTTCCGGTATCGTAGATCGATCCCGCCAGCGTTCTGGTGTTAACCGCTTCCAAGTTATACCATCTCTTTAAGTCTTTGCCGCCAAACTTGTTGCGTGAATGTGCAATCCTTGCATAAGTGTTTCGGCGTTTTTGGTTTGTTTCCACATAGCTTACAAAGTGGATCGTGTGGCCAATTGCGCCTCGCTAAGTTGTTTCTGCGATAAGTATCTTTTTATGCACTAAAGTCCACGCAAAAACCTCATTTTGATGCGCCTTTGCCCTCAAATCGGGAGATCTTGAGTTTGTTGAAACTCCCTTGAATTGAATTAGGTATGCACTCATCTGCGGTATACTCTCCACTCGTCTTCCATCTCCGGCGTATGTTGTCGTCTACCCCTTCTTGTAATTGTATTGTGAAAAAAGCTTCCCACAAATTGACATATTCTTGAATCTCTGGTTTGGCGCTATCGGTAATATATTTGTGATCCATCATTTACTTTGCAATGCCCGGTAAACCGTTAGTTTTTTCTCTTCGATTTTCGAATAGATTTGGAGCAATCGACTTTGGAGATGATCCATCTAGCCAAGATGAGGTCCGAATTTTCTTTGTTAGACCATTACCTAACGTGACCACGGTGGATCTTTGCAAAGAGCTCGTGGTCCTTGTTATCGCACCGGTATGTCCATATTATTCCACGCCGCGGTCCTTTTGTGTCCATTGGAACCACGACCATCTAATTCTTAAAGCTCTTGCGAAGCGTTCAGTCTAGTACCCCAAACCGCCTTTTATGTTTGGCTTGCATGTAGTTGATCAATTTATTAAGGAATGTCCTCCACCGACATTTTCCTGTGTCTCTCCCTTCCATAGAAAGCTTCTTCTTAACTTGTCCACTTGCTTGATTAGCCACTTTTGTTCGGGGAACACGGTTTGGACCATCTTTTATTGTGGCATACAAGTAAAACTCTCCTTTAATACTCCATTTTGTTGGGTCCGGTTCGGCAATGGTCGTGTGAATGTCGATGATCGGGCGGGACTCACGATATCTTGTCGTGGAGCTTGCTCATCGCGGGGGGTTGGCAATGAGTTCGATCATGGTCCATTCGAAGGTAACAAGAATACTACTAGGCAAGACCTACCGGCGCCATTGTTGATCGGCGCCTAAGAGCATTCATGCGGCGTTCTCAGCGAAGAAGCTAACGTTCGAAGAAGCGAGGCAACTAAACATGATTAAGGGAATGGAAACCCAATCTACTACCCCTGTAAAGAAGAACCCCACTAGGGGAGTTCTCTCGACATGCGAGGTGCCACATCGATAGCCCACTCGGTCCTCCACGTCGCTGACCCACACACCAATTCAACTGCTGCCTCCACATGCATCGAGTGGACAACGGTTTCTAAAAATATTAATGCAACTCTTCACTTCCACGGCGCCCCGATGGCGAATCCATCGCTTCCCCCTTACGCCATTATTCGAGTTCTATATATACTCGATCCATGCCACGGTCTTTCTTGCTTTTGCACTTTGCCCCGATCTATTCGAACCATGCGCGGCAAGGCGGACACGGAGACGATCGCCCGAGCTGCTCTCCATCCCGCCGGGATTGGCGCGCGTCCCCGCTGCTGAGGTTCACGGACGGCGTCGGTCGCGCCCGCCGTCGGCGACCTAGAGACGGAGTGCGATCCGCCGCGGGATCACGAACACTACTATCTGCGACGAGTCTTTGGGGGGCGGTGGCCCGACGGCATGCGGTTACTGTCATGCGGTGCCGGACCCGTCTGCTCGGCGCCGTCGTCCGTGAGCTTCGTCGGCGCGGTGGCCGCGGTGTTGACAAGGTCGGGGCGGTGCGCTCGATCGTATCGTTCCGTCGGACAACGGCATGTTCGCAAATCCCCTCGGGATCGAGAGATCCAACCGTGTCCGTCTTTTGTTCCTCCCAATCTTTTTTTTTCAAAACCGGGACATTGCCCGTTTTGCATTAAGAGAAGTGGGATAGTTTAGTTACATCCTAGACATACAACCGGCGAGATCTGCCGGGTATACTAGGCGACACACTAACAAAAGGCACCGCTAAAGCGATTGAGCTAACAAGTTGTACTTAGGAAGAAGCCTATTTTGCGGCCGAGAAAAAACCGCACCTTTCGGTGCTCGTCGTCGTCGTCAAGGCGGTTCGGCATAGCGACCATGGGGACTAGGATCTCGCACCATGTCCCGCTTGTGTTGTGGGACATTACCGCCAAAATGATCTTGGAATCTCTTAGCAACGGTGGAGTCCGGGGTTTGAGATAAAGCACCCTCCGCCCTCCCCTTCCCATTTGTTAAGGAGGGGCGCTTGGCCAGCGGCGTTCGAGATTGGGATCTCGGAAGGAGGACTTGGCGGCAAACGGACACCCCGCTTTGGCGCCCGTCTCTGCGTCCGTGAGATCTTGCGAGGGTGGTGGTGAGGCCACTAGCGGCTGCTCTCTAGGGCGACAAGAGAGTCGGCGAGTCATCCACATCCGACATGGAGGGCGGCCGCGGTGTCCACGGTGTCGTGGCGGCGTAGTGGCCGGCGGCCGATGAAGCGTGGTGTCACGGAGCCACCGACGAGTTAGGGGGCGCGACCATACTCACCGGGACGAGGGGCGGCGGGCGGAATCTGGCGACTCGAGCTGTCTTGGCCGCACGCTGCGTCCCCCTCGAATGCGCCCGTCGGTTCCGCCCCTGCGATGGCGCCGAACGCATAGGGGTGGGTCGGCGCAAGGTGCCCGACAGCCCCACACTCGGCACAGGTGGCGTGACCCCCTCCTCCTGCTGGTGCTGTGAAGCCACCTCTGGCTGTGGAACTGTAACACCCCTGGTGTTCCTATACTAGTTAAAACTTGATTAATTAATAATCATGCATTATCATTGTGCATTAAGGCATAAATGCATTTTATATTTTAATTATAGTATTCATATGTTGCATATGTAATGTCTCACATGTTACATGAGTTGAGTGTTGTAAATAAAAACTTTGATTCTTTTTATTGTTATGAAATTTATGCTTTGAAGTGGTACCATTGTTTGAGTTGTTTGAGTAGTAGTTATTCCCTTTTGAAAATCAGTTTTAAAAATTAAATATTTATTATTCCTACGTTCAAATAAAAACTTTGAAAACCTACTTTCAAAATTATTGAGAATTTGGGGATGGTCATTAAAGCAAACCTGGAGATCTCGAAAAGTTGAACTATTTTCGTATTCGGAGATTTTGATGTTCCTATGCAAATTTGGGAGATTTTTCAAAGAAGAAGAGAGGAAGATACACTAGTACAGAACTTTGTAGCTGCCACCGAGCTGTTGCCTGCCTACCTGCCTGCTTGCTGCGTCGACGCCGTGGTCGATTTGGCCGCGCCGTCGCGGTGCTTCCCGGATGGACGCCTGCGTGGCCAAGCCCAGAAGCTGCTGACGCACCTAGAGAGAACGGCCGCATCCGCTTAAGCCACGTTGCCGGTCCTTTTCTCTCTTTTCTCCTTTCCGTCGTCGCCGCCCTGCTTCTCGGCCGCCGGTGAAATTCGCCGTGCCTGCTCCGCCTTGGCCCAATTGCTCGTGTCCAAAGTATTGTCTGCGCCTTGCGCTTCTCCCTGAGCCGCTCGCCTTGTCTCTAGCCGTCGGAGTCAGCCGTGCGCCGGAGTTTCCGTCACGGCGGTCCACCATGGCCGCCGTGAGCCGCTCGCCGTGGCCGGCCGCCTCCGCTTAGCCTCCGCCAAAACCGACCACGCCACGGTCTTCCTCGCATCGCGCTGCACCTCCTCAGCCCCTTCTCCTGTCGCAGCAGCCGCTACAACACGTTCAACAGCAGCCGCCGCCGCTGCTTGCCGCCGGCGCACATGGCCGGCTGGCCTCGGGCCGCCATGGGGCGAGCCGAGGGCACCAGCGGATGCGCACAGGCCTCTTGATGCTCCGCCAACACTCCCCGACCGCCGTCATGGTCTCCTTTCGCCGAAAACCGAGCTCCAGTGCATCCCTTTGTTCCAAATCGCGACATGGACCTCGCGCGGCAATTGAAGTTCTTCCAGGGGTCTAGGTGAGAAAGTTGTAACTTACTTGAATAGTGTTTTAGGCTGTTTTGTAATTTTGTAACAATGCTAGGACTTTTATGCAAATTTAGCCTGGCCAAGTTTGGGCCGGCCTGTTTGCACAGTGCCAGGCCGAGCACAGTATTGGGCCAACTTTCGGCCCGAGGGCTGTTTTCTTTTTTAGAATTGTTTTATTAATTTCTTTTTAGATGAATAGTATTTGATTTTGTTATTTTCATATAAATTCTTGTGTTACTTTAAAAATTCTAAAAATTTTTGTATGCCTTTTATGATGATGTTTACATATGAAAATTTCGAAACTTTGATTTTGAGTAGTTCTTGCATGATTTAAAAATACAAATTTTAATTAAAAAATACATCTTCTATGATTTTTAGAAAATAAAATATTTATTTAAAAATCATAAAAATTTATTTGGTGCTGTTTTATGTTATGATCTAGCTGTACAAAAAGTTTGGAGTCATTTTAACAAAGTTTATTTCTTTGTTATTTTATGCTTTATTTATCTAAATGTTAAATGTAATGTTTAGTGTATAATGACTTAGAAATTGTGTGATTTGGGATTGCTTTGTGAATCTTGGATCATACCACAATCAAATGGTCCTTGAGAACTCCTTTAGAGATAGAAGTAGATCAACAAGTTGGTTTTGTTGGATTGCAACTTTATCGTAAAGGAAAGTTGTACTCAAGTGTTTATCATTTCATGCATCATCGAGCATCATGTTTACAATTCCATCATGTTAAACATGCATCATTATTACGTGTAGTGAGCGAGAGAGATGTGGTTTACGATGACCAAGCTTTGGAGAAGGTGCATCCACCCGGGTGTTGGTGTCAAATGTGACGTGGGTGGTCCAACTTGGAATCTAACTTTTCCGTCAACGAAGGCAAGCCCCTAAGTACATTAAACCCTTCCTTGATGTTTTAAAAGTTTTATATCACTTATGTCTATGCTATGTTGCATTAAGTAATTAGGAGTTGAGTGATAACCTAATTCTTTGCATTTCTATCCTTGTTTATTGCAATACAATCCTTGTTAACTTTGTTTTATTTCGAAAATGCTTAGTGATGCTTAGCCCCTGCTTAATTAGTTAAGCTTTTTTTATCAAAATGTTTTGTTTGAGGAGATGGTACCATTTTTGGAAAAAGAAAGAGTTGTAGTGATGAATTTGAGATCGGACGGGGACGTAGGTTGAAAGCCGCGGGATACCTAGGCGTGCTTGTCCCGTGTTGGTCCTTTTAAGGACCGTCCGTTGTTTGGCCCGTGAAATCGGGACGTTTTGAACGCATATTGCGCTGAGACCTTTTTGGTCAATGGCACGCGTCGACTGGCGATCACCCCGGTCGGTCGACCCTAACTAGCCACATACTCCGTGGCCGGATTTCGGTGGAGCCAAATCGGGGGAATGGCAACCACGCGACCGGGGAGTGGAGAGATGGCGGAGGTAGCGTGTACCCACCCTCTTGGTCAAACGTCATTAGGGACGGGGTAGGGAGGTGGAGTATCTTGTGCTCTCGGGTGGCGCAGCCTGTTCCCGTTTTGGACAAATCTGAGAAAATGTTGATATATGCAAGCTTAGGTGCTACATATGTCGTGTGGTTAGGGATCCCAATTTGGGTATAATCGGTTCATGAATCGCCGTTGCTTCTCGGAGAAGGGGCCGATTCCCTGACCTTCATCGTAGTAAATGATGGAATATGTTTTTCGAGGAAAGAGAGTTGGAATAAGAAAAATATGTTTGCTCTAGAATAGGATAACCTAGAGTATATGAGCTACTAATCTGAATTAAAAATATTGAAAGTAAGGATTGACTTATAGTAGCTTTTTACGCAAAAGAGTTCTTGATTCTTGCTAAAGCCTTACCTTGACTCCTAAGACCAGGCATTTACGAGTCTTCTCCTATTTTCTTTAGTCGGGTAAGTCTTGTTGAGTACTCCGTACTCGGGGTTTGTTAACCCCTTGCGGTAATCTTGACTCGTCTTTGTTTAACCAAGGTTATGTCGGTGGGCACGACATGATCCGGGTTTATCTTCCGATTCTACCTAGCTTCCGCAATTAAGTTAAGTTTACTCAAATGTAACTTACTCACATTTTGTAAAATTAATGTTATTATTCTTACGCATTCGATCTGTATTTTTATAACAAATGTTGTAATGTTGTAGCTACTCCTTTGTTGATCCCGGTATGAGTTATCAACGGGGGCTTCTTAAGTTATCGGGTGTATACGCACGGTATCGGGAGGTCTTTGGGACAATGACAGTGCGCAGGTGGGCCGATAATTAGGAGGTTACATTGCGGGAACCTCTCGTGAAAGGAGCTCCGTCTTTGGCGAGCTCACTCCACCAATCAGTTGGGTGCATCCACGGGATGTGGGGGCGGAACTCCAGCGAGCTCCACCTGCACAAGATCACGCCACCAATCGACGGGGGCTGCTTTGCACCAGCCTGCGGTCGCGTCCGTCTTGAATTAAGTGTGGAGCGACATTGATGAAGGCCACGGCGATGCCCAGTGAACTGCGAACTATCTCGGATCGAAGCACGAACATGGATGGCGTGCATAACCTTTTTGCCGGATGAAGCCGGTGTAGGCGTCGGGTGGCCGTGCGGGCGGAGGTGTTTGGAGACCCTCCCGGTTCCACAAGGAAGGCTCGGCCGGTGGGCCGGTCGGGAGCCCTCGACACGGGTGTCTTGTGGCGGGGGAGGGAGGTGCCCACCGATCCTCCAGTGAACGCATGCGGGCCCCCGGACGAACTGTAGTTCTTGCCATAGGGGTAGGAGATGGCGCCCACCTTGACAGCTTCATGGTGGGGCGGCTGCTGGACACCCGAGTAGTCCGCGGTTACGCCCGCCGATCGAAGGTGTGTGGTCGCGCTTGGGCCCGGGGGGTTTGCTCACGGTGGTCGCGAGCGTCCGCGGTGGTCGCGCGGACGCCGCCCCGGTCTGCTCGCTCCGTCACCCCTGCCATCTTCCCGGTCGACGTCGTCGCGGTGCTGAGTAGCTTCCTCCCTCCGGGGGCGCAAAGTCCTGACACTCCGGGATCCGGGCCGTAGGAGGTAGAGCTGCCCGGTCACCTCGTCGCCGCCCCACATCACGCTCCGGGATGTTAATGAGTTGTTCTCGGGTATGTACGCGGGTGCCCGGCACCGGGCGGTAACGAACAACTCACGATCATCATCAAGGGGCACTCCGAGGGCGAGCCAGCTGGATTCTCGTACAAGATGGCCCAAGCACGGCTTGGACGGACATCGCATTCTGGCGTCGCGGGCAACACGGATGCCCACCGGGACGCTGAACGGAAGGCGCGTGCGATCAGTGAGTCGCGCAGCCGAAGTCGCCCGACAGCCCGGGTCAGCCCGGTGCCAGAAGGGGCATGTAGAACCCGTTGACGATCTGCTATGTTTAAGTGAACGGGAAGTCTTCCCGCTCGTGTCGTCGCACATTGACGCCCTCAGCCACGATGTCGGCGGGGCGCATGTAATTATATACCGCTGCGGTGGACATGGAAACGGATGAGCGGGGGCCGCCCACCATCCCTACCAAAGCCCGGCCCAGGATATCCTCCTCGCTCTGCGGTCGAGAGCGTGGCACTATGACGATGGGGCGGAGCTCCCTCGGCGCGCACGCAGCAAGGTGTCGGCGCGGTCGAACTCCGGTGGTGAGTCGCCAATCCCATGTTCGGTCTAAGACCGAGGAGGTGGTCGCGCCTCTCACTACACACGCCCGGGTGTACGGCCGGTTGTCGTTCCCGGTGGAGGAGGCGGAGGGGTGCTCGCCGCCGGCGCTCCCGCCATTGTGGGGTGGGGAGGCGGGGGTGCACGCCGCCAACGATCCTCAACATCACGGACGCTGCCCATCTACGCCTCGGGGTGGACCTCGTAGTCGCGGGCGTGGCCCACCCACGCCGTGCGCTTGTCAAAGCGGCCCGACATCGATCACCGACGGCGGCCTCGCCCGAGGGGCGTAACTTGGCGAGGTTGGCGCGGCTGCTCTTCCGGCGGTGGGGTGGTGGTGGTGGTGGTGGTGGTGGGGCGGAGGAGGTGGGGCGGTGGCACCACAATGGAAGTGATCATAGGCCGCCTCGGCGGAGAGGGTGGCGCGGAGAGGTCCGTTCGCGCGGCTTCGTCCCGCCCGCACCACGTGGGCAAACCTCCGCCGCGGTGCCCCTCCCGACGACACGATGGGCATCGCGCCGGGAAGGTGCAGCGTGCCGCGACATGGCGATCCGCGGAGGCAATTGAAGCACAAGCCGATCAACTCCGGCGGCCGCAGCCAAAGGCGACCTCGGCGGCGATCAAACCCCTGCCATGCCGGCGGCTCTCCACCCGAAAGAAACCCTCCGCGTCGGGTGTGCCACGAACCCTAACGGATGGGATGGTGGCGATGGCCGGCTCGGGCGGGCGGCGGGGATTGTGTCGGAGACCGGCGCCCATCGCGGCGCTTTGCATCTCTTGCGGTGGCGTCCGGGGCGTCGGCGAGGGCGAGGACCCGTGGCGGCGGCGGCCGGGGCGGCGGTGGATTGCGCCTCGGCCGGGCGGCGGCGGGCACTCAGAGCCGGAGTCGGAGGACCCCTCCCCGAGTCAGCGAGGGATAGCATCCACTCGGGACCACGGCCGAGGTTCATCCGGCGGCGCGGCGCCGGGCCGAGACGGAGGCAGTGCCGTCGTCCTCCTCGTCCTCGGCCGAGAGGTTCCTCCCAATCTTACGATCGTCACAAGACAAATACCACATGTACACTACGTGTCCACTGGATATGCTCATGCCCACATCTTTCCTATTTGATGCCACATCTTTCCTATTTGATGCCGCTGACTCATGTATTATTTGTCGTAAATTGGATCACGGGTATTTCCACCCGTGTATGCAGGCTATCATTCATTTCCTAGCCGTCGTCGCAGATCATGCATGTATGCTATTCTGTGACGTGCCACTATATATTCCACTGCCCTCAATTCCTTTTTTTTTGGGGTCTTTTGCCTTGCTTTTGAATCATATTATTTTGCAGAACTACATCTATTCAGTTCTTGCATCTACAAGTTTCTCTCAAAAACATATATCGGTCGTATTTCCTTGCTGAGTGATATATATTGATACAATCAAACCATAATGTTTTGTGATTCTTATTATTACCTATAGTTGATGTAAGATTTATTTATTTGCATAACAAGTTCATAAGTGTACCAGCTTTACTAAATTCATACATGTATATACTTCTATAGTAATTTCTAATAGTTTACATCCAAATTCATTTGTATTTCTTCTCGAGTACCCGCAGCATCGCTATGGAATTCTTCTAGTTACCATTACTCCACGTCCCCACCAAACAATAAAAAGGAGCGCTATCTCTTCGCCTATAACAGTTGGCGCTGGTTTTCATTTTCGTTTCCGTTGCCGTTGCTTGCACTCAACCAAACCAAACAACACCTCGGTCCTTTGTTATGTGCTTGTTGCAAAATTTTAAAGCAGTCAAAAAGTTCGGGAAAGCAAGGAATTAAATTAGAATATTACACGGTCCAAGTGCTACAATAAGGGAAATCATAAATTAAATTAGAACATGTCATAGTTCACGTAGATGGCGTGTCCATGTAGATGGCTTGGTACAAATGTCTTGGAGAGCCACACGCCACCATCTGCTTGACCTCATGGCGTCGTAAAGAAATATAATGTAATACGCTAGCTTGAGAAAAAAACAAGGTTGACATGTACTAACTGATGTCAGGAACCCACAATTCAAGGTTGACATGGATATAATATCACATTTCCTATCCTACAGAAGTACATATGCCTGAAAGTGACGAAGGAACTACCACTAAGGGAAGAAGGTGTTAGGCCGAGTGAGTGCGATCATCGTTGGATTAAGATGATGTTCGTCGCCTGAAAAGAATGCAAAATTCAAACATCTATGATTTAGCAACTCCCATATAATGTCAATGCTAGTGACCGGGTGTAGTCAGACAACACACACACAATTAAAAGTTTATGATGCCGTGACGAGTAACGAGGGCCATTGTCACGGACCCGGACTATCAATCACTATTACGAGCGTAACTTGATATAATATTTGGAGAATCAGATGGAGTTTAGACAGGATAGCAAAGGATCAGAGGTAGGGAAGCAAGAACAACAAGAGGAAGGGTTCCCGGACGAAAGAAGGTAGGGAGACGACGGTTTCAGGTTCAGGTTCTGTTCGATGGTTCTCCCCAATGTGCCTTGCATCCTTTATTCTTTTTGCGAGGTAAAATGCACCCGCACAATCTGAACTTGCTTGTCGCTGTGTCAAATAGGTCCATGAACTTGAAAACCGGTCATCAAAAATTTCGAACTTGCAAACCCGTTCACCCCGGGCCGATCTGGTTTTGCATGGCTGCATGACACTGTTGCGGACGTGATTTGCTACAGCAACCACGGATTTACTACGATGAACCCGCGGTTTTGTTTTTTCCTTTTCTAATTTATTTCGGCTGAATCTTGAAAAATCATAACTCTTGATCACGATATCGGGATGAAGATGATTTTTATATAAAAATTATAGCCCTCGGCGAGATCTATAACTTTTTAGTTTTGAATTTTTAATTTGATGACGTTAAGGTGCTCAAAAAAAATTATATAAAATTACAGCACTATAATAATCGTGTACTTACGCTTGTCGCACCATAAAATTACAGCACCATAATAATGCGACAAGCGAAGTGCGTGATTATTATGGTGCTGTAATTTTATATAATTTTGGAAGCACCTTAACGCCATCAAATGAAAAAATTTCAGGGATATGCTACACGTTATATTACGGTACGGTTTCCAAATTGACACTTAGCCTGTGCACCAACACCGGCGTGACACGCAACCACACAAAAAGAAAACACTTAACGTGATGTATTTTCTATTTTATTATGGCTGTCAACATCGGACCACGAAAACTAGACCCATCAAATGAAAAAATTCAAATGATAATTTTTTTGAGCACCTTAACGTCATCAAATGAAAAAATTCAAAACTAAAAAGTTATAGATCTCGTCGAGGGCTATAATTTTTATATAAAAAATCATCTTCATCCGATGTCGTATCGAAGAGTTATGATTTTTCGAAGATTCGGGACGAAATAAATTAGAAAAAGGAAAAAAACAAAACCGCAGTTACTGTAGTAAATCTAGGGTTACTGTAGCAAATCACGTCCGCAACAGTGCCATGCAGCCATACAAAACCGGACTGGGCACGGGGTGAACGGGTTTGCAAGTTCGAGGGGCGGATGACCGGGTTTTGAGTTTGTGGGCCTGTTTGACACAGCCGCGCAAGTTCGAGGGGCCTAGGGTGCATTTACCTCTTCTTTTGCCCCTGTCCTGATGGAAGCCGATCTCGTAGCCCAGCTGGAAGCCCATGATCCATCAACCCAATTCCTGACACTCATCCTACTATGTACTAGCCGTGCACCGCAATCCCAGTGGTCCAGTCTGCCGCAATCATTGATGGACATACTCCTCCACCCTCCGTCCCACAAATCTCTACAAAAAAAAAAAACAAAATGAGGATAATTTTTTTGGTGCGACAAGCGGGTTGGTACTTCCAGCCGCCCTCCATGCGATCCCATCAGCGCGCTTGCCCGATCATGTGGTGGCCATGCGAAAATCACGGTAGTTGCTGATTTTCCTTGCATGCGGGCCGTCTTTGTTTATTTTCCTTGCATGCAAAAGGAATATGTTGGGATTTAATTTCCTTGTATGCAAAAGGAAACTAATGTCAATCAATCAAAGTTAATATAAAAAAAATTCCATGCATGCAAAAGGAAGGGTTCCCTCGTGAGATCAACATTCCTGTTGTGATTTTTTGCATGCAAAAGAAAGCAGTATCAATGAATCAAATTAAAATAGAAATATTTTCCTCAAGAGGTTATGATTTTTTTTTTTAAGCCACAATCGTTGGTTTGTCCATCTGTCTCCCTCTATGCGATCAACGATGCGCCGCGGTGCCAGCGCCATCCGCCCAAAATAGAAAAGAAAAAATCTCGGCAAATAAAAGGAAAGAAAAAAAAAAATCATGTAATTCTAACCCGCTGCACATGCTCAACGCTCCTCCACTCTCCA
Source organism: Hyparrhenia diplandra (assembly GCA_015847255.1). Taxonomy (NCBI): domain Eukaryota; kingdom Viridiplantae; phylum Streptophyta; class Magnoliopsida; order Poales; family Poaceae; genus Hyparrhenia; species Hyparrhenia diplandra. The sequence continues at coordinate 67,229 of JADLZK010013281.1, read as the reverse complement.
CGCAAGAAAGAAAAGGAAACCATCATAAAAAAAGGGGTGATTGATTTTTGTTGTCGCATTAATTTGTTTCCTTATTTGTGAATTACTACCCAAGTATTTATTGCCTTATTTGGTGATTGATTTTTGTTGCCGCATTAATTTGTTGACTCTGAATTGTTTACGGTTTTCAAGCCCTGGTTTTAGGAAAGACAATCACGCAAGGGGAAAAGATCACGACATGCGGACTCGGACAATCATAGAAAAACATCGGCAGGCCGTGACTCCGGCGCCCATGAGACATTCAGCGCCCGGCCGCGGGACGAGCGATCGTCGATGGCAGCAATGTCCTCCATGTTGCCCTCCCCGCGCGACCCGCGTCTTTGCCGCCGCCAACTACGGCCTCGCAATGCACGTCGTCATGGTCCATTTACGGTGCCTCCGGCGTTGCCGAGGCGTTGGTGCTCTTTGTCGACTCAGGTGCGCTCCGGCCTTCGCCTCATGCGGACATCGCCCATTGTTTCGTGTTTTAGCGGAGGTCGAGGTCTATGAAGACGCCGTCGTCCTAACACCGTTCTCCGTTTCGTTACATAGATGATCGCCTAACAAATTACGAACCTCTGTTTCGCCCGGAAGTTTGACCGCTCCTGCCAATCTTTGGAATCCCGAACCAACCTCGCCGCGCCATGCGGTTCACAATCAAGGGCATCTTGCTACTAGCCAAGTATGTGTTTCAATCTTGATTTGAACTATGTCGTGGCCAAAAACTAAATAATTTACATACATATAAAGATGCAAATTATTAGTTAAAGATCATTCTAATAATATTATCTCTGCAAAGTATGTCATGGCAAAAAACGTTGGTATTTAATTTCATAGTATTACTATCTTATCATGCGATTCATGTGTTTTTAGTATATGTGTTTATTATCCCGTAATGCGCGCGGCGTGCTACCTAGTAAAAGTCTATTTTTGACTTATACAATCTTCGTTTGACCAAATTTGTCTTATCAAAAAAAATTTAATAATTTTTAGTTATTTTGTGATAACTTATTTTATCGTTAGACATACTTTCATAATAATTTATTTATTTTACTATTTATATTAAAAAAATTAAATAAGACGAATGGTCAAACAAGGATCGTAGAAGTCAAAATCGGACTTTTATTTGTGGGACGGAGGGTGTATGTCGTGTAGTCCCTCCATCCCCAAAAAAAGTGTCGTTTTAGGTTTTTTAGACATTTGTTTACCGTTAAGTCTTATTCAAAAATTTATACAAATTATAAAATAAATAAATTATTATTAAAGTATCTCTAGTGATAAAATAAATCATTATTTATACAAATAATTTTAATAAGACAGATGGTCAAATATCAAAGTCAACAAAATCTAAAACGGCACTCTTTTTTTTTTTTTTTGAACAGAGGCAGTAGAGCCACGCAGATAGCAGACGCACACACATACATCCGTGTTGCGCTGGTCGTCGCCGTTTTTGGCTCAGCCAGAGTAGCACATGACCTGCGCTGCTGAGCCAGTGGCAGTGGCAGATCGTAGAGGGAAACACGTACTCCCTCCGTCTACAAATAACTTTATCTTTTTTGACTTTAAGACATCATGTTTGTCCGTTCGTCTTATTCAAATTTTTAATACAATTTATAAAATAAATAAATCATTATTAAAGTATCTTTAATAATAAAGTAAGTCATATCAAAATGGATTATGTTTATAAAATATATAAATGTACCTATAGAACATCTTGACAGAATCTGAAGTTCGAGTCTACTTCTAATCTACTACTATGTAGCTCTGGATGATTTGATCTTTGAATTATAAGTACTGAATAAGGGAATTAGGGGTGAGGTTTGCCCTTGCTTATATCTACTTCTTAGGTCAAACCCGACTTAATTGGACGACTTAGATCTACGTCTTAGGCGGTTGTGAGAAGGTTCTTAAAGCGGGACATGTGGCTCCACGGGGAGCAGGCCACTCGACCCCACCTGGCAGGGCCGCCCGTCCCCCTGCTAGCGTGTGAGCCCGGGTTGTCGAAATGTCTTCTTTTATCTTTTAGATCCCTAAAATTTATACTAATCGTCTTGTTTCGGTCTTTTTTCTTATGTTTCTATATTTCTCCTCTTTTCTTCTGCTGTAAAACTGATTATGCAACAAAACTTGTGAAAATTATTAATATGAACTCTATCTTCTAGTGTTTTTATTCTTATATATTTTATTTATTTATGGTAAAAAGTTAACGTTATCAACGGTAACACCGGTCACCGACATCTTCTTTCTCCGCCGTGACTCCGTGACTCCTTCCGTCGCCGTGGCAGGTCCAGCTGATGAAAAGCTGACGACCTCCATACGTACGTAGCCGCATTCTATAGGACGTTCTCAACAGCAAGCAGCTAAAGTTTCCAGCAAATAACTTAGGGAATAGCAATTGGCAACCACCACAGCATGATTCTTCTAACTCTAACAAAGAAAAAAAAAATCGGAGTTAATAACTCCAGATAAGGTTGAACTTATGAGCGCCAACCATGGAGCCTCGACCCGACGAGGTACTGTGACCTGAATAGATGGCCGTGTTTAGTTCTTCCAAAGTTTCTAAAATTTGCATCACATCGAATAATTAAATATAGTAAAAGATACATTATAGAACATTAAATGTAGATAAATAAAATAACTAATTACTACTCTGAGATGGTTTTAGAAGTCGTTTAGGACAGCGACACAGTCTTCAAAACACAACTTTGACCTCTTATTATTATAAAAATATTTATGGATATGTGATATATGTATACTTTTATCAAATTATTTTTAAGACAAATCTACTCATGTAATTTTTACATTCACAAACTCAACAACTTAAAAGTTATTGATGATTTATATTCATAATGTTTGATCCAAACCTTGTCCAAAACGACTTCTAATACCATCCCGAGGAGTACACCTTGCACGTACTTTCTGAAATGAATCTTTTGAGCCTACTTAGGGGCTTCCCCCAACGCTGGCGTGGCGTGCTGCCCCAGTGCTCCACGTATTCAACAAGTGTCCACGTACTCAGCGATTGTTGCCTCGCAGTGTGCTAGAGGCTCCTGCAGAGGATGCAACTGCTTCATCTGCAAAAAGCAGCAGGCAGCAAGTAACTGGAGCACTGCGTTGCAGCCATGGGGCAGCTACTTTAGCTATGTACGCACGCCTTTTCTTTCCTGTACGCACGCTGTGGGCAGGAACAAATTGACGTCGTCCTCGGCCAGCCACTTGTAGCCTGCGTTGAGTAATTTTGATGCCCAAACCAACTCTGTCCATGTGGCCTGCGCCAGCTGCGTGAGGCAGTACGTGCATGTGGGCCGCGTTGGGGGAAGGCCTTAGCCTATGGTAAGATAATAGTTAGCACATACTGAAGCAAAAGTGTTATAGTCTTATTCAACTTCACTTTTCAACCATTTTTAAGCATCTAAACAAAACCATAATGGCCGGCCTGTCCATGTATATGGCGTGGTAAAAATATATCTTGGAGAGCTACGAGCCACCATCTGCTGTATGTAATAATACGCCAGCGTGAGATAAACAAGCTACTTTGCTTAAGGTCGTTGTCTACCGTACCAGCCGTACACTAGTACACGATTAATTGACTAGTTCATGCCAGCCGTATACATTGCTAACTGATGCCAGGAAACCATAATTAAAGGTTGACATGAATATAATATCACTAAACCATAATTCAAGGTTGACATGAATATAATATCACTGCTAGTGACCTGCTAAGGTTTAGTCAAACCAAGAAACCACAATTCAATGTTTCAGACTGGTTCCACACATTAGCTTGCAATTGAAAAGAATGAGGTAAACATCACATCGTACACCTATTTCTTGTTTATTTAATTTCTTGGTCTTGGGTTAGCTAGGTTCAAGACGAACAATAACGATCGCAAATGGATCGTGCCTCTACAAACCACCACATGCCCAACTTGCTTCATTGTTTGATGATGAATCTTTTTCTCATATAGTGATGCCCACAACAAGAAGCTAGGAATAACTTATGCGGATACTACGTCATCGAATTCCTTATGGTGTTTGCCAAAAAAAATCCAGAGGAGGTAATAGAAGTACGTAAAGAAAATACATGCACAATATATTTAGTACCAGCAAGTACTACTATGATGGACCACTACATCATTTTTTGAAGACGATGATGAAATATAATGAAATGCCAAGGACATTCGTTCTTTTGTGTATATATGGTTTCAAACTTAATTTACTTCATACATGTGTAATTAACTAATTAAGCATCCTCTATTTTGTATATGTATAATATAGTTTCTCTTGAGTTGGGCATGAGAGCGCCTACAGCTACGGCGGCGCAGCAAAGCCCGCCGTTCTTCATAGTTTTTCTTGATCCACATCTTCTCAGTAGACAAACCTTTTTTTTTTTTTTTTTTGCGAAAAGTATGATATATTAAGCATCAAGACAGTACATCCTCCCTATTACAAACTGAACAACGAAGAAAAAAAAATTACAATTGAGTCCTCAAGATCCAATCTCATCTTCCTCGTCTCCGATCTCCAGCTCGCCATCGACACCACCGTGGCGATCCATGTCCACCTTTGCTTCCGCCAAGAAACACCAAGCATTGGAAAAGCCGCATCATCCATCGCCCGGATCACTAAGCGAATCGATTCCGTTGAAAGAAAATTGGCCAGCCCCTTGGCAAAAAGAAAAGGGAAAAGAAAATCCGCCGCCGCAGCCCGAGGACCAACGACCGGAAAAAACATCCACCGCCGCCCGAAAACCCAGCGACGAGGAAGAACCACAAACCCATGAGGATTACCAAGAGCTCACATACGACACCAATTATTCGCCGCACGAAGCACGCAATATCCACCGGTACCAAAAACTTTATTTGCCGTGCATATATGTGCCACAGCCGGAACCCTAAACTCCATCACACACGGAGGAGACACTAACCCTAAGAACTCAATCTAATAGGAAAAACTTATGGAAAAGCAATGGATCCCCACTCCCTTCGGCCTCCGGCGAGGATGCGGGAGGAAGGAAGGGGACCAACGGTGGTAGAGGCGAGGGCCGCTGCTGCGGCTGCTGCCCTAACTCTCACGGCGCGAGACCCTTGGAAGTTACAATTATTATCTCAGTAGACAAACCTTGGTAACCATAACCATGGAGGCACATCAAATCCGATCCCTTGTGCTATTGCAGCGCTACCTAAACGAGCGTCTTGCACTTGGGCACTAGGACAAGGGGAACCTTCCGTGGTGCTAAAATCCCCGGCGCCTCGCCCATGTCGAGGTCCGCTGGGCGCATGCCGGCGGGGAGCTCCCACTTGAAGTGACGCAGAAGGCTGACGAGCGCGAGCTCGAAGACCGGCAGAGCGAAGTTTATGCCGGGGCAGATTCTCCGCCCGGCGCCGAACGGAATGAGCTGGTAGTCGGTCCCTCTGAAGTCCACCGAGGGACTGCCGCCCATGAATCGCTCCGGGCGAAACTCGTCCGGTGCGTCCCACACAACAGGGTCCCGCCCGATGGCCCACACGTTGATGAAGAGCGTCGTCTTGGCTGGGATCTCGTAGCCCTGCACGACCGCGGGCGTTGTTGATTCGTGCGGGAGGAGGAGCGGCGCTGGTGGGTGGAGTCGAAACACCTCTTTGAACACGGCCTTCAGATATGCCATTCTGTTCAGGTCGGATTCAGAGATGGCAGGCTGATCGGCGTTGACGGCTCGCGCTATCTCGTCTTGCAGCTCGCCCAGCACCCGCGGGTTGGCGATGAGTTCTGCCATGGTCCATTCCATCATTAGAGATGATGATTCAGTTGCGGCGATTATCATATCCTGCACACGCAGTAATCGAGCACGGATGTATTGGATTTGGTAGTAAATTAACATTTCTTGATGACATGCTAGAAGAGAATTTCTACGAAGATAACCTGGATCATAGCTTTGATGCGATCGTCCGTGAGCACGAGCCCATCGGCGCCTTCTTCCCTCAGCCGAAGCAAGACGTCCAATAAGTCCTCATCCTCTTCCCCGGCATCGCCATCCCCCTTCTCCATGTGTGCGGCCACTATCTCGGACAGGAACTTGTCCCATGCCTCGGCCATGTCTTCGAGCTTCTTATCCAGGCGCATCGCCCGTCTCACAAACCTCGCAGGCGCATCCGGCAGCACGTCTTCGGGTTGGAAGCCCACCATCGCCTCCGTGGAGCCCCCAGCAGCTGTTTCAGCTTCTCTGCTGTGGCCCCGGCGGCGCCGGTGGTCGCCCGGGTGACCACCGCATTGGTGTAGCCGTACAGGAGCTCCCTCATCTCCATGGCCTCCCCAGCCTCCGCGGCGCGGCGTGTCCGTGCGACGAGCGCGGCTACCTCGGCGGCCCGCACGGCCGCGAACGACTCCACGCGCCGTGGGGAGAGGAGGTGGACCACCGCGATCTTCTTACCCCGGCGCCAGTTCTCTCCGTAAGGCGTGAACGACACGTTGCTGCACCCATACAGCAGCTTATCCGCTCCCACGTTGCGCGGGCGGGAGGCGAACGCGACGTCGTGGTTCTTGAACAGGTCCTCTGCCGCCGCGGCAGTGGACACCACCAATGTCGACCTGCGCCCGAGTTGCAGGTAGAGGAGGCCGCCACCGCCGCCGTAGCGAAGCTGCAGCACGTGCACGGATCTGTGAACGAGGCGGCCGATGAGGTGAAGGTGGCCGATCAGCGGTAGTGACGGCGGGGACGGCGGAAGCTTGCTGCTCCGACGGTTCTTGATGACATAGAGGAAGACGATAAGCGCGCCGGCGGCGAGCAGGTAAGGAGACATCTTTTCTGCTCTGATGACCAGGCTATTGCTGCGGAGAAATGATTGGATTTTGCTCAGCTTTTCTGCTCTGACAACCGGGCATGAATATATATATGCAAATTTTTGCACCGATACTCGTAAATCGTAACGTGTGCTGCTTACCCCCGGCACTTCCATGAAAGTCAACCATCTTACCAAGTCACGCACTTACCTACTCCATTGAAAGCAAAGATGACTTTGAACCAAGATTCACCATTGGCGAGACGGCACAGGCTTATAAAGTCAACGAGCCAGAATCCCGCGGCAATTGCCGCGGGCTAGGCAGAGCCAGCTTACATGATTTTTTCCCCCATCTGTATCCGTGTATATTCTCAGAAAGGACAGTAGTATCTATGAATCAGAGAAATTGCCATGGAGGACTACTGAGTAGTGAAGCATTAATCTTTGATTCTTGAATGAACAGTAGTATCCATGAATCAGAGTTAAGTCCTTAACATCGATCTGCACTTACCTCCAAACCGCATTCATTAACATTAACATTAGTGAAGAGCTCAGATGGATCAAGCATTGGATTCTCCTGCGTAAAAAGAAACATACACTTACAGTTATGTCACCTGTATTTGGCCTGGGCAAAATTAGGAGTCGTAGAGTAATATGAATGTACACATGGCTAAAATCAGTTTGAAGAGTGGCATAAAGATGGAAGGCCAAGATGCTAAGGCTACAGCCAGTGCAATGTGTTTTCGGTCCAACAATTGTAAAATGCAGAGGCAACATGATTGTACGCACAAATATATGAAGAAACAATAGTTAAAATTAGAATTAGCATTTAGAATTAAATATAGTTAAATAAAATAACTAATTACATATTTTGGCTGAAAAGTGCGAGACAAATCTTTTGAGCCTAATTAGTTCATAATAGGGACAATAATTACCAAATACAAACGAAAAGTCTTCTGATGAAATTTAACCCAAAATATTTCACCAACTAAACACCCCCCGCTTTGGCTGTGTTGGCGTACCATCGAGCACGTGAAAGGTGCAGGACGACGTACCATACACACGAAGAAAAGGGCACGCTGGTGCAAGGGCCGCTCTGTATGGAGGGTAGGGGCGAGGGGCAGCGTGCGGGAGACGTTTAGCGGAGCAGCCGCGGTGAAGGTCACCGGAGTTATGAGTGGCTGGTGCAAGGGCCGCTCTGTACGGAGGGCAGGGGCGAGATGGCCTGCGACGGGGGCAGCGTGCGGGAGACGTTTAGCGGAGCAGCCGCGGCGAAGGTCACCGGAGTTATGAGTGGCTGGAATAGGCATTGAGCGGGATGGCGGCAAGGCGTACGCGTAGGGTGGGTTTGCTGAGAGCGTGGAGGGAAAAAGGCACAGAGGCGGTGGCGCGGCCGCCGCGGCAATCGCAGAAGATGGTGGGTACGGAGGCGACGAAGACGGAGAAGGAGACGCCGCCGGCCGCGCAGATCGCGGTTGTGGCAAAAGCGGGCTGCAGAGATGTGTCTGCTGTACGGCAAGGGTTTTTCCCTTGCTCAAGAGTGTGGGGCGAGTGCGCTGCAACGGCTGGGTGGAAGCGCCGGCTGACTTCGCTGTTTGTACCCACGCCGCCGGCGGTTGGACGGCGACAGCGGCGTTGAGGGGAACGGTGTCGGCGACAACGACGGCTACTGCTGGCAGAGTCGCGGACGGCTGGCCCGAGGGGACGGCTCGGTGGTTAAGATGTGGCCGCGGATGGCTGGCCCGAGGGGACGGCTCAGTGATGAAGATGCGGAGGGGCCTGTCGTGGTGGAGGTGAATTGGGAGGTGCCGTGTGGTCAGGTGTTTCGTGACTCAAGGAGAAGGTTCGCGAGGGAGAACAAAGGTTGGATAGCTGACCGTTGATCAGTCATCGTGTGGGTACGAATGATATGATGACGTGGCTTCTTGTGGTGAGAAAAATGGTGTACACAAACCATAGTATAGTATAGATTCAATCCACGTTCAGCTAGTGAGCTCCACTTGAATCACGGTACTGACACCAGCTGTTTTTTTTTTTGAATAGACACCCGAAGGCGCAAGTTACAACGAAACAACACCAAACGAAAGGAAAAAACAGCTAAATAACTAAAACTCACCCGGTTGGATTGGGACATCAACGCGGGTTACCGCACAACAGCCAACATGGCCAAGACTTTAAACAAACACACACAGCGGCAGAGGAGACAAAGAAGAACTGCAGCACCACCCACAAACCGCACGCGTACGGTCGTTAAAAACCACTCACGAGATCCAAACGCCAAAGAAAAACAAAGGGGAAGACACCACCACACCGAAAAGGCCACCGCTGTGCAGGACCCTTTGACGCCGTGCCACTGCAACAAGGCCGCCATCTGACGGAATGAAAGCACTGAGACCGAGCCTCCACAACACGCGGGGGACCTCGTCACATCAACACTCTCTCTTTGTGCGGGGGGCCTCCCTCGCCATCGCCCGCCACAACGTTGCACGCTCGGCCTCGTTTCAAAGGTTGTCGTCGAGACAACGAGCAAAGCTACCCCCACCCACGATGAACATCCTGCAACCAGACCGTCGCCGCGGTCCGCGTTCCCTCGTAGAATCACCACGCAAAGGTTGCCACCGTCGAGCCAGAAGACCAGGGCTGTCGCTTGCGCTATCTTCTGACGTTGTACCACACCGGGTGGTTCCAGCGATGCTGAAAAAACCCGCCGCAATCCACTGCAAGCCGAGTCGTCTCCGTTGCCGTTGCCGCAAGCGTCGTCCAAAGATGCAGTCCCCGTTGCCGCTGCCATCACCGCCGTCGTCACCCGGGAGTTCGTCAATGACGTGTCACAACCGGCCCAATCTAACCGGTTTGTGACAAAGACCATGACCCAGTGGCAACCCCACCGTTTGAACAAACTAAAAAATATTATAACTCACAAACTAGAAAACAAAATTAAATTCCGGTTACACCATTGAATTTCGTTTAATAAATCCTTCAGAACAAGATCTTATAAGGATATATTTCGATAAAATTATAGATGGACCCCACTAATGGTAGTTGGTGTAGAGTTAAGTAAAAAATAAAAAAAAAGAATGATTAAAAGGGCTAAAAAGGAAAGAAAAAGAATATGAAGGTGATAGTAATATTCTAACTCATAGATTTCTCCTTCATACCCACGGCAACGCGCAAGGGGATATGATGCGTGGAAGACGAAATTCAAGAGATTAAATCATGTACCAAGGATTTCTCAAATAAATTATTATATATGTTTTATTACATTACCAGAAGTTATCACCCGTCCAATATATCTAAATATTTCTATTCGATATTGGTTCAGCTTGGAGTTTAAACATAAGATTAAATAATCTTTATGCCAATGAGTATATAATCTGTTTCATAGATTTAAGTTCTTCGGTGACTGACTCTGTTTCTAACCCTTGCACAAAGTAATTCTACTCAATAGCTAATTGTGATCAGATTTCTTAGCGATTATAATTTTTTTTTTTTTGAGATTACATATAACAATTCAATCCTTTAACAATACCCTTTCCTACCAGCGGCAACTTGCCGGGAATTCCGCTACAAGGTGTGACCGTCATTTACGGCGTCCACAGGCAATACGATATTCAGCACGGCGGCGGCGGCGGCGGATTCAATTCGCTGCACCATTTGGCACCACCGTATTTGGATCCAGCTGGTATGTTGAGACCGTCCCAATCATTCATATGTTTATCCTCCTCAAATCTCCTCGCAGGTACCAGATCTAGGTCAGTTCTATTGATCTTGTTGCGACTAAATCCTCTTATCTAACGCGTTTCTCGATCTCCTTGTGTCTGGTGAATGATGGCCGGCCGCCTGCTTCTACCACGTATTTGGTTTAGCGACGATCTGCACAAGCATATGGCTGCCTGTCCAAACAAATATCATGCGTGCACGTCCTGATCCCCGCCGGGCGGTAGGCCGGCGCTTGCGAGTAACGACCAACAAAATATAGGTACAAACCTGATCTCCCCATACACTAATCCAGCTTGTTGTGATCGATTTATTAATTCTAATTTAATACCCTTGCAGATTGCAGATCCGGATAGGAGTTGGTTGATTCCTGTTATCTTATTGCCCTGTTATCTTGTTGCCCTTTTTTTTTTTTTTTTTGATAAAGCATACCTGTATTAATTAAGGGAAAAGCAATACAAGCACACCGTATAAGGATACGTATGACAGCTACCCCGCTTATAATCTACCAGGACCCCAGCAAATAAGGAAATTACAAACTGGTCCTTAGACCCTTCCAGAACGGACACCAGCTGCAACCGCCGCCGTCGAAGACCGCCGCCACCAGCCGCTGCCACCAAACCTGAAGCACCAAAAGCCGGAAGAAACCCCCGTCGTTGAGGTGGACTGCAGAAGACGCTCGATGTCGCAAAAGCGAAGAAGTCGTTGAACGCCCATCCGTCAAGATCACTATCCAGGTTGAGACAACGATGGTGGAGCCGACGATAGCATCCTCCGTCGCGGTGAAGCCAGATCCGGTCGAACCACCAATCTTCCTGAAGACCCGTAGCCACCACCGCATCCACGAAAGTAGGGGCCGGGAGCCTCCACGCAGCAAGACGCGAAGACCTCGCCAGCCGAACACTCCTAAACAAGATCCAAGAACGGACCTTACCTCCACACCCTTGTCGTCGGCGCTGGAGACGAACGCCACCGAGACGGGGAAGAGAGCGAGAGTACATTATTCCTGGACGACGCCGCCGCCGCCGCCTCAACGCCATCGTCGGAAACCGTAACATAGACCTAACCCTAACCCTAGTTCCAGGGACACACCACCTACTCGAGGAAACACCGGCCACAACCATCGCCGGGCATGGAGGCCAGCTCCCCTCACCCACCAACGTCGACAAGGACGCCGACGGGGAGGGGAGCCGTGCGGCGGCGTTCGTCTAGTTGGGGTCGCTCGCGAGTTTGTTTGGAAGCAAGTTTTGTTACTTACCCTGTTATCTTGTTGCTGTCACACTAACCGGAACAAAAAAAGGACTTTTGATTTGATCCCCTCATCAGGCCATTCTGTTACGTGCTGCACTGAAATGATCCAGCGGCCGGGATGGCTAGCGCGTTACATGTATTATTATGCATTTCGCATAATCTTGTGACATACTCATATAATATAATATAATAATAACCAGTATGAACATATACTCTTCTTGTAGACATTGTGATAGTGACGTCAATATATGTCAGGCTTGTTCAAACGAGCATTTTCCGTACTGTATTTTTTTGGCACAAGTACTAGTTCATACTAGTTTTTTTAATACGACCTTGTAGTGTAGTATGTGTGCATACTCTGTTACTGTACATGTATGTCACATACGAACGTAGGTATCACAACATACTTTGTTTTTAATAATATAGCCTTGTGTAGTATGTGTATATACTCTATTATTGTACGTGTATGTACACATTAGTTAGAAATCTTCAAGCGAGTGCCATTATCGGGCCATTTGAGGTAGCCACGTCAGCTTAGGAATAGTAGCTACAGTAACTCCTCGGGGATATTTTAACTTCTCCGCCTTCGTATGATTTGTATGCCTCCTCGCGCGCTCGCGCCAAAAAAAAAAAAAAACGGTAAAGTCTCTCCTCAACCTCTCTCCATCGGACAATCCCTGTCTTGGGCGGCGGCGGCGCATTCCCCCCAAACTCGAGCGCCCACGCTCTCTCCTCTCCCCTCCGCTCCTTCTCCCATGCCGCCCGGGGGCGTGCGGCCGCGGCGGCGTGGCGCTGGACCCGGCGTTGGCGGCCCCTTCCCTTGGCGGGCGGGCGCCTCGGCGGCGTCGCGTGTGGGCGGGCAGCGCTTGGCGGTGGCGGGCGCGGCAACGGGCGAGCCGCTGACGCCCCACTCTCCAAATCTTCTCCCTCCGTCTTCACACCTCCTCTCGTCGCAGGTGACGCTCAAGATTCCCAGTTAGGGTTCGGCGCCCAATTTTGTGCTTTCTACTTGGCTTCATCGAATCCCTCCCCTCCCATCATTTGTTTTTGGTTGGTTCGATTTAGGGATTGAGAATTTTTAGTCCTTCTTACAAGGGTCCTGCTTCGTTCTACGCTTCTGTTCATGACCGCTTCTATTCATGACGGTTTCAGTCGTGGATTAGGTAAATGGAAGATTCATTGTTTGTCGCGTTGTTTACCCACCTGTTTCCGGTTTGAATCGTGCATTAGACAGAACAGAAGGAAGATTGATTCTTCGTCACATTGTTCAGCCACTTGCTTGATGAAGCTTGCTGCTATTTTCAGCTTTCATGACTCATTGTTTTTTACCGATTTGTTTCCCACTATGCTATTTTCTACCTTTACTGCGAATAGCGCTCGGGGTAGATGATGCTAATAGGTGGTTGGAGGGGGAAAGAAGAAATGGTAGTACTAAACAAAGAGGATTACAGTGACGCTCTGTCATTCTGCCCTTCCTGATGATTTAGCGAATGTCATGCGTAGATTAGAATCCTGTATTAGAGCATCTTCAACAGTTTTACAAAATATACTTTGCAAAAGTTGTGATTTGCCAAGTCACAAAAATATATGCCAAGTGAAAAAACTATGGTTCTCCAACAGTTTTGCAAATTTAGCTTGGCAAAAAGAAACAAAAGGGAATATGCAACATGCAAGTAGGGAGATGATTTTATTTTTGTGATCAATATGCAACATGCAAGCAAGGAGAGGATTTGCCAAGTCCCTCCTAGCTTGGCATATTTGCCAAGTTGAGGATGGTTTATGCCAAGTTGGCTAAAATGCCAATCAAATTGCAAAACTGTTGGAGACCACTTTTTCATGATTTTGGTAAATTTGAAGAATGCAAACTCTGTTTGCAAAACTGTTGGAGATGCTCGGGACTCCTGGTTAGATGATGCTCCTAGGTGGTTCCAAAGGAAAAAGAGAGAGAGAGAGAGAGAAATAGCAAAGAAAAAGGTCAATGCGACGTTCATCATCAAAGGATTATGTGGTTCAGTCATGCTGTGGCCTGCCAATGCTTACCTTCAGACATCGATTGCCGAATTACAAATGATGAAGAAGGAACAACAATGCATCTAGCAGCTAAAGGGATGTATTATTTTTTTAATTCTTATCATCTTATATATGTAGCATACACATAAAAATGTCTCCCAGCGACTGAGACAGTTTGTTTTGGTGCCCAATAGCTCTCATAGATTGTCTGTTGTTCCTCACTTCCAATCAATGCTTTCCCTGCTTCTATATATGTTGTTGGATCTCAAATAAGTTTGTACACATTCATAGATTCTTTGGCCTATATGTGTCGTTGGATCTCAAATAGGTTTGTATATGCCTACCCTTAGATTCATAGATTCTTTGGTCTCTATATTGTTACCTGCCTGATTACCGTTGCCCAAAAAAAATCCACACATATGCGAAATTGTGTTGGGTTTTTTTTTTTGTATCCACCTTGCTTTTCAGATTCTTGCTGCAATTAATCAATGCTTAAATATCCAGGTCATGAGCACAGATGATATCCTTCGATGCCATGTTATCTACTGAGGTTTGGGATTGTGTGACGATGAATTGATAGACTGAGATAATGGAATTGTGCAATGGTGATTAATTATTTCATCCTTCCATGAATCTTGTTGTTTGCATTGATTTTGTGATGGTGATGCCATTGTATCTTGGCAATTCTCTATTTCGATATGTTGTTTTTTTCCCTTTCTGGTTCCACTTAGACATAGGTAGATGAACGATGGGATTCCATGCCAGCAGATAGTGATGGCTCCTGTTAGAAATATAGCTTGCCCACCCATGTTAGCAAAAATAAATATTGTTTGTTTGTGCTACTGTTTAATCTTCGGTACTTAGAGTCATACTAAAATGGGTTCACAGTAAAACTTTCTAGCCATAAACTAAAATTGCATCATGCATTCAACAATGATCAATTCACTTGGCTTTGTTGAGCTTTCCTCACCTGCAATTCTCGTAGCAACATATGCAGGACCGTTTCATGCGGCAACACCTGCGTCACCACGACACATTAACATTCTAACCATGAACCACCAACACTTATTTTATACATGCAACTACTAATGTAAACATGCAATGCTCTAATGACAAGATTAAACACTAACAATCACCCCCTTAATCTTGGCATCACCATAGAGCCGCCTCATCATCACTTGTAGCTCCCGCAAGAAGGTGACTCATTTTCTTCTTTTTCTAGGGACATTCCCAAGCAAAATGTCCAATTTCTTGGCAATTGTAGCATTTTACCTTGCTCTTGTCTTTCTTCTCGTCACGGCCACCACCTCCAGATGAATCACGTGTTCTTGCCATGAGAAGACGTTGTTCTTCACTTTAGACCTATCGTCCCTTGAGCAGCCCTTCATGGGCCTTCAACAATCCAATGGCCTCCTCCATGGCCATTTTGTTGATGTCGCTAAATAGCATCAATGATGAGGCAACATTGATAAACTTGGTGGAGATGGCTCGCAACAGCTTCTACACGATGTACTTCTCATCCATCGCATCACCAAGTTCACGAATGTGCCCAACAAGTGTCGTGAACTTTTCCGCAAAATCATCTATGTACTCTGCATCACCCATCTTAAGGTTATCAAAATCAGATCACAAAGATTGAATGCTTGCCTGCCGAACGTGCTCGCTACCCACATGCATGGAACGCAGAACCGCCCACACATCATAGGCAGTCTCCTTTTCAGCAACTCGTAGCAGCATCTCATCGTCGATCGACTACGAGATGATTGTCAAGGCCAGCTCTCTCTTGCTCTCATCGACAGCCCCCCGGATGCCTTCTTAGGAACAACAGCACCCCATGCGCCATTAGTGCGCAAGAGGTACTTCACCCGCAATTGTTGCGTGTATAAGAGCCGAAATGGGAGTCCTTATCGCCCACACTGCGTAGTTTGTCTTTGTCAACATCGGGAACGGGATCCTCCCCATCATCGCAGATGTCGCCGAGTCCTGAAGCCATTGCTCACCATGGCTTTGCTCGGTGAAGATCCGTCGTTAGACATTATCAACCTAGCTCTGATTACCAATTGTTGGAAATCACTGACTAATGGTGGAAATTTTTCCCTCACTTCGTAAGTGTTAATCACAAACACTCACCTACTCTCTCATGGATCATCACACATGAACCACAAAATACAGGCAAATTTTTGACGCAAGCCGGACCACTCTCCCGTCATTTTTTTCCATTCATTTATAGACTTACAGTTACATAATGCAAAGAATAATAAATGGCTAATTGCACATAACTGCTACTCTCCTCATGCAAAACTTGACCTCTTCTCACAAACCACTAATAGCATCACATCTCGTGAATGCATCCACATACAACCAATTTTGGAACTCTTCCATGCATCACGCATTCAACATTGATCAATTCACTTGGCTTTATTGAGTTTTCCGCACCTACAATTCTCGTAGCAACAACCGTTTCACGCGGCAACACCAGCATCACATGGGGCATCAATATTCTAGCCATGAATCGCCAACACTTATTTTATACATGCAACTAAAAATATAAACATGCAATGCTCTAATGACAAAATTAAACACTAACACTCAATAGACAAACCTTGGTACCCATGGAGGCATAGGCACATCAAGTCCCCATGTGCTACAGCAGTGCTGCCTGAACGAGCGTCTTGCACTTGGGGACTAGGACAAGGGGAACCTGCCGCGGCGTCGTCTGCCCCGGTGCCTCGCCCATGTCAAGGTCCGCCGGGCGCATGCCGGCGGGGAGCTCCCATTCGAAGTGATGCACGAGGCTGACGAGCGCGAGCTCCAAGACTGGCACCGCGAAGTTGATGCCGGGGCAGATCCTTCGGCCGGCGCCGAACGGGATGAACTGGTAGTCGGTCCCTCTGAAGTCCACTAGGGAACTGCCGCCCATGAACCGCTCCGGGCGAAACTCGTCCGGTGCGTCCCAGGCAGCGGGGTCCCGCCCGATAGCCCACACATTGACGAAGAGCACAGTCTTGGCCGGGATCTCGTAGCTCTGCACGACCGCTGGCGTTGTTGATTCGTGCGGAACGAGTAGCGGCGCTGGTGGGTGGAGCCGAAGCACCTCTTTGAACACGGCCTTTAGGTACTCCATTTTGTTCAGGTCTGGTTCAGCAATAATGGTTGTCTGATTGGCGCTGAGGACTCGTGATATCTCGTCCTGGAGCTTGCTCATCACCAGCGGGTTGGCGATGAGTTCGGCCATGGTCCATTCCAGCATTTGAGATGATGTTTCAGTTGCAGCTGCTACCATGTCCTGCAGACGCAAGAATCGAGCACCTGATGAGAGGACCAATACTGCTAATAAACTTTTCTTGAAAAATCTAACAGAGCATTTCTACAAAGTTATTAACCTTGATGATAGCTTTCATGCGATCGTCTGTGAGCTCGAACCCGTCAGTGCCTTCTTCCCTCAGCCGAAGCAAGACGTCCAAGAAGTCCTCGTCCTCCTCCCCTGCACCGTAGTCATCACCTTTCTCCTTGTGCGCGGCCACTAACTCGGACAGGAACTTATCCCACGCCTCGGCGTAGTCGTCGAGCTTCCTATCGAGGCCCGTCGCCCATCTCACAAACGCTGCCGGCGCGTCCGGCAACACGTCCTCCGGTTGGAAGCCCACCATCAGCTCCTCGGCGCCCCCAACAGCTGTTTCAGCCTCTCTGCTGCTGCCCCGGCGACACCAGTGGCCGCGCGGGTGACCACCGCGTTGGTGTAGCCGTACAGGAGCTCCCTCAGCTCCACGGCCTCCCCGCCTCCGCCGCGCGGCGTGTCCGTGCGACCAGCGCTGCCACCTCGGCGGCCCGCACGGGCGCGAAGGACTCCACGCGGCGCTGGGAGAGGAGGTGGACCGTGGCGATCTTCTTGGCCCGGCGCCAGTTGCCGCCGTATGGCGCGAACGACACGTTGTTGCAGCCATACATCATCTTGTCACCTGACACGCTGTGCGGGCGGGAGGCGAAGGCGAGGTCGTGGTTCCTGAACAGGTCCGCTGCCGCCGCGGCAGTGGACACGACCAACGTCCGCCTGCCCCGAGCTGCAGGTAGAGGAGGCCACCGCTCCCGCCATAGCGAATTTGCAGCTCGCGCAGGGGCGGTGCGTTAGGCGGCCGATGAGGTGGAGGTGGCCGATCAGCGGCAGCGACGGAGGCGATGGCGGGAGCTTGTTGCTTCGACGGTTCTTGACGGCATAGAGGAAGACGATAAGCACGCCGGCCGCCGCGAGTACGTAAGGAGACATCTTGTCCTGCTCTGCAGTCTGCTGAGTGATGACTACAACTGGATGAAGAAAAGTTTGGGTTTCTCTTCATTATATAGCGTTCATAGCGACGTTAAAGGTCCTTTCCTTGGTGGCTACTCCTCCAGGTCGCCTTGTCCAAAACAAATTCTTGTTATGAACCTGGTGTACTACCAGCTCTTGTAGGGTTGTACAGTCTTGTTGGTGGCTGCAGTCCACAGAGCAATAACTCGAATTTTCTTTTGTTTCCTATCTGTATCTGTTCATATGTGACTTCATCCATTGGATTGTCGGGTGAGTGATGACTATGACTGATGAAGAAAAGATTTGGGTTTCTCTTCGTTATGTAGCGTTCAGGGCCGTCCCCCAACAAAGACATGCATAATTTTGAGACCCATTCCAGTTTTAGAGTACCGCACAGTAAAAGCTGGGAAGCCTATAATCTACACCTCTCCAACAGCCGCCCGCCCGAGGAGTATGCATATAGCGAACACTTTTTCATTTAGGACCCTAATCTTTTTTGAAATCAACTAAGCCCATATTTAGAAACACCTTGTCTCTGGTTCTTTTACGTCATACACCCCGAGAGTGAAATAAAATTATGTTAATGCCCTTCTTCTTCCCGGATCGGACGGAGGACCGCCGAGGCCGCGCTTCGAAGCCACGTAGCGGGCTGCCGACCACCTCGCCGCCCGCCGCCACCGTCCCGCGGGCTCACCGGGCGCCGCGAGCTTGCCTCGGCGCACACGTCGGCCTTAGCGCGATGCAGACGGACTCGGCCGCGCGTCCACCGCAGGCCGAATTGGCGGCGGCTCCCTGCGCGGTCTCCGGCGGCCGGATCCGGCGGCGGCTCCCGCGGTCTCCGGCAGCGGATCCGGCGGCGGCTCTGTGCGGGATCCGGCCTTGCTGGCCCGCCTCCATCGCCTCCTGGCCCACCACTACACCGATGCATCGCGGGAAGAGAAGGCCGCATATTTGCCCACCCTCTCTCCTAGCATGCATTTTGCGATCCTTGAATGCATGATCTGTTGGAGGCCAATTTTGAGAGGCAAAGCACTGTGCCAGACGTATATTTGGCTTTTGCATCATCTGTTGGAGATAGCCTCATAGCGACGTTAAAGGTTCTTTCCTTGGTGGCTACTCCTCCAGGTTGCCTTGTCCAAAACAACTTCTTGTTATGAACCTGGATGTACTACCAGCTCTTGTAGAGTTGTACAGTCTTGTTGGTGGCTGCGGAGCAATAACTCCAATTTTTTTTTTTTTGTTTTTTTTTTCCTATCTGTATCTATTCATATACTATGTGACTTCATCCATTGGATTGTCGGGTGAGCAGACTTAAATCTATGACAATTCTTCGACACTGAAATCTCAGATTGACGCACTGAAATCTCAGATTGACGCTGTGTAACTTTTCTGAACTCAGAAGCATGAAACTGCTCTTGTGATCATATTGGCAATATATGCACACATGGTGATGGCGAGCACTTCATTTGTCTCAGCCTTTTGTCCTTTAACCTGGGCTATGCCGGCTATCCTCTATAAATTAGAGGCGCTTGTCTGCGAAATTTCAGTTCAGGACACCATGATAGGCAAACGGTCTACCATATCGCATTAGATTTTCAAGCTATGAGTTCCTATAGAACCTTTCAAATAAAAAACCAAAGTACAATATTTTTCACCGATCCAGTGCAAACCCAACAACAAAAACGAAAAAAAAAATACCATGCAAGACAAACAAACTCTCTCTATCGCATAATTCCAGTCCTATGATAGTAGTTGCATCAATCCTACTTTGTCTCACTTGCACCTATCTATAACTTCATCCACTCGATCTTATATATAAATATATACATACCAAGATTCAGAGATTGTGGTAATCAATGTCTGGTATGGCCAGGATTAGGATTGCCAGCAAAGTATGCAAGCACTCCTACCAACGGAGCATTGATGTAGGTGGTGGGCTCAGATTTCCTGAAATCTGCACGGTCATCCTCATAAGCATCATCCTCCCCCGGCCCGCCGACCACTGCGCCGATCAACGGGTTAGGGTTCGCGCTAGATGAATTGAAGTATGGCGTGCCTTCTTTGCACGCCATCTGTTGAGGATGGTCCTTGATCGAGGGCAATGACGATGCCCGGTGATGGATCCGCTGAGGGTACCGGTCACCGTACCCGATCATATACGACATTTTCATTGGATTGTCTCCTAACAGGTAATCAACCTGCAGAAATGATGTTCAGAAGGCAATCTATCACTTTCACTGGACTGGATGTCAGCAGGCCGGCCAGGTGCGTATGGTGAAAAATGTCAGAATATTACAGTACCTGTTTTTTGGCTTGCAGCTGAAGAGTTACCGGGCCAACTGAGACGTCTCCACAGTTGACGGTATGAGAGGACTTGGAGAGGTACTTGGCGTAAGTTAGGAGCAGGAAGGAGATAGAGGTGACATGCTGCATGTTGCTGCCTCCAGGCTTGTAGATCATGCCGCCTGGGGTGTACGTGATATGTGGTGAAGACGACTCTGGAATGAGCGTGCATATGAAGTTGTCTGCAAACTCCTTGTAGGACTGCAGAGATAGTGTGTCGCCTTCTATGAACTCCTGCAAACATTTTCTTGTACCAATCAGTTCTGCACTGCTGATTGTCAGCAAAATTTGCATTCAGGGATCGAAGGAGATGAATGGAAGCATATACCTTGGAAACGAGGACGTTGAGGCCGGCATGCTTGTTGTCCCACCCGAATTCGTTGCTGCTGTCTTCTGCACCCAGGGTCTTGCCATTGTTCTGAATGTACTGGAGGAATGTGTCATCCTCGGAGGCTCTCCTTAGCCATGCTGCCCCCACAGCAGCTCATCCTGCCAAGGATTTCAGTATGCTTTATGACATCAGTTAGATCAGTTCTGAACTTCAGTGGTTCTGAATTATCACGGCTTTTGTACCCTTTTTGTTTTTCTTACCCCGTCTATTAAAAATCCGGCAAATCTCTTGCCGCGTTTGTAAAAAAAAAAAAAAAAAAAATCTCGGCTTATATTAAATCTCTTCTTCTGTAAAAATGGCACACAACTTTTTGGGTGTTGGGGGAAAAAAATCCTCTGAATACAGTGGAATATGTGCAAGCAACCTTCAATTCTCATCGGTTTTATATGAGCATAGGTTTTGATGAAATGTTCCATGTCGGCCCACACTATGTACAATGTGCCAATATATGTTGTATGTTTGAGTGTCAGCGAGTGGAAACTCAACTTTTGTTGATATATGCTCTGCTGCCATCATAGTGTGTGTTTAGTTTCAGGAATAGGGTTATTTGTCATTTTCCGACCTCATTTTTATTTGATTTATGGAATGGAATTTTGGTTCATCCATGAGCACTCTATCCCAGCAGCCTGGGAACGAGAACATGGACCACGTCCCCGTTCCCATGTTCGAAATTCTGGGAACGTCTATGTTATGGTAACGGGAACGTCCCGGTTCCCACGTTATAAAATGGCATCCCAAGTTCCTGGGATGGAACGGAAACATGGCTGCTAAGCTCTATCCCTTGCAAACAAATAATTCGTATAAACATGACAATTTGAGCACACACAAAAAAAATAATCATGAAGTGGATTCATGATGCACAACTCATCTATGAAAGTATGGCTCTTCAAACCAAACACTCATTTCCAGCTATCAATCGCTTATGATGTTCTACTACCCCTTTCCTCTGGGCCAACACATAAATACATAATACATGAGCGATATGTAGTGCGTGTCAGACAGGAATCAGCCAAAATTGCTAGTGGTTGGAGCGCCAGAAATTCTGGAATAGAAACTTCAAAGTTTGTTGTTCCACTGAAAACGACAGTCAGTTGTTCGTCTGCTCTAGTCTGACTCTGTTTTAGCTATTTCACTGACATTACTGAGCATGTTTGGATAGGTGGGCGCCAATAGTAGGCATTTTTTGCCCATACACATTTTAGCCATTAGTCCATCAACTAGTTGTTAGCCGTGGTCCGTGTGTGATGCAAGTTACTAGCAATGTGCTGTTGGTTTTTTAATCAAATATACATAGTTAGTGCTATACAGACAGATAGAAATTGTCTGGTGAACTATGAACTCCCGATTTCAAACCAATGCTACTGGCTACTGCAACTGCAACAGAGTGTAAGCTTCGCTTTGTCCAGGCAGAGGTGATGGCGCCATCTGCTCAGAGAGGCAAGGAAACGAGGCAAAGCATCTGACCTGGTAGCCATTGAAGTCGCAGTAGAACGGGCAGCCCCCTGCCCTGAGGTCTGGGTCGTCGCTGTACGCGCCCTTGTACGTGTCCGCGAACTCGAACGCCTTCCTCGCGCTCGTGAGCAGCGTCTCGGCGTACGCCGGGTCGGCATCTCGGAACACCATGGACGCCGCCGCCAATGCCGCCGCCGTCTCCCCCGCGACTTCCGAGCCCGGCCGCCCCGCGCTGACGTTGTACACCGTGCGATCCGTGTCCATGTCCTCCGGCCTCTCCCAGCAGCCGTGATCCTTCCACGGATCGCCCACCTGCAATGCCCGTGCACGCCACTCTCAGCGACCCCTGCTGCGACGACAAGAATGGAAAGAACGTGGCAGTGCACAACAGCAATGCCGCGCGCGCGCTTGCCTGCAGGAAGATGACGCCGGGGTGGGCGAGCGTCTTGAGGAGGTAATCGGTGGCCCAGCGGACGGCGGCGACGGCGTGTCGGCGCTCGTCGCGCGGCATGGAGTCGCCGAACTCGATGACGCTCCAGGCCAGCATGGTGGTGGTGAACGCCATGGGGAAGCCGAACTTGACGTTGTCGCCGGCGTCGTAGTACCCGCCCTCCAGGTCGACCCCGGCCGCGGCGCCGTCCGACACGCCGGAGTCCCCGCGCCACGACGCGCGCTGGCCCGGTGGCAGCCGCCCCGAGCGCTGGCCCTCGAAGAAGAGGATGGACTTGGCCAGCGCGTCACGGTAGTCGTGCCGCCCGGCGGCCCAAGGGACGCGGAAGAAGGAGGAGGCCGAGCACGACGGCACGAGCCACCGCGCCGCGAGCAAGTACGCTAGTAGGATGTGCACACACAAATGGTGGACGGGGACGAGCGAGGAGCAGAGCAAGGCGCCATTTTTTCCAGCTTGCTGCTGCTACTCACACTAGCTCACTGTCACCTGCAGGCTGCAGCGCATCTTTGGTGTTTCGGCGCGTATTTATAGGCAGCAACATGTCAAAATGCACATGCTTCCTACTGGCAAAATTGTTAGACGCTGCTCTTTTTTCAACATACTGACCGGGCTATTCACCTGTTTTTCATTAAGAGGAGGAAAACCAAATCCAAATACAAATAGAGTTCATGATGTCGAGTGGACATCAAAACAAACGAAAGGAGAACAAACAACCTATCTACCGGATGGGAAATAAGCTAGGACCAGTTGCGATTGTTCAAGCATGCGAACATACAGATGAAATGATTTTCAAACAAAGTTGCGGTTTATGTTTTCTTAGACCGGGAGGACAATCTACATCCCCTCAAGCCCGAGGGCGCCGCTTCTTGCCTAGAAGGGCGCGCTCCATGCCCTCCCCGACCTCAGCAAGAGGCCCCGTGGGGAACGCGGACTGCAACTCGTCAAAGGATACCGCGTCCTCACAACATACTGACGTGCGTGGTCCAGACCATTTATACTGTGAGCGTGGCTTCATTCACTCGATGTGTTAAGTAGAAACCAGTAGTGTACATGGTTGTAGTGACGGTGTGTGTTTTCAGGGTCTGGCCGTCTGGGGTTTTCTTGGATTTAAGGAGAGAATGTGTGGGATAGTTAAAGGACAAAGGCTGGGGTCACGGGAGTGGTGGTAACAAGAGGTGAGGCCAAAGGACTGTTCAGGGTTGTTGATGGCCTACACGGGCACCAGCAGCTACGGGCCACGATGTGGTCACATGCAGCGGTTAAGACATAGCAGATGGAAGAACTAGGCCAGTAGTCCATCCGTACGTAGGACCATCCTTGTTAGATCCTAAAACTGGCATTGCTCAAGCATGCGAACAGTACAGATTGGGCTTCATTCTGATTTTCAACCAAAATTGTGGTTTATGTTTTTCTTATTGATCTAGCTCTTAAGGGAAGCCGACTTTTGGATGAAACTCGATTGGTTGGACTAAGTTGTAGCCGTTCTAATGTCGTTGTAGTGGTATTGTTTTATTAGCCTAATAACATATGGAGAGTGTCTTTTTTTTGTTAAGTCTTGGCTTATGTTAGATGAACTATATGTGAACTTTGTTTGAGCAAAAACATGAATGGTGCATATAGTACTGCTCTTTTTCTTTCAAAGTCTTATTGTGAAAAGCCAAAATCTTAAATTAAGAAAACTAACATTAGGTGAAGCAAACATACATATAAAACCTGAACTACTAAATTGAACTCTGCAGAGCCTTTTCATTTGGTTGTGACACCTAGGATTAGAACTGTAAATCTGAATTTGGGATGCTAGTGCAGTACCACATTGATAATCTTGTACATCTTTCATTAACGCGCTTGATACCCGAAAATTACATGTGAATCATACGTAAAATTATATGGCTTTTGTTGTACAACCTCATGACAATAGCTAGATTTTGTATTCAACTACTGTATGTAAGCTTGATGGCAACAAGCTTAGGCTAGTGACATGATTATATATATGTTCCCATTTGATATAGATTAATGAGAGTATGATTGTGCCCATTGTGTATGTCATTCAATACTATATTGGTTTTGAATGTTACCGCAGTTTTAAATACACGTGGACTATTATTTTCTTACCTGTTTGATTGAGATCGATGGACTGTCTATTGAGGCGGAGAAGAGTTGAAGCCTTATTCCCTTGCGCCGTCACCGCCGCCGTCTCGCCAACCACGCCAGGAAAAGCAAGCCGCCAAAGGTCATCACCACCACGACAAACCCTAGCTCCACCGACGCTTAGCGTAAAATGTGAGCACAACCTAGGTCTAACTAGATAAGCAGCTAACCTATATACATCCGTGCGACGATTCCCCAGTCCACTTCCATCTGCAGCACCGATCTGGCCACCGGAGAGGGAAGGGGCCGACGGAACCGCCACTGGAATCGCCCGTCGCCTTCTTGTCGCCCCGAGCAACTATAGATGGGGAAAAGAAGAGACGACAACGGACATGTAGCTTGTAGTCCGATTGTTTTATAGAATCAGACTCTGCACCATGCTTGGATAGGCTTACTCGTACGTGCACATGAGAAAATTAGGTCGGCTGGATCTCTATTAGACGGTTGTAAGCGACAAATTAAAGGACAACTCGCTCACTGGTGCAAAGAGTCATGAGTGTACTTCTAATAGGGTTGGTAGTGGATCCGGCTCTTTTGTCTTCATTCACAATCTCACTTGATCCTTTCCATTTTTAGTTCCAAATCATATAGTTTTTCAATGTGATCCTAATTCGGCCCGGTCCTTAATTTTGCTAAGCTAAATTAAAAGGCCCTTTACCACCCCTAACTTCTAATAGTGAATGTAACGAAGCAACTCGCTGAATGGTGCAAAGAATCAAAAAAAAAAAACATCGTTTTTCTGTTGACTTCATCGTCGTACGTCCCGTTGCTTCTGTATCTCGCAAAGATCAAGCCCAAGTCGGAGTTTGATGCTTCCACTCAATCGCTGCATGCATGCAACCATCGTGCATGGCATTGGCATCCTCCACTCCAACTCCAATCCAGCAAGAGGACAAGGCACAATTCCAGCCGATCTGCGTGAAAACGTTGGTCCGTCCGAAAGGGGCGCGAGCCTGCTTCTCGTTGGAGACAGACAGGGAAGGAGGGGGATCGGAACGAACGGCGGCGAATCTCGACGATCGTGACCGGGTAACTCAGCGTAACAACCGACCGACCAGATGCATGGATACGGCAAATGCGCGACGTTTGCCGGAAAAAGGGAGCTGTTAAGGTTGTCGAATTGGGAGGCCAGCCGGGGGAGTGCTTCTCTTCTCTTCGATCTCTTGCCACTGCACTGCAGAAAAGGAACCGGCCGGGGGATCGATGATGCTGGAGGACCATTGCTGTCCTGCTCCTGAGTCCTGCCCGTGCTTGGGGACCCTTGTGGTCCGTGTCGTTCGGAAATGCAAGCTAGACTACTGCGCACGTAAGGGACAAATCGGAAGTGTATCGAGTGGTGCGTGGAAATCATTCAGTACATCAGAGCACAAATGTACACTGTATGTACAGGCACATGGCCTCAGAATCTCAAATCAACCACGCTGCTCATGCGCCGGATCCTGATCCATCAGGTGATATATACAGTAAGTTAAGTATGCTGGTGGTAAATGAGAGCAGTTTCATCCTACTCAGGAATTGAAGCGACACCTGGAACAGGATAAAAAGGCCGCAATCCTGGTAGATCTTCCTTAAAAAAAAGCTGGTAGGTGGATTGATCGAAGCACGCGCTTTGTCACGGAACAGAACAGGCCTCCGTTTTGCGAGACAACATGCGTGACACTCCAGTGCAGCTTGCGCAGGTCGACCTGTCTTTGCGTGCGAGAGTCCAAAGCTTAATATCCCGATCGACGATGGTGTACGTAAAAGTGGGAAAAAAAGCTTATTAGGCAAGATCGATCGCGAGACACCGTACCGGCGTAAACGCTGTCACAGATGGCACAGTTCGCCACCGACGGACGGATCACGGGCCGCCGCGCGTGGGTTGGTGCGGCGTGCGGCGTGCGGCGCACGACACGAGAGATCGAGGAGGGCGCGGGCGAGGCCCGAGCCACAACGATTCATGCGTCACGTCACGGCAGAGTGAATCCCCTGTGATCGTCGAGGTATGCACAAGCGCCGCGCTGGCTGCCTCATCGGGCTCTTGCGGTGGGCTTATCATGTGTGCGGTGGCCATCACCTATTGGCCCGTTTCCGAACCTAGGTGGGCTTATCATGCTTCTTTGCCCTCGGGGGCCGCGGCCCGCTGGAAGTGAGGCCCTCACACCAACATACATTGAATGTCAGAAGAAAAAACCAACGTTCTCCTCCAAAAAGAAAAAAAAATGCACATGAACACGCAAGTTCATCCGTCAATTTCCTCTCTCTTTTTTTCAAAAAAAAAAATAATAAATTAAAAAAAACAAGCTGAAATCTGTCTCCGAATTCATAGAAGTATAAATAGATTCAATCATCATATTCATAGTCATAATATTTTGTATCATACATGTTGCTAATCTTTTCTTTAAAACTTACCAACATTAAAATAGTTTTGTTGTCAAAAAAAAAAAAAACATAAAATAGTTTGACTCAGAAAAAAATCTCAAATTAACATGGTAAATTATTTTGTTAACAAATTTAAGCAAATACACAAAATAAAAAATAGAC
This sequence comes from Hyparrhenia diplandra, assembly GCA_015847255.1. Lineage (NCBI taxonomy): Eukaryota > Viridiplantae > Streptophyta > Magnoliopsida > Poales > Poaceae > Hyparrhenia > Hyparrhenia diplandra. Next base: position 39,885 of record JADLZK010013281.1, on the reverse strand, counting down.
GAACTTGTTCCTGAATGGTATCATAACATTGTCTAAAAAAAATGGTATCATAACAGAGGGAGTATCTGATTAGTGAGATTGTACGATCCTATACTATCCTTAACCTACATGGCCACTTGCTAGGTCCACTATACGCGCGCATCAAAGATTGTTTCTGATAGTTCGAGACTTCGAGTTCCACGCAAAAACTGGAAGTACGCTGCTCTTTGCTCTGGCTATACGCAGATCCCTGAATGCAGTCCACAGGTAAATTTGATTTTCTAGAGCATGAAATGGACACCATTTAATACTCCTATTTCTATCTATTAATTGTCGCACCCTTTCATCTCCAATCATCTCTCATTCTCCCATCTGGCGCGTAACTCAAACACCGAATATTGTTCAATATAAATTATCCCCACCTGCAAATATTTCATAGATTCCGGCAAAGCTGGTGCGTGAAATTGGTGGCATTGCTACATAGAGTGTTACATCAAGACAGGAGAGAGAGTTCCCTCAAAAAAAAAAAAACAGGAGAGAGAGAAGAATACAACATTATAGAACACAAACAACCACACAAACAACGACAAGGTTAATCCTAGACCAACCTAAAAATCTCCAACCGAACGTTAATTTGCGCCACCACTGAACAACATACTCGTTGGTTTCACCGTGGCCCTTGTGCCCTGCACCACTCCTCGTAGCTACGACCCCCCCTTTGAGGTACGAAATAGTGGAACCAACAGTGAAATGGGGACTAAGAGAGGTGATGAACACGCAGACACAGGATCGCCGTACACGATGATCTCCCTTCAACCTGATGGTACTATGGTCATTTGACAACTATTCTAATCTGTCTAAAACTTGCTACAAGTTGATTCTTTCAGGGACAAAGGGAGTATTGTCAAGCGACATTCGGACAACTAAATCGACGAGCTACACCCCACACTACACGCACTTTTTTTGAAAGCGTGCCATTGACACGTATTGCATTAAGAGTAATTAGAGTTTTACACGACGCACGCTTTAGCCAAAACAATTGGTCGCAGCGCACGAAAGCACACATATAACAATCGCCGGCTCTAACGGCGGAGCTACACAGTTGTACTTAAAAGTAAAACTATTGCGCGACAAGAGGAGAGACAAGCAGCTACGGCGACAGTCAAAGAATCCCCTCATAATGCGCCCTCTTCCTAGGCCGCATCACGGGGAGAGCTTCAGCGCATATGTTCCCGCCCGGACGACACGTCGTCGCCGAAGTGTTTCCGAACTTGCCTTCCAACACGGGGTTTGGTGTGCCTAACGCCGCGTCGATCGGGCGGCCCTCGGCGAGTGGCGGAGTCAGGATTATTCATAAGGGGGGCCGAGCAAATCCTACTTGTAAAAAATGAGCACATCAAGTTACCTTAGATTTTTCATGCTGACTATTAATTTATCGACTTCACACGAGTACTCGCATTTTTATATACACTCTTGGAGCAAAGACACTATTTTTAATAATCCCTTAACAAGAAGGCATCTAAAATGATTTTGTAAACTTTGATGTCTATGTTTTCGTCATTCTAATGTGCTTCGTAATATTATTTAATTACGTTTTGTATGATTTAATTATCTAGAAGGACTTATACTAGTAAAAATTACTACACATACATCAAAGTTAATTATTTAGAAGAACTTATTTTTATTTATATTAAGATGGAATAAATAAAAATCATGGGCTTTTACTAGTAAAAAATTGCTTGGAACCCTTAGGGGGGCCATGCCCCCACCCCCCTGGCTACGCCACTGGCCCTCGAGCTTGTTGACCTTCAGCGCCTGGCGCTCCGGGTGTGGATCACGCTGACCCGATTTCGCAGCGAGGCGGGTGCTGCGTCTTATGCTGACATAATGTGCATAAGGTGACAGCACGGCCAGCCACCCAATTAAGGACGCGGACGAGCAGTTGAATCTTGGTGTCAACTTGTGTCAAAATTCGGGAGGTGCAACGATACTTGATTCATGTACATGTGACATACAACAAGAAAGAGAAATGAGCTGGGTGGTGGGTGGGTGTTGATCCGCAGCGCAGGGAGACGGAACTGAAGCAACTAAAATATTTGGATCTCAGGAAAGTCAACCGTATGTCCGTATCCCTGCTCTCTGCTCACATGGCAAGCGGGAGAAGGAGATCGTACGGTACGTTCTTTTTGCATTGGCGGCGTCAACTAACTTTTATTCCCACTACTAATCATTTGCAGTACAGTCTTTGTGTAGATGGAATCGATCGTACTTGCACTGCCTCATTCAAAATTGTGTCATCACCTTCGTCAGCTTCCTCGCCACTTGAGCTAGCTAGCTACTCTATGCGCAGCACAGTCAAAGTTCAGTTCGGATAGATGATGCCTCTGCACATTCAAATCTGAAACCAAACTGACAGCCAATCAATTTTAAACTTACAGTACTACAGAGTGAAAGAATGAACACGACTGAAATGTTCAGGGGCCACAAAAATGTTGGTTCCAGTTGGAGTTAAAGTTCGATTGGTGTTTTTGGTATAGTAGCTTTGATGTCTGATCAATGCTACTGCCATGTAATAGCGTTGCTCTCCCCCTTTTTCAAAGGGTTTCTGAATACAAACTATTCTTTTATCAATGTAGCAGATTCTTGCCCTCCTCAAGAACAAAAGCTTTGATTCTTTTTTTAACACAGGAGAAGAACACATTTCTGAACATGCATGTTAGTGCTGATTATGTCATTCAGCGCAATGCAACCACATTCAGAGTAGAAACATCATACTCCTTCTGAACACCTGACCCCCCTCACCTCTGTCATTCTGTTCCTAACACTGTGCGGCGCGGCATGCCTGTCAGGCGTTGGAGCTCAACCCTCTCGCCTCGCACGATCGCATCACCCTCATCCTCTTGCACGAGGACACGAACATCCTGCAAACGATACACGTGTATTTGCCACTGTTAGAAAGCCTATCATCTTTACTCCAATCGTCTAATAATAATAGCAGTGCAGTTTCAGCGAGGGGCTTACTCCCACGGCACGTCGCCGACGAGCATCCAGTCGCCGTCGCCGTCCTCGTACACCACGGCGTGCTCCCAGTCGCCGTACCCGTCCATCAGCCCTGCACAGAACGAAACAACAAGTGCAATTCTACATCAGTTCTTATTCTCCCTGTCTTGTTCTATATGGAGTATACACTATGCAAGAGCGACGTCGATCGATCTGCGTTGGTTTCTGATCGATGTCGCGCAGCGCAACACTAGCAGCAAGCAAGCATACCGATTGAGCAGCAGCAGAAGAGCTCATTGAGCGCCTCCACGAGCTCGCCATAGTCGTCGTACGCCGCGACGTCCACCTTCCTCAGGTACGGCGTCCCGTCCATGCTCACCTTCACGAACGCCTGCATCCTGCTCGCAATCGCAATCGCAAGCGCAATCGGCCGGTCAGAAAGAAAACAGAACCACGTGCATCATGCCACCCCAGTTACCAACCAGTCAACATGCGACCGGGTCAACCGCGAGAAAGGACCGAGGAGCAAACAACGTACATGGCCGACGACGACGACGTCTGCTGACCGTTCTTCCTGGCTCGTCTCGCCTTGCGCGCATTGACACCGGGTGGCCCCAGCGTCAGCTCGGTGAGGTCCACGCCGTCGTCGCCGTAGCCCGCCATGCGTTCCAGGCTCTCAGCTTCGTCCGTCCCGGTGGCCCAATCGATGGCGGCCTGCTGTGTACGTCGACGACGAACGGCCGGCGACAGGCTGAGAGGGACCTGTCTGTGAGTTGGAGCTAATGGTGAAGCGTGGAGGGTGGTGGAAGTGGAAGTGATCGAGCTCCTGCTCTGGGCGGCACCCGTATATATACCGTTGGTGCGGCGGCTCACAGGGTGGCCTGCTGATCCTCTGTGGAGAGAAGGGAAGGGGAGCAGGCGGCATCGTGCCAGGCAGGAAGATACGATACGGCGGCGGCAGCGTGACTGTGGCTGCAGAGGATCCGGTTTCCGGTGCGGTTGGGTTGGGTGCGGGCAGGCACCGCAGCCGGCCGGCATGAACCCAGGCACGGTGTCCTTCGTGGGGCCGACCGGTCGTTGCCAGGTAGACGCCCTGGTCTCCTGCCTCACGTCGCGTGCCACCGTGGCTGCCCGCGCCAGAATCTGGTGTGGCGCCATTGCTGTGTAGCCAGTGTCAGGCAGCCTAATTATAATACGGCCAGCTTCTGACTATTCTTACAAAATATGACATTCCGTATACAATAGCAAATTTTTCTAATTAATACGGATCCACTTGTATATCTCTTCTCGTGCCCAAGCCGGGTAGTACTCTCCTCACTTCTCTCCTCCATATCAAGATTTAAATTTGGCTTTCCATAATACTTTTTCTAATCATACTATTTACGGCCAGCTTATGACTATTCTTGTATGACATTCCGTACGATTGAGGGCCAGTATATTCTTCACAAGTAGTACTCGTACTTATAGATTTCAGTGGCGAATCTAACGGATGACTGCAGTGGCAGACTATATATCAGTACAACCTGGTTATGAGGACCCGAACAAGGACGTTTTTACGTACTTTTACTAATGCTCAGACCCGTAAGGGTAACCCGGCCATTATTATCCTCATACCGCAAAGCGTCTTCATTCTTCAAGCACTGTACGTACTCCGTTGAAGTCACCGCGACAATAGATCCGGATTCTGGCAAGGGGGTAGGGGACAGCCGCCCCGCGCCCGCGCGTGGGAGCCTACGTACATGTTCCCTCTGTTATCCGTGCGTGACACTGGTTCACCGTTCACGCACGCCGCTGAAGACCCGACGAGTCGTATGTGCATGCACGCAGACGCAGCACTCAGCCGGGGCCCGGCCGCCCGCAGCTAGCTAGCAGCAACGTGCCCGCACCGCACGAAGCCAACTCGGCTTCCTCCTCCCCTGCCCGTGTCTGGCAGCCCCTGCTGTGGTCCCCGCGCGCGGTGCCGGGCGCTGGCTCGACAGCGCGAGGCCTCGCCGCCGCCGTGTCCGCCAAAGCGCGCACTGCTCCTCGCGGGACACGAGCATCGTGCTCCGCGCGCAGCAGAGGACCGGGCGGGCGCTAGTAGTGCAGTACAGTTCGATGCACCGGGTTGCCGGCCTACGTGACCGTGCCTGTCGCAAACGCGCGACTGGGGGAGGAGGGCCGGACGGTGAGATGGATACTAGTACTGGGCTGCTGCTCCTGCTCCTGCTCCTAGTGTGCGTGGATTTCCGCGGCGCCCCCTTGTCCTGGCGCGCGCCCGGTGTCGTGCCCCTGCTGGGAGAGCAGCGGGTGCGTGTGGCGGCTGGTCATTTGTTTGCGCTCGCGCCGCCCCGAGACTACACGCGCGGCGGTGTGCGATTGTTCGCGGCTCCCGCTGCCGGCCGGCAGAGGATTAACCTCGGAGTTGGTGGGCGGAGTGGCATGGGGTTTGGCTTAAACTCGAGTTTTGTAAGACATCCGAGAAGCTTTTGATGCAAACCATGTTTTGACTGAAAATTGTACTTCGAAACGAATGTTTGACCAGCAGGCTCGCACCCTCAGTGGCATGACACGTGTCGACTGGACCCCGTTGGGTGGGCACACCGGTAATCCAAAGATATTTGGCCATTAGAAATTATTACCGCTGGATGTCCGTCCCGAAAAGGCATTTCCAATAATTTGACAGAATTATTTATATTGATCCATTTTAAAGCAACAAGCATTAGCTCTTCAGATCACTTCATGTTGGGGGATATATAGGCCCTAGCAGTGAGCGGAGGTATTCAGAGTCACACAGCAACCTTAAGGTAACCATGCACTAAGATTATTATTATTATTTATTTATTTTTGCATAAAAGGCCGCAAAGCTTCACACCCCCGTGACACTAACAACTCCGCGTGGACCTCCGTCATCTCATCTCATAGAGAAGATCGAGTGGAGGTCACTCATGATAAGGGTAGCACAATGCTACCCCGTGCGGAGGTTCCTGTGAAGGAAACAACGCTAGACAGAGGTCTTGAGGGGATCCAAGACAGTGCCCAAGGAAGCAAACCAGGGTTGAGCGGAGATGACACCGAGGAAGGATGAAACGACAAGACACTTCTCGATGGGCCAAGCCCTAGATGGGTTGGACAAATGTCCCAGAAGACTAAGGTGGTAACTTGGAGGAGAAGTCTAGAATGCCCTCATCAAGTCCTTTAGAGGAGAAAGAATATTCTTGGAATATTCAAGCGACAAAATTGTAATTGTATGTTGGTTGTAATCAAGGCTATAAATAAGAATCATTGATTCTTATGTAGCGGTTGGTTGGTGAATACATTTATGATACATTATACTATTGCAATATACTTGTTTTATACTTAGCCATTTCTGCATCCATCTACTCGGGGCTCCATCTGAGTGATGGTTCCCTTCCCATTGTTGAACCACCGTTTCAACACTTCACGTCTTCATATTAATTGTCAACAAATCAATGATCGAACTAGCATAGATCTACATTGAGATATATACTATCAAATAATAGATTTATAAATACACACCAAACCACTTCAGGTCGAGTATGTAGCTAGTTTTGATATCAGGGAACGTTTACCCTAACTAAATTTTGGGTTTTACAATTTTTATCTAAAATTATAATCGGCATCTCCGATACTATATTTTACATTTGGGTTCAAGTATTTGTGTCGAGTAATTTTTTCTCTATCGTTAGGTACCCCTAAACGACGGTCTCATTCTTGGGTCGATGTATTTACCCATAGACTTACAAAAACTCAACTACAATTTATCCATCTGGCATAGTACAAGACTTTCTTATGAATAAATTGCTATATCATTTGTCCAAAAACTCACATGAAGCTAGAAAAAGACACGCCTTTAAGCGTTGGGATGGCCACGCCATCGTCAGGATGCTCGCCGAGGATACCGCTCCTCGTCGGGCATGCCATCCGCAAGCAGTAAGAACGCTCGCGGCGCGACAACGCTCTAGAGCGAGCCCACGCTGGCAAGGTTGAGGCGACCGAGAGGCTAGGTCTCCGACAAGGCAAAAAGATGATGGCTTCTATGCCCCCTAGATAAGACGAGCACGAAGGTGGTGGCTAATAAACTGTTCCCTCGCTTGTTTGGCGGAAACGCGATGGTGCCATGGGTAGCCAGTGGCCATGGCGGCTCATGTGTTCGGCGCCGTCGTTTCCGAGCAGCAAAGGCTCGGCCAGACCGGGCCTTGTCCTGTCTCTATGAGCAGGCAGTGCGCAATGCGGTGTAGGGCTGCAAAGACCGACCTTGCGCCCCCGGAGGGAGGGGGCGGCGGCGCCAACATCCTACGGCGGCGACTATAAGATGGAGGGGAGACTCACTGTGGCTAGCGGACAGCCCCGGCGACGTCAACGCTTCGATTTGCCTCTCCTACATGATTGGATTTTATTGGATGGATTTGGATTTTAGACGACCCAGATTTTGAATTGGACCGTGGGACAATTTTATTGGATAGGACTGGACAATGGATGTTCATTTGGTTGGATTTTGACGAGGACTTGTTTATTAGGATTTCAATTTTAATTAATTGCCGTGTTCTGTCCTTAAAAATATATTGGAAGGGAAATCTATGTGACCTCATTTGTTATGATTCGGGTGAAGCCGAAGAAGCCACTTACGTAAGCGAGGTGAAAACTGAGTTCATCGGATGTGTGTGCCATGAATCATTTTCGACATTGATTAACACTTGGATATAAGAGTATCTCTGAGTTTGCCATCTCTACTTGGCATCCATTTACTTTTGGTAAAACAAGAACAAAATACCGTCCAACAATTTGACATCCAACATGTAAATTTTAGGAACTTGGCAAATCTTCCCCCTTGACGCCATATATATATGCGCGCCAAAAAAACTTGGCATCACTAGTCCTGGTTGTCCTGACGCCGCCACGACTATCTGCGGCGTGCGTGAAGCCTCACGACTCCTTCTCCTGCGCGAACATGGATCATCGACGCCGGCGGCTGTTCATCGCTAAGGTTTATGCAACATTCGACGTTGATACGCTCCGTCTTCGATAGCCGACGCCTCTGACGACATTGCGTACTTGCGACAGACGGACAAGCACGCGAACGCCTTTGTCCGCCGCTGGAGGAGCTGACCGTGAGCTTCGCCCACCCGCGGGGCGACACCAAGCGCCAAACACTAGACTTTCTCCCCAACGGCCACGGGTGCTACAACCCCAACAAGCTCTACTACGTCTTCCCCTGTTCGCTCCTGGTTGTACTAGTGTAGGCCCTCGTCAATGACGCATGGCCACGCTCGCGTCACTAGGCTAGCCCTACTCATGAGCTCGCCCATGTCACCGTGCTCATGGATGGCGGCGGCGGCGGGATGCATCACTGGGCCAATATTGCCCATCCATGTCGTCGTGTTCAGGGGACGGGTGCGGCGGCGGGATCATGTCTCTCCTTAAAGAAGAGGAAGAAAGGGTAGCAATTCAAATAGAAACTCTTTGTTGGTTCTAGATGCAAAAGCGCAAGACAAAATTGTTTTCGGATATGGGCTTGGTTAATTTACGAAAAACTTTTGTGTTCGCTTTACAAAAATATTTTTCTTTATCTTTGTCCATTATTGTATTTAAATAGCGTAAACGTTGATTTTGGGGAGTGAAATATGCCAAACTGCCGGAGATACGTTGTTTTTTACTCGACATATACTTTTGCGAGTTGGTAAATCATAAGATTTGTCAAATAGAATTTGGCAAACTCTTGGAAATGTTGTAAGCTACATTGTTGAGTACATCTTTAAAATGATCTTCAGACAATGGTGACCTTGTGATTTAAATGTTGACAATCAAAGCAAAGCGGATGTTAGAAGGGTTTTTTTCGGACAATGATCTTCAACCTAACACTATTTACTTGGGGCACCCATTAATTTTCAATCACATTGATAGAAGCAAAGCTTTTGACTTCATTATTAACAAATTTAGGGCCAAATTAACCACTTTAAAAAGCTAATAAACTTAATCATGTTGCCGCCTAACTTATATCAACTTTGTGGTTTCTTTGATTCCTATATATTACATGTCCACCATTATTTTCACTAAAAAATTATCTCAATCACTGCTATCATTCGTAAATTTTGGTGGGCTGGTGTCAAGGAAGACAACTCCACCTCTTTTCATTTTAGATCTTGGAAGGTTATTTGCAAGCCGAAAAAGAAGGTGGTCTAGGAGTGAGAGACCCGTCTACTGTCAACAAACGCCTCATTCTTCATGCAAATGGAACATTGGCACGGGTAAAAATCCTTTCCTCACTGCTATTCTCAAGGCTAAGTATTTTCCTTCCACTAGCTTCTGGAGAGCTGGTAATAACTATACCAAATCTGCCCTTTGGTTCTCCATCATGCAAGTAAAAAAACATTCTTGTTGATAATTGCACAATCCAAATTCAAAAGGGCAACTCTAGCATTTGGTCCACTCCTTGGTGTACTGTTTGGAAAGAGATTCACAATCACATTAATCTGCAAGTCACTGTTAACAAATTGCCACATAATATTTCTAATCTTTGGGTACAAGGAACTATTATTTGGAATAATGAGTTCATTAATCAAGTTTTTTACAATGATGCTGTTAATTCTATATGCAAGATCATCACTGTCCCTTCAACTAATGATGACAAGGCTATTTTGAGGCCTTCTCCCAAAGGGACTTGGTCTGCTAGAGGCTTTTCAATTTTTAAACAGTAACATGCATGTTGATCTCCCATCAGTTGGAGGAAGAAGTATTAATTCACAAGAATGCATGCACATTCTTCAAAGAGTGTGGAAAAGTAAGCCCATCCCTCCCAAAATAAAAAAACGTTTGCTTGGAGACTAGTGAGAAGGGCACTGTCTACAGGCCAAAGAGCCGACAAACTCTCATCAAAGATTGAAAGGAATTGCTTTATTTGTAACAAGAATGAAAATGGACCCAACCTTTTCTTTCATTGCCCTTTTGCAAGGGTTGTCTGGTTCTCAGCCAGTCCACCCCCTCAGATCTTCTCTTCTTCCTATTGAACAGGATGGACTACAACAAGCTCTTGCACTGATCATAACAAATTCTACTTCGGAAGATATCTTGTGAAAGATCATGACCACCATGTGGTTCATCTGGAAGGCTAGAAATGATGCAAAGTTTCAAAGGAGAAAGTGGTCTATTCCAAGCAAGCATTGGTCTTGCATCATCAGTCTCTGACTGTTTCGTTTTTCGGAGGTCGTACTAAAGCATCAACAGGACCTCAAGATTTTCAACAGCCGAAGCAATTGCAACATATTAATCTCTCTTCTACCGGAATCAACATTGAAGGAGGAGCAATTATTGACCAAAGTCAGGCAAATGATATTGTTTCATGCAAGTACCCCTCGCTGTTGTCAGGAATCATGTGTTCTTCTGATGCTTCGACAGCCTGATAATTTGGGGGCTCGTCCAAGGCAGGTCTAGGTATTTTTATCCTAGATCCAAGATGCAAGCTCAACATCTACATAAAAGCACAGATTTTTTTTCATACACCTAGGTAATCAAGGCGGAAGCAACAGCCTTAGCTTGTGCAGCCTTGGTTGTATCCATGCTTCCAATTGATGAGGTTTCTTTTTCCTTACGGACAACCGGCTGCTGGTGAATTACTTCAATGGTTCTGATCATGACCATCCTCCTCATTGGAAAGCTAAGCCTTTCACTCAAAGGTTCTTAAATATGATGGCTACGAAAGCAATCCAAGTGCTCAAGATTCAAAGAGATTTGAATGTCACAACTCACACTCTACCTACTCAAGCTATCAATTCCAATACAAATCCAGATGACCTGCCTAACGTAAACGGTAGGAATACTACTCATGGAAGCAGTCGCCCGTTCATGTTGGCACTGCAGTGTGTATCTTTTGAACCATTTTTGATAATTGCAGTGAGTTGCTGCTAATAAAAAGTTTGTTTTCTGTAAAAAAAAAAAAAAAAAACTGGTGGCCTTGTTGTAACCACGTGTCACCTATACATGACGCATGCTCCTACCAGCAACTGAACTGAGCGTATATCACCACAGAAAAATGGTGGCCTTGTTGTAGCCACGTGTCACGATACATGACGCATGCTCCTACCAGCAAGCTGAACGTATGCCACCACAGGGGAAAAAAATGACCAGTCTATTAATCTTTTGTACAGTTTCTAATGGCACACAATACTCCGACTCCGAAGCACAGGCGACAGCAGCTGCGCTTCTATATATGATGAGTTCTGACAATCGCAAGTTCGCAACTAGAATGCAATTGACAGTAAAATACTGTCTGGGCGCGGCAAGCCGAATTACGATGTGGTCGTTAGCTCCAACTCTGTCAGAAATATACTTAATAGTAGTAATAGTAAGAGAGAGACCACTGAATAACCCCATTTCTTCCCCCCATGAGCTCCTAGAGCAGTATACGTAGTTGAAATGTACATTCCGATCCTCCAAAGTTTACTTGCTGGCATCTCTTTCAGAATTGCTTGTTGGCATCACCCCTGGAGAGTCATGGTTGTTCACACTAAGATCTACCCCTGAGTCTGGATTTGCCATCAGGAAGAACAATTGTTACAAGATACGAAACTCAAAAATAAAAAGTGCGCTATAAATATAACAAGACATCACCACAGTGAGCATGACAGACCTGGGAATTTGATCCTTGCCCATGAGTACGAACTGGCCTCATATTAAGATCGATCATTTTCGAATCAATGTTGCCCTGGTCATTGCAATTGCCATCAGAGGCTGGATCATCGCCATTATGGTGGTTTGCCATTTGCTCCTTGGGCTTCTTCTGATCTCTCTGGTTTTCAGGATCTTTGATTTCCATAGGCACGTCATCCATATGGCCTAGTTTATCTCCTGGAAACTAATAATAGCTCGCTATTTTGAGAAATATAAAAATACAGGGAGTAGCAATCCGGATTGGTTATAAAGAGTAAAAACTTACTTTGCCCTTTGCCTTAGGAGCAGGTATCTTCCATGGGTTCGTTTGCCACCAACATGAACAGTCATATCACAGCTCAGGCAAAGTGAGGTACCATCTACGTCACAGTAGAAGAAAGCTACATTGACAGGGCAAACAATGTGAACCCAGGCAAATGAAAGATTTATTAATCTACTAATTGTAAAATAGGAGATCCATGAATCAAAACAGCATACCGGGTGAATTTTCACATATATCACAACGGACAAGTTTATTAGGGTCTGCAAGTCCAACTCTCACATGCCGACTAGCAAGCTTGTTACACATGTGTACCTGCATGACAACATGAAAGGGTATTACTATAGCCACCACTTTTGTCAAACAGGGAATCCTTATTCGATATTGCAGGATGAATCTACATCTAAAGATAACTCCAGATTCCATCAGTTTAATACTGAATTAAATTAGCTAGTTTTCCATCCTCGCTTACAAATGTTTATACATATGTGACAATCTGCCATCAGCATATAAGGAACACACACACGCCGTGTGTTTCTTCTCAACAGGACACAAGTAGAGGTCCCGTACACACTGCTTGGTAAAAGAATCAAACCATTTCGAAATGTGAGCTCAAATGGATCAAGATGGCACAGCAACCTGGGAACTTATGTTGATAAATGCCGCTTGTTTATTCATCTAAACTAACCTTCTCAACAGGACACAAGTAGAGGTCCCGTACATTGCTTGGCAAAAGAATCAAACCATTTCGAAATGTGAGCTCAAATGGATCAAGATGGCACAGCAACCTGGGAACTTATGTTGCTAAATGCCGCTTGTTTATTCATCTAAACTAACCTCGCAATAAATGCTTCAGAAATTCTTTCATGAAAAAGTGGGGTAGTCTTAATTTGCCATGCAGATATCAGCAATCAGTAGGATAAGCACTGGTGTGTATACCAGATATGACAAGTCTGAAAACTAAACGTTACTGATAGACGACAGGATTTGCACAGATGACAAAAAGTGCAATTTGAAAGATGAAGACCACCAGCAATGGAAGAAATGGTAGTTTTGAGCATTCTTGAAAGGGGACTTCCCAACCCACTGCAAGACAGTAAACACAAATTCTAAGGACGAGTACATGAAGGGTGAAACAAGATTTTTGTAAGAACACGTTAGAAAAGGAAATGATATTTCCCCAGGGTCTTAATTAATTGACACTATCAATTTGCATTAACGAATTTTAAGTAAACATATTTATAACATAATGAGGTCTCTCAATTCCTTGACCATCAGTATGAGACCAAGTCCACTAGCATTGGGCAGCCCTTGATATTGAATCATGGTTTTAACTTTTTAACCCACATACAGCATAGCAGCTGCATCCAGAACACCATAACTGCCACGACATACAGTGGTGATGGTATGGCATGCCCATGTCATAAACCTACGCAGGAACCATGGCGTGGAATCAGATGGGACACCGAGTCAAAAAAAACTTCATCAAACACATGGCAAAAAAATGTCAGCAATTAGCCATCCACAACAATCCACACAACAGAGCTTCAAGATAGTGTGAAATTTTGCAGACAAACATTCTCACAGAACAACTCTAATTCAACTAAATATCATGCAGAGAATGCTTTGACTCATAGAAAAAGCATAAAACATGCTTTGCGTTCCTAAGAATAAGATAAGACTTGAGTATACGAGGCCAATTGGGCCAACCCAGGTGAATCACCCCGTGCCCCTATTATAGGTACTTGCTCTTTTGATTTTCTCAATAATACCCATCTAAACAACTTGGACAAGTTTGTCACTCTCAAATGCTAGAATCGGGAACTTATCAGTTTGGGCTAGTACGATTGCGAACCTCATGCTAGATCGAAACAGATGCAGGATAGTCAAAATGAAGAAAGTGGGACAAAACTGTGTAAACTAAGCCGGATACAACAGGGACCGACCGCGCGAACTGGAATAAAGACCACCGTGCGCCGGCCACTCCAATCGAAACAGCACTCGCACCCGATCTGCGAGAGGAACGGACGACGACCTCCGCGGGTAAGTGGGAGCAGGGAGCGGATATTAACCTTCTCGTCGCAGGGCCGGCAAAGCGCCGCCTCGTCGGCCGCACAGAAGAGCACCGCCGGTGCGCTCTCGCACACATCGCAGATCGTCCGCATCCCAACGCCGTGCCGCTCCCGCCGCCAGTGTCATAACTCCGCCGCCATCCGCGGGTCCCCGCCTCGCGCCGCTCCCGTGTGATCCCTTCCCAGCGCTACGGTGTCGGCGGACGACGACGGCGCGGCGGCGGGGAGAGATGTGGACCAGGAGGCTGAAGCGGAACAGAGGCCACAGAGGAGCTTGGAGTCTTCCTTGGACGAGGAGAGATGTGGCAGCGACTAGCGAAGGACGACGACGGACACGGCGGAACCAGTTTTGCGTATATTTTTTGATTTGGATTTGGTGGTGGTGCTAGGGCGTCGGCCCATGTAGTGGGCCCATTCTCTCGAGGCATCGTAGTAGTACTTGTCAATACTCCTTCCTAAACCCGGTCTATGCACCCAGAACGCCTGAACGGCTGAAGCAGGGCAAGCGGCAAGTGACCTGTTTCGGCACGACTATGAACCGTGCTCAGGCTATTCTGGACTCGAGGCGGGCCCAAACACTATTTGATGCTCTAGTTCTTCTTCGGGTACAGAAGGGTACCAATGTTACCTTCACAGACATGTGGGGCGGGGATTCCATGGGCCCAGAAGTCTGTGACTAGTACCTGCAGTTGATGAGCTGGTGGGGAGTTAGGTTCAGTTTTGGATATGGGGATTTAGGCGTCCGTGGGCCCTCGAGAGGTGTCAGCCACAGAATGGAAAAGGAGCGCGATTTTGGGGTTGTGGCTCTGAATCAATTGCTTGGGCGCCTTTTTCTTGCCGGTTGCCGGAGACGACATACACGCCACTCCGTAGATTTTGGGCAATTGTTTCGTTGCCGCAACGTGCCCTGGCCGCTCGCCCCAAGCTAGGTCGATCCCGGTGCGTGCTACAAGTTTGAGTCTATTTGTAAAAATTTTATCTCCAAATAAATTTGATAAAAAATAGATTTAAAAGATCTTTGCAAAAATAATTTTGATAAAAAACTAGATTTGCAATGATATTAATTATGCATTAGAAATATTAATAAATATACCATACATATTTAGTCAAAAATGTTTTTTAAGAAATACAAGCAACAGGACAATGACACACAGGGTTTACCTTCCACGACAAATCACGGGGCAGGTATGCAAACCAGTCGTATCTCTGCGTTGAGAAGGGGCGAGAGGGAGATGAGCTCCATGTCTAAGATGTCGTAGAAACGGAATCATGGATTTGTACTGTGTGTGTTCCCAAGGCAACAAATGCTTGTCCCTTCCCGGTGGCAAAAAATACTCCCTTTATATAGTCTCAATGTGTCCCAGGAATGTTACCCTTCTGGTAAGGTGGAAGAAATGACAAAAGAATGGGTAAAGGAGAAGATGTCTCCTGGGGTAGAGGAGGTACGTGAGGCCCTATTCATGATGGGGCCCTAATAAGGCCCCGGGCGCCGGATGGAATAATGGTAGGATTTCGATCAAGAAAAAGATATACTTTTCCTTCCATGACGGTTACAAACATTGCTTTTCCTCCCTCAAAGCTAAAATTGTACAAACGACTTCTCTCGACGTTTTAAACCATGCATTTACCTCAATGGAGCGATTTTGTTGGAGCTTACTAGCCTAAATCTTTTTGGGGTAGATTACAGACCCGCTAACTTCGAACAGTTCTAGCCTTGGATCCAGAGTATTTTTCCCCAAGCACTTAATACTCATATGTTTGGTTTATGTACAGTGTGTTGGGCCATTTGGCAATCCAGAAATGCAGTGTGCTTTGAGAAAAAGAAAGTACAATCTCCTGCTGAGATTGTGTGCTTAATGTGTTCTTTTTTAAACTACTGGGCAGGTTTGGTGAAGGACGAGTGGAAGGAACAGGCGACTGCAGGTGCTGAAGCCATCAAGTCAACAACTCTATCCTTTCATGTCCAAGCTAAGAGAGCACCGTCGACGGAGAAGTATACCCTGCACGTACCCACGGATGATGACGATGCAGATCCCCGAGACGACTTTCGCTTTCGCTTTTTTGTAGCCCTTTAACTCGCTTGTTATCTTCTGGTGTTTCCCCGAGCTTAAGCGTTGGTTCTGGGGAACTCTTCTCGCCGTTCACTTGGCATAATCCCCTTTCAAGACGTGTTAGGTAAGACGTCAGGGTTGGTTTGCGTCCGAATATCTATGTCCCACAGAAATATCAATATATATTTAGTCAAATTTGTTTTTTAAGAAACACAAGCGGCAAACATGGGACACATGAAGTACCTTCCACGACATATCACGGGAGAGGTCGCAAAACTAGTCGTATCTCTGCCTTGAGAAGGGACGATGACTATGTTGTAACAAGTCTAAGAGGGTTTAGAAACAAAAGTCATGGAATTGTACTCAAGATTGTTCCCAAGGCAACAAATGCTAGACCCGAGACCTGTGCTACAATGTGTCCCGGGGAATGTTACCCTTCTAGTAAGTGACTGCCGACAAAAGAATGACTGGTTGATGAAGTCGTTTGGGGTAGAGGAGGTACGTGAGGCCCTATTCATGATGGGGCCTTAATAAGATCTCTAGGGCCGGATGGCCTCCAATGGTAGGATTTCGTCACAAAAAAAGGTACTTTTCCTCCTATGATGGAAACAAACATTGCTTTTCCTCCTCAAAGTTAAAACTATACAAACCACTTCTCTCGACATTTTAAACCATGCATTTACCTCAATGAAGCGATTTTGAAGGACGGTTTTCTACAATGAAGGGTTGTGTTTGCTACAATGGCGATGATTTTGTCTTTTCTCTTCTTCTTTTTTTATATTTATTTTGGCTGAATTTTCCATTTTATGATTTTTCTACAATTTACTGTGATTTTTTGAAGATTCAATCGAAATAAAAAAGAAAAATACAAACCATCGTTACTGTAGCATAACGCTCCATAAAGGTAAAATACACGGTTTGAAAAGTTAAGAGAGGCGGTTTGCCAAATTTTGGAGCCAATGGAGGAAAAATAGACTTTCGTGAAAATTAGACGAGAAAAAATATATAAACCAAACGATCAAGTGATGCCCTGGCCCTTTTGGGTCATCCAGTTTAGGAATGTCTACACAGATAGGCCTGCTCTTAATAGCAAAGAGAGAGAGAAAGTAAGTACTAGTACTTAGACGCGTGGCCTATCTGAAAGAAAGGACGTTATATCAATCAAGAGAATAGCACCGTCGTCTCAGATCACCGTGTTGCCGTAAGCAGTGCACACATGTGTATCAGCGTCATAGAGCGCTTACGTCGCATGCATGCGGTGCACGCTGCACATTTTACTGTAACATGTGGGTTCCACGCATGGTGCGTATCAAGGCTAAAGTGGCTTGACTGTTTGAAGGCTTGATGCCATGCCCGCGAATCACATGAACAACGACACTTTCGATGGCACCCTGGTTCAGCTCCTCAGTCCCAGCCCCAGGAGGACGACGGAGCTTTGGCCCGACGACGGCCGAACGGAACGATCCGTTTCAACAACCATGAAAGTGGTGGTGACCGGAATTCAAACAACATCCAGGGCAGGGTGCCATGGATGCCCGCGAACCACATGAGCAACGACACTGTTTGGTTGCGATGCTCGATTTATTGGCGGCTTGCCCTGGTTTTTCCTCGGCCCCAGCCCCGTATTTTCTGGAGGACGACGGAGCTCCACCGGGTGGCCCGACGACGGCCGAACGGAACGATCCGTTTCAACAACCACGAAAGCGGTGGTATATCGGAATTCAAACGGCATTTGGAATTATCATCCTACTATGGACTAACAACGAGCGCAAATTTTTTTTCATTTACATACATTTAATACTCTATTTATAGGTGACCAAGGGTTGCCTTTTCGAACGAGCGCAAATCATAGGTGACCAAGGAGCATTCACTGGACCGTACGTTGCATTCGTAGTCACGCAGACAGTTTCAGACATTCATTTCAGAGAAAAAAAGGCTGGCGACGAAATCGCCGACCAGATCTTGCGACCGGCCGCCCGGGGACCGGCCGGCGAGACTGGCCGACGACGCGACGAGACGCTGGTGGTAGGACCAGCCTGAAGAGCAAAGATGAACGTTGGCAGCCAAGCCCGGCGTCAGCCCGGCGTGGCCGCTTTTCACTGCTACCAGCCTCACACCAGAGTACCAGTACCATCCTGCTCCTTGTACGTGAACCGCGATCGAGCTGCCGGTGTGCCGGCTGGCCTTCCGTGCCCACTGCACATGTCGTACGCCTCGTACCCTGACGACCTGCGCCCTGTGGTGAGCGGCAGCCGGCAGCAGCTCAGCTCTGGAAAAGGCATACGCGACGGCCGGCGACGCGAGGCTGGCCGGACGGGCGGGCAACCGTGTTTGTACTGTATATTTTTTAGCCACCGCACGGTCACACGGTTAAATTTAGCGATTGGATGCTTCTGTCCTGGCGCCGCTTGCTCCTTCACCGCCGTGCGCTCAGCCACCGCCACCGCCACCGCCGCGCCGCACATGGCGGACACGAGGGTCCTCCGTGACCATCGTAGGCTGCGATGATTGGCGTCGGCCAAGGATAGTAGATAGAAAAGTGGAAAAAAAAGAAGGAAAACACCCTGCCTCCCGTCTTGATTTTTGTTTTCCAGCCAATTCAGGGAAGGGAGGCAAAGAACCATCGGCCACCATCTCCTGTCCCGCTCCGCCCGGTTCCATTCCCTCTCCTCCTCCTCCTCCTCTTCTTCTCCTCCCTCGCGCGAAGGAGAGGAGGAGGAAGCTCCTCGCCGGCACATTGCCCTCTAGACCGCCGCAATGGCTGGCGAGGAGCGCATCCTGGTGTCGGTGCGGCTGCGGCCGGTGAACGCGCGGGAGGCGGAGCGCGGCGACGGCTCCGACTGGGAATGCGCCGGCCCGACCACGCTCATGTTCCGCGGCAACATCCCCGAGCGCGCCATGTTCCCCGCCTCCTACACCTACGGTGAGAATCAAACGCATGCATTGCACGCATGCACCCTTTCCCCTGCTGCTGCGCTGCGTCATCACAAATTCACATTGCTCTCCTCTGTCCTCCGGTTTCAGACAGGGTGTTCAACCCGGAGTGCAGCACGCGGCAGGTGTACGAGGAAGGGGCCAAGCAGGTGGCCCTATCGGTGCTCAGCGGCATCAACTGTACGATACCCACGCTTTGCAAAAATTAACAATACCAATTATATTATATATTTCACGAGACTGAAATACAATTATTCATTCATATACACAATTTTTTGTTCTCTGAATCTGTTCACGGCAGCAAGCATATTTGCGTACGGTCAGACGAGCAGCGGGAAGACGTACACGATGGTCGGCATCACGGAGCGCAGCATGTCAGACATCTACGACTACATAGACAAGGTTGGGTGATAGGCTGTACATCAGATCAGATTTTTTTTTTTCTGAATCATGCAACATCTTTCTGTTTTGCTGTGATTTCCCGTTCGAGTCCAACGTTCTATCATGGTCTTCTGCAGGATTCTGAGAGGGAGTACGTCCTGAAATTTTCAGCCATGGAGATATACAATGAAGCCGTGAGGGATCTGTTGAGCCCTGACGCAACACAGCTAAGGCTCCTTGATGATCCGGAGGTGAACTGTCCTTGATGTACCTGAAACAATGCAAATATCTTACGTGCCTATTATATACAACTCATGTTCTGTGCCATTCTTGATTCGATCAGAAAGGAACTGTAGTAGAAAAACTCACCGAAGAAACTCTCAGGGACAAAGGCCATCTCTTGGAGCTCCTTGCAGTGTGTGAAGGTGTTAAACCAAAGTTTCGTTCAAAGAAGCAAAAACACCCTGTTAGGTTACTTCCAGGGCACTAATCCTTTCGGTTTCTGGCACAGCTCAAAGACAGATCGGGGAAACTGCTATGAATGAAACAAGCTCCAGATCTCATCAGATACTCAGACTGGTTGGCCCTTCTGCAGTATTGAATGATGTGCAAATGTCTTAGCAGGAATTAGTTTCTGTTCTAAAAAAAACATATGTAAGTTGCAGACGATCGAGAGCTCGGCAAAGAAGTTCATGGGACGAGGCAACTCGAGCACCCTTCTGGCTTGTGTGGTATGGATCTCTACTATGCTGTATCTTCTTATTACATCTTAAAGTGTAGTACATTGTTCCATGCATTGCCCTCTGAGGTTTTCATTGTTTTCCATCTGGGCAGAATTTTGTTGACTTAGCAGGAAGTGAGCGCGCCTCTCAGACACAATCAGCAGGTATGAGGCTTAAGGAAGGCAGCCACATTAACAGAAGCCTGCTTACATTGGGAAAGGTCATTCGCCAACTCAGGTCCGTTAATTAAGGTGCTCTAGTCAAGTGTCTTTGACAGAATTCCAATCATATATATTAGTGCTACTTTTGCAATTTGTCTTGAACCAAATGCTCTTCAGCATTGCAACTGTTGAACGCCTGAATCTGGACAACTCATTCCTGATGCAGCAAGGGAAGAAATGGGCATATCCCTTACAGAGATTCAAAGCTCACTCGTATATTGCAATCATCTTTAGGCGGCAACGCGAGAACTGCTATTATCTGCACAATGAGCCCAGCACACTGCCATATCGAGCAATCCAGGAACACGCTTTTGTTTGCAAACTGTGCTAAAAATGTAGTTACTGACGCAAAGGTCAATGTAGTGATGTCAGACAAGGTGTTAGTGAAGCATCTTCAAAGAGAAATTGCAAGGCTAGAGAACGAGTTGAAGTTTCCTGGATCAGCCTCTTGCAGCAATCATGCTGACGCTTTGAGAGAAAAAGATGAGCTGATCAAACAGGTGTTGTTACTCTCAAATGTCCTTTGCTTTTTGTGTCCGCAATTCCGCATTCATGACATTTGTGTTGCTTCATTCTTTGTTCATTTTCCACAACATATGCTGTTATAAGAATGAAGAAAAGAATTGTTATGGACTTTCAGCTGGAAGAACAGTTGAAGGCATTGATGGAGCAGAAAGACACAGTCCAGTCTCAACTTGACAATTTTCGCCGAGTTGCCAGTGATGGAAATTTCAATGACCTTGCAACAAGGCAATGGGTATCTAATCTCTTTTTGTTGCACTCGTTATAAAACCATGCAGCGATCTTCTTAATGACATACTAATTGGCCCCTTTCTGACAGGATCGACGGAATAGGTCTTCAGAGTCCCTTCCACGCAATGTGTCTGAAGATGCACTTTCTTCTTCTGATACTTACGATGCTCTTTATGAAGAACAAGATGATCTGCTTCTCAAAACAACAACAGAACCATATCCACAAACAATGGATGAACAACCAATGTCTAGCTTGCATCTACCAAGAAACCATATGTCTGATAGCATAGAGATATATCAACAAAATAGGGAGGCTTCATCAGAGGTTTCTTTGGAGCATTGCAAGGAAGTCCAGTGCATCGAGAATGAGCTTAGGAGAACTCAATTATTCTATCCTGCCGATCAATCTCATGCTGGCACAAACATCGATGAAGAAAAGCATGGTGAAAACATAACAGACACATCAGACATTGCCATCAAACTGTACACATGTGATTCTGACCCATCTTCTGATACTGAAAAAACAGATAGTGATGAATCTTTGGCCCTGAAGAGGTGTGTGATAAGCTCCAGGGACAGTGTACTAACTAGAAGCAGAAGTTGTAGAGCTAGCTTCATGGTCATTCCAAATAGTTGGTTTGATGGTTCAGTGGATATGAGAATGGCACCACCAGGTGACATTTTCAAATATGCTCACAGAAGGCCAGAGAAGGTTAGAAGGAGTCTGTATCCTGAAAATGGCCATTGCCAAAATGATCTTACATTAGACTGCCCTGTGGTCTCTGGAACAGTTGCATCTGATATGGTTATAGACAAGAACACTTGCGATGAAGATGCCATCAATAACGTCAGCTGCATCACGAAAGTGAAGAAGTCAGAAGAGTGTTATACCTCCCAACTAGAAGGCAATCAGGTACAAGTAGCTTCCTTATAGAAGTGGTTTCTCCATCGATTCTGCTTGTGGCACCTAGTTAGTTTAAGACCTCAATTTTCCATTACACAAGCAATAAATGCTATTTACCTATAGGTAAGGATGTCAACGGGTCGGGTTCGGATCGGGTGGAGTCTCTAGGAACCCAAAACCAAAACCCGAACTAAAAACCTAAACCCGACCTGAACACCGATTCAGGTGAAAATGTATCCCCCGAACCGAAACATGAAACATTTTCAGCTCTTTCCTGTGAAAATGAATTGTGTGCAAATAACTTCCTAATATCCCAACATTTTCAGCTCATCAAGCTGATTTTGATGTCTCAATATATATTTTTAAGCAGGATGACGTTACTGAAGAAATTTCGGACCTGAAACATGCCAAAGATGTTGACAGAGATATATCGGTGACCACTGTTGAATCTGCTTCACGGTGGTTTATTAACTTTGAGAAAAAACAGAAGGAAATCATTGATTTATGGCATGAATGCAATGTCTCTATAGTACACAGGACATATTTCTTCCTCCTCTTCAAGGGGGATAAAGCAGATAATATTTACTTGGAAGTGGAGATCAGGAGATTGTCCTTCATTAAAAGTTCTTTCAGTGCCGGGTGTGAGTCTGATGCTACTGTTATATCAAGGTAAGTTCTGTCATAGTTCATATGTATTGCTTAAGTTACTCAAATCAACATATTCCAGCTCTTTCCTGTGAAAATGAATTGTGTGCATCCTTGTTCTTGCCAGCTTGAGAAATCTTCGGCATGAAAGAGACATGCTCTACAAGCAAATGCTGAGGAGACTTAATCTTTCGGAAAGAGAGAGCCTTTACAGCAAATGGGGGATCGATTTGAATTCCAAACAGCGAAGGCTGCAGCTATCGCGTCGCATCTGGACACAGACTGACATGGAACATGTGAGGGAAAGCGCCGCTCTTGTCACAAAATTGGTAGAACATCTGGAGAAGGGGCAGGTCATCAAGGAGATGTTTGGGTTGAGCTTCACACTGAACCCACGAGCTGACCGAAGAACTTTCAGCTGGGTTAGTGCTCACTCCTAAACTAAGCATTGTGACAATGACGATTATGATGGTTGATGGCTGGATGAGATGACAAGAATGGCATAATGGTAAATGATGAATACATGGTAGATGAGATCTCTTGTCTGATCTGAACTCACCCCAGCATTGGTTTTCACTAATGCCCCGTATCACTTATCATGCACCGACATGAGATGGATTTCGCATTGCGTACTGTCAAAATGAATCGACATGAGATGCCCACCCTTTGCACCTAACTGTATGACGTATCGCTGTTCTGATAATTTTTTTTGCGTCAAATATATATCTAATCTACCTGATTTTTTGCTAAGGTAGATCAGATGATATGAAAATGCCACCGTTTGTTGTTGTTGCTGCTATAAGCTCGTTCCCTTCCTTTTCTCTTTGTATGTAAGAGGCGCATCGTGCTAATATATGACCAAACTAACTAAAAAACCTTCGATTATGATTAAACTAAAAACGAGGAATATTATGCCTAAAACCCCCCATTCAGAAACCTGCTATCAACTGGATCCAAACACTTCTATATGGTTCAAATTCAAAAGACGTTTCTAACTCATTTTCAAGAGGGCTTCAAACATTATTTTGAAGGAAAAAAAAAAAAAAACACTTCCACCTGATGTGAAAAGAGGAGAAATCTATTTTTTGCCATGAATCTTCGCTCCAGTCTGATTTTGACCGTTGAACTCGAGAAACAGAAATCATAAGCCACCAACTATTGGAACCAGTCACGTTTGATGGTTTTATAATAGTTCAGTGACCAAAGATTTCTAGGTTTCGAGTTTAACAGTCTAATTCAGACTCTCAAGCGATAGGTTTCGAGTTTAACAGTCTAATTCAGACTAATCCCTACATTCAATCACATTGTTTTACCAACGTACCAGTGCCATCTCGACGGCGGGCTCCCAAACGCCGGCCTTGGAGCGAAGCCTGAAGGATGCGATTCAGATCACATTCACACGACGACGAGGTAGCGAGGAGGAAGGGGATCGACGATCGAGTATCGACGAGCCGTCGCGAGTCACGTGACTCATGGTCCTTTTTTTTTTTTTTTTTTTTTTTTTGGCGAATTACCCCGTGCAACGCAGTGTGTGCCAAGTATGGGAAATGGGCTTCCACTGGGCCGAATGGGCTTAAGTAAATTTGTCTTGGGTCACTCCTCTCTCTCTCTCCACGGTCAATCGAGTGATCTCAAGGCGGCGGCGCTCCGAGCTCTCGCGACATGGCGATGCGGTTGGCGGCGGCGGCCGCGTTCGTGCGGCGCCTGGTGCCGGCGCGCCCACCAGTACCCGTCCCAGCGGCGGCATCTGCGGCGGAGGCGGAGGCGGTGACGTGCGGGCGCGGGGACAAGAAAACCAAGCGCGGGAAGCGGTTCAAGGGCTCCTACGGCAACGCACGGCCCAAGCGGGAGAAGAAGATTGAGCGCATCAAGGACCGCGTCGAGGTGCCCCGCTCCACACCCTGGCCCCTCCCCTTCAAGCTTATCTGAGTGGGGACTCCCCTCCCTCCCCTCCCCCCTCCCCTCGGTTCGCGAGGGTACCTAGGGTTTACTGCAACAGTTGCTGCTACTTCGCCGATTCCAGTTAGCTTGCACGCCTGCACCGGCGTGTGTTTGCTTTGTCTTTAGTTGTCTCTCAATCGTGTGGTGTCAGATATGTACTGTCGAACTGCTCTGGTTCAACTTTGACCAATGCAATATCCTTTTTTTTTTGTGGATAAAAGTGAGATATGTTTCTGTTCCATCATTCTGTTAGTGTATGCATAATTGGAAAATGAATTGATCCTTTATTCATCAGCAGTTAATAATGTTCTCCACGCCTGTCAATAGAGTTGTTGAAGGATACCAGCTTAGATTGGATTCTCTTTTGTTGTTCTACTGTCTTTACTTTGTTCAGTCACATGCCATTTAAAATGAAATGGCAAAAACTGCCAAGTATCTATTTCTAAGATGACAAAAATCCAAATTATAGGTGTCTTGAATTTCAAGGTGTTCAAGGTACATGTGCGGATGTGCCTGTACTATATTTTCTTTGTGAAATTATAACTTGTGGAAGGAACATCTTATTTGTACGTTCTGTATTACACGGTTACTATCCAAGGAAAACGAAATCCTTTTCCTCCCCCAAGTCTTGTGACTTATTTTCCTTCTGCTGTTCTTCAAACTGTCCCAAATTCTCTTAGGCTTGTGTCATTTGCTCGCTCTGAATCCAAGAATTCATCCAATCAAAGCTAGGAGCCTAAGATACAACGGTTTACTCTCTTTGTCCCCAAATTATAAGATTTTTAGCATTTCTAGATTCATAGATTTTACTATGTATCTAGACAGAACATGTATCTAGGCATGTAGTAAAATCTAGGAATCTAGAAATGTCAAAGCGTCTTATAATTTGGAATGGAGGGAGTATTAAATATGCATACTTTGTTCCGCTGAAACATCCATTCTCTGTCCCCCTCAAGTAGCTAAACAATCCTGTCTGACAGACAAGATCTTTACCAGTGCTTTGTGGACTGTGTATTGTTCAAACTCCTTGGCACTAAACTGCAGCTCAAACTGTTATCGTTTCCAAACCAATAACCCAATAGCCAGACTGAGTGTATCAATCATTTATTCCTTGTGCCTATGGAGTTTGTGCACACAAAATTTCATTTCACGTGCCACTTTGGTGTTCACTTTCAAGGTATTATTTGGCTTCCACTGGTGTTCACGTTCCTGTTTTGTTTGAAAGTACACATAGGTGACTTCTGAAATGCTACAGGAACGAAAACAGTTTCCAGATTTACTGTTAAGGGTTCAAAACAAGATGGAATTATGTGCTATTTAGAACATTCTGGTTTTCACTTCCTAGTTGGAGAAAAGATTTAGCTCAAGCTAAGTCTTATGCTTGTCCTTGGTTGGCCACTGTCCATTCCCCAATTTGGCAGTATTGTATGTGGCCCCCTTTTACCATCTTCGAATGCATTCAACCTTCTATTTACAAATGTGGCCTCAGCCTTGTCGCACTAACATACATGGAACAACAGCCTGTTACGCTTGGCGGGCTGGCCTGACAAGGCTGTTACCTAGCTTCCAGTACTCATCATCATCCTTTCTATTCCTCCTCTCTTGAGCTGAGTTTTGAGCCCATGTGCAGTTCTAGTGTTTGTTTAGCCAAAGTGTAAATGCTGCAGAAATGCCAATTGCATAGTTTTTGAGGTATTCTGCCATATAAATGGAGTCTTGGTAAGCCTCATCTTTTGTTCTCAGCCTTTAGCGGGTCTCCATGTATTTGCTTCCAATCCAGATGGTGATCAGCATGTGTAGGTGGTGAACTAGCATTGTTGAGAGATCAAGCTCAGCCACATATGCAGAAAAAAAACAGTATGTGGCTATGAAGAATTCCACTCACATTGCCTGTCCTGTTTGTAAGCTCTTTAGGGCATGATTGATTGCTTGCATTAACCCAAGACTGTATTGGGTCTAATCTAAGCCAAGGTAGCCCAACCCAATATATTTGTATGCAAATAGTCGGTGTTTGATTGTTCTGCATGGAGTTGCATTTGGTAAGATTATGTTTGATTGGGTGACTTGTATTACTTGAGGTCATCTCTTTGTTCTTGTGTTGAGATTAAAATATAATCACTTTCACCTTCCCACCTATCTTAGCTCGCACCACCTCGTCTTCATTGTTGCTTCCTTGATGCCCATCCATCTGTGCTGCCATCCTCTCCGTACCTAGTGTGGCCACGTCCCTCAAGACAGAGGCCCTCGTGTGCCGTGTCCTATGTTGGGATCCTACTACTACTGCTCGGGGGCAACAGCGAGATCCCTATGATCCGCCTCTACATTTATGATGTCGATGAGGTTGACCTTAACCATGTCAAGGTCCATGGGGGCTCACTACCTGTGGTTGCCAGATCTGCGGTGACCGCGATGTGTTGGGAAGTGTCAAGGTGGTGTGGTGGGTGCCAAGAGGAGTGGTGAAGGGAGGGGGTACCTGAGAACACGTTGGAGGTCAGCCATGGTAAGGGACCTGGAACGATGTAAAAATGGAAATGGGGACATAAGGGAGCTTTAACCTAGCACAATCAATTTTGGCATGGTCCATGATGCAGGTTTGGAGCTGGCTTCTGCACTCCCTAAGCCTGCTTAAGGCCCTTTGAGTAATCAAATATTACGAGATTGCCACTTATAGGCCCTAATAAAAGCAACCAATTACAACCTTAGGGTTTCCTCCCTTCCATTTTCCACCCACAACCACTCCTCATCGTCTCGCCGCCGCGCCGCCCCCACCACCACAGGTTTGTTCTCCATTGCATGCCAGCCCAGCTGCTCGTGTGTGACCTGATCCTCACTCCTCAGTGAACCGTGCAGTCGAGCTATCCACCACTTTTCTTCGGCTCTTCACCATTCGTCAATCTGCCCAGATCTGAGATTCGAGCTCCAGGTATTTTTGTTCATCCTCCTCTTGTAGACTCTAGCGCTTGGTGTGTTTTGCTCTGTTTCGTTCTGCTTCATGAATGCTGCTAATTCTCTATTGATTGAGCTTCATTATAGCAACTAGTTTGCGCTCTGCCTTATGTGCATTCTGTGCTGGCCTATGCTTGTGTGCTCTGCTCAGTTTGTATTGGTTGTGTGCTATCAGGTACAAACCATTTTGTGGCGAGATTAGAGCTGGCCCCGAATTGTTATGGCAATTATTGATGAATCGTTAGTT
Organism: Hyparrhenia diplandra; assembly: GCA_015847255.1. Lineage (NCBI taxonomy): Eukaryota > Viridiplantae > Streptophyta > Magnoliopsida > Poales > Poaceae > Hyparrhenia > Hyparrhenia diplandra. The sequence goes on along the minus strand of JADLZK010013281.1, from coordinate 12,163 downwards.
AATGAATTTGGGGACAATGAATATTGAAGTAGAAATCCTAATAGTTATGCCCCATATCTCATAATCAGTTTCTCACTTCAAAATATGGTATGAAGCATGCAATCTAGTTATATATTTGCACACATGTTTGAGCTCCTTTATGTTACTATGCTATATATTACAAACTGTGTAGTTGCTGTCTACAGTTCTACACATCCTAAACATTAAATGATGGGTGGCCAACCATTTTGTGTTTAGTACTTTAGTGTCTAGGTGAATGCATGTAGTTTGCTCTGCTGGCCTCCAGTTTGTAGCATGTATCTCTTCTATTTCTTGCCAGAATTCGTCAAGCGTAAAATACACCGGTGGTCCTTGAACTTTATTCTGTGGTTCACTTATGTACATGAACTCTCAAATCGAATTGTCATGTCTCTACGTTTTTCAAGTGGTTCACTTGAGTTCCATTGGTTATATCTTGGTTTGATCAGTGGTTATAATGAAGCACAATATATTTCATACTTGATGTGTAGAAATAGTTGCATGTGGTATAAGTGTTGTATGTCATGGATTGACTAATGTAACATGTTTTTGCATGGGCTTTGTGCAAATTTTTGCAAATAGACTTGTTTCATGAATTGAGAACATTTGGAATATCATGAAGCAGTTTGCATGTCAATAAGAACTGGTTACGCTTTTTTTGTATAGTTAGGCATTTCAGAATGCAAGATGTGGAATTGTTGCCTGGTTTTTGTAGATGGACTGTTTACCGTGCTTTGTTTAAGGCACTGTTAGTTTGGAAAAATGAAGTGAGGTGTACAATTGTTCTTGAATCCTAGTGTTTCGATGATCTGATTGTTTGGTTTGGTGCAAGTTCAATGAGGAACTAGCAATGAAGTTTGCATGAGTCAATATGCACAGGCAACTTGCTAGGGGTTTACATATTGCATGGAGGTGGTGGTTGTCTGCACCTTGCCTCCTACCTTCCTATAAGGTTGCCTGGCGAAGATTTGTGATAAAAAGAAGCAAACAAACCCTTCAATCTTAGTTTTATTAAACTGGAATAAACGTAAATTCCCAATATATTTCTTGAAATGGAAGTTTGCATTATGCATTACTACAAGATGGATTCACACACAATTAAGTTTTCTGAACTTTAACCTGTATATGTAAACAAACTTTTTTACTTGGCAGTTCTAGATAACATTAATAGATCATCTTCAATAACATTATCAGGCTAATTTTGCTTTTCTTGCTATGTGGTTGGTAAAACATAACTCATGATGACCATGTTTGCTGTTTTTGGATAGTGACTAACACATGTAAAAAACTATATGTTTGCAGTAGGTGTTACATGCTATTTATGCAAATGAAAGTTCCTTTTAGGAATGTTAAATAGAGTTCTGGAGGTTAGGATTTCTTTTTAGGTATTTTTTGTGATGCATTCATATTATTTGTAAAGGTATATGTTGCATTACCATATATTTATATTTCTTTGTTTGGAAGAGTTTTTTGCATGCCAATATTTTATTAAAAAAAAAAACCAACTCAGTTCATTATTTCGTCATGCCACCAAATCTGATCGAAATTGCTTGTATGGCAGGAAACATGAGGCAATCAAGCTGCCTTAGAACTGCTTATGAATCCTCTAACAATGTAAGACTAGGTTATTCCATTTATCAATCAAGAATTCTTCCAAAGGACTTGATAAATGAGCTACCAGAAGCTTGCATGGCTGAAATATTCAGGCATGTGGAAAACCCAGAAGATCGGCAGTCATGTGCCTCTGTCTGTTGGAGATGGGCGACATATTGGTCTCTCAGCGACCATACTTTTTTATTAAACTTTGCTGTTCATCAAACCGCTTGATACCCTTTCCTGCATCTGTCTGAGCGTTTTGATGTCAAGCTTGCAGTGGCTGTTGTTGACATATGTGCAAGGGATTCAGTGACTGATCTTGATCTTGGATGATGTGCCATGTTCAGGCTGTTGTTGAAAGAGTTCCACGTCACTGATAGTGCTATCCGTTTTGTAACCAGTGCATGCCAGAATCTGAAGTCATTTTGTCTATTTGACTGTGTTTCTCTCACGGATAAAGCTGCGAACCATTGCTTCAAACTGCCGTGCATTAGAAAATCTCGTTATGTTACAGTCTTCAATCAGTGATGATGGTCTTTCTAAGGTTGCTAAGAAATGCAGAAACCTGAAGTTCCTCCATATCGAAGGGTGCTTGTCCATAACTGAGGCGTCTCTAAGAGCCATTGTGCAGTATGCCAAGAGACTTGAGTCTCTTACTCTGGGAAACTGCCCAAAATTGGGCAAGATGCCATCTTGTTCTTACTGATGAACCAACCTTATCTGGACAAGCTTGAGCTCAAAATAGCATGATGGCTGGAGAATCACATATGAATTTTGCTAGACAATCATCAGCCATCCATCGTTTATGCTTATTTAGGGCCATATACAGCTCTCTAGCCTCATCCTGGTAAAATGTCCAGGTTTGCTGGGTGACCTGGGCATGCTTAAAAAAAAACTTATGCTAGAATTCCCTTTTACGATTGCTTTATGCAAATGACATTTTTAGGAATGTTAAATGATGACTGCAGGGAGTGACAGAACTTGGCTTGATGTGGCTGTTTGTGATGCATGAATCCCACTAAAGCTTAAGACCATTAAACTTGTCAGGTTCCACTTTTTTTAGAAGAGTATAAAGCTGCAATAGAAGTTATGTCCTTGATCAGCAGAACAATTGAATCAATGATTATGGATTCATGTGATTTTGGCATGTCCATGCCACACTATGTTGATGAAGCTGTGGTCTGTGAGTGTCCCAAGCTGAAGGTGATCAGTGTGGATTTACTGTGAGAGAACTATGGAGCTCTTCTTGTCAATGGGTCAAGATAGTGTGCCGTGAGCTTAAGGAACTTAGGCATGTTGGCTTTGCAGCATGTGGTCAGGCTTATCATATGGAACTGTTTTATGTGGCATCCTGCACAGCAATGGGATCACAAAGGTTGAACTGCAATCCTACCATTTTACAGACAGTCATGTTTGCATGGTAGCTCAATCATGCCAAGGAGCTCTGCAGGAACTTATATTGGATGATTGCCCGAACATCCAGGGCAACTTTGTTGTGCATCTCAGAGAGTCTTGCCCCAATCTAATCAAGTTGACCCTGAATCATATTCAAATCAGTGATGTCAAAATCAGGATTCTTATGCTTGTAGGATTTCGTCAACTTGAGGAGTTTCATTTGATGGAGTGCCCCATTGATCACTGACAGGTTACTGGCTATCTTACATACATCAACCTTATGTTACCTGAAGAGAATCAATTTGTCAGGTTGCCCTGGTGTCACCCAGGAGGCTGTTGACTTTTACCAGAAACCTGGGAAATCAAGTACTAAGGGGGTGCTGATCCTCCAGAAGAAAAATAAATTTGGCTGTGTGCCAAGAGTTTGCAGTTTTCTATCTGGTAGGGTCATCAAATTGGGCAAGATTTCATCTTTGAACTTTTGCCGTCTTGTGGAACCCAAGTACTTGACAATGTCGGTCATGTTGATGCTTATGTTCACAGCAATCCTCTGAGATGCTGTTTTGCTTTTTTTTTCCGGTTTATATTTCTGGAGTGGTGCGGTGCTGGACTGCCAGTTCTGTTTGTCAAAAGATGCAAAGTGTAGGCCAGATTTTGCATCTATGAACCTGTGACTGCTTACTGCAGATGCGCTCAACAGCCTGTGTGTTTTTTTGGTTTTTTAGTTCTGATGACTGGCAGCACCTTCCATAACCTATAATTTCATTTAGTTTGTGTGGCACCCGTTTTATCTATAAAGCTGTGACAGTCTAAATTTTCAGGTAGTGAGATCATGCTAGTCTAAGGATCAGGTAATGTGCAGGCAGACACTTTTTTTTTTGAAGCTTTTTTCTGTGATATGTGTCCCAGGCAGAGGTTTTTTTTTTTTTTTTTTTGATGTGATGTGCAGGCAGAGTTGACATGGGCTTTCACCTGATCGTTGAGAATTGCGTGTAGTATCATGCTTTGTGCATCAGACAGCGCGGAGCACGGCCCGGCTTATCATATGGAACGTATACGCAGCCTGCCAAATGGGATCTTGAACTGCAATGAACATTGCGCGTAATAGCGATGCGGCGGCCTGGTGACAGAAGTTTCTTCTTGTATGAAAAAATGAACTGTTCCTTATCCTTCCTTGTCATCTTTTCGACAGTGCTTCCTCGAATTGCTCTTGAATCTAGCTTTGTCTATCCATCAGGCTGACGTCAGGTAATGGATCGGACGACGATGAGCAGTGATTTCGTGAGCAGTGCCTGATCATGACAGGGAGTCCGAAGACCCCAGCAACTGGCTATATATTTACATATATAGAGTACTACCAGTCATAGTCACAGTGGTTGGTTCCAATGGTGTCACCGTTCACCCACATTGACAGTTACAGCAACTGTAAAAGAAAGACCGGCAAACAGCTGGACTAACAATAAAATAAATGGGCTGGGTCGATCCACCGATTACCTGCGATGGCGACCCAGTCCGACTTTGAACTTTTGTCGGCGGTGGACTCGGAGTCGTCGTCACTCCGTGTACGGCTTCCTTCCAGAGAGGTAGATTCTGCGACGGATGATGAATCGGACGACACGCAGGGGTGCCCTGGACTCCATTTCTGCGTGGCCGGACAGGGTTGGTCGACCAGCCCTTGCGACGCCTGGACGGTCGCTCATGATTACCCAGGCGGCGCGGCGACGACGACGAGTCAATCGCAGGATAAAGGAAGACCACAAGACGAAAGAACTTTATCCAATTGGAAAGGGGAAGCTTGGCTGGTAGGAGCCGGCATTTTCAGAAATCTGACCAACGGACAAAGCAGGAGAGTAATTCCAGAAGCAGGGCTTTTTTTCATTCTTTTTAACCGAACTCGGTGGTTCATGAACAGACCGGCCCACATCACAAAAAGACGTTCTTCAGCTGGATTGGGCCATGACCCAACGTCACGCTCTCAGACCTTTAGGTTTTTTCCTTTTGATTATGGGTTTCTTGGAGACATTAGTGTGGTTCTGTGATCGACCGGTGACAGAGTTTGTGAGTATGAAAAAAGTAGATTCCTGATCCTGGAAGTCATCTTTTTTCGACAGTGCTTCCTTGTTTTTGTTCTTGAGTTTCTATCGTCTATCCATCAAAAACGTCAGGTAAAAGGACGACGATTTTGCCGTGCTTCTGAAAAAAACAAGAGAGCGACCAGAAAACTCTTGTTTCAGTCTCCAGATCTTGTCCGTAGCTAGTAGCTAGTACTACGCACTAATCTCTGTGATCCTCGGAGCCAGCAAAGCCCTTGATCGTGGCGCTGTGCTGGAGTCACCGGCCGGGTTCGACGAATCACAACATACATGTTCAGACTTCAGCGTCGGCCATGGGGGTTCAGGTACAGGCAGCACACACTGTTCAGTGTTCACCATGATCGTCTTCTCCTTGAAGGCTCTAGCGCTCTCGAGTCTCGAGTGATGGCGATGAGGTCACGGACGAGTCAACCAAAGATTGTCCCCGTCGATCCGCCTGTGCGGAGCGGAGCCCGCTTTGACTGTTGCTGTTCATCCCAGGACTTTGTCCTGGTCGAAAAACCATGGATGTCTACGCTACTTGTCCGCCCACCACAAACAAAAGGAACAGAAGAGAGAAAAGCCTACTCTATCATCTTCACGCAGTAAAAAAAAACAATAAAAGAGAAGGATCGGTTGGTCTCCGTCGTTTATACCAGCAGTAGATTATTTACATTGCCAGACAAGCACGGTGGCGGTTGTCAGTCCTATATTCTTCTCTAACAATATATGGCCAGCAAATCTACATTACCTACAAATTCTAAAAAAATCTACAGTACCTACGGTTGTTTTTTCTTTCTTTTTGGTGGGCCGCAGTACTTGTTGCAGCTATAACACATGGCGGCATGCATGAATTATTACTATGATGACGATGATACATGTATCTCGCCAGCCATACGTACGGTTCAGTGAAGAAGCCAATCGGGGACCGGAGATATTCGGTAGCTAGCTACAGTAGTCCTACGGGCGATCAGCATGGAGACTGGAGAGTAGTGCCCCACTGCCGGATGCCTGCCGGTGCCGGTGACCTCACAATAGGGAAGAATATGTAGAGAGCTAGTCTTGTAGGCACGTAGAGCTAGGCATCAGCTAGATGCCGGCGGCGGCGTACGTAGCGCAAACTCACACGCAACTCCGGTGTCCGGCAGGCAGGCAGCTCAGCTGCAAACTCACACCAGCACTGTAGTGGCTACATGCCGCGCCTGGCTAGCCGCAGCACAGCACGGCATGGGGAGCGGCCAATCGGGGAGGGAAAGGTGGGTGGAAGCGGGGAGAATGGAGCGGGGCCGGGCCGGGCGGACAGCGCCCCAGCGGAGGCCAAATCCATGCACTGTTGACGCCGACAGGTGACGGGATGAGGCCTGCGTGTACGTGGTATGCGCCGTTGGCCCTGCTTGTCGATTCCGCGCTAGCTCCCGGCGTCGATCGATCCATCCATCGTGAGAGGGCCAGGGCCAGGGCCATGCCGAGGTGCTATAGTACAACGTGTCACTGGCCGTGGCCGATTCCTCGCCTCTCGTTCGTTCCTTCCTTCGCCGCCCGCCCGCTGCAGCCTGCCCCTCTCGCGGCCGGTTACCGCAGGCGGCCGGCCATGCCTCGCATCGCACGCGGCCAGCCGTTGCCGATCTATCGGCGCGCTGTAGCTTAGCGTAGCAGGAGGGACCCCGTGAACAGTTTCCACTGCAGGCCGTGCGGCGGCGGCGGCATTCATGTCGGGTAGGTTCTTGTTCGCCGCTATCCGCTCCGGTCGAGTTTCGCTTTGCTTTGCCTGGCCGACGAAAACGATGGGATAAGTTTGGACGACCGAGCTCATCTGATCAACGCCGGACGGACGACGTACGTGTCTTGTCTGAACATAATTCGCCTTACACAATTATTAAAGGCAGCCATGTTCAAACTTAGATCGTAAACTATACATATATAAACCCCGGCCCGGCACTGAAACAAATCCTTAGCTGTCTAATGAAACGACAGCGAAATTCAGACCCACGTGAACAGAAAACCTCTTAGTACATGCGTACTACTTGGCACACAGCCAGGCCCGCCGCGACGACGTTGCACCCGAACGTAATTTCCTATGCATTTCAGTCCATCTATTTGCAAACCGCAAGAAAGGCGAACGGCCTCTGCCCCTGTCAGTCAACGACGAACATCGATGGCATAATAACTTGATAAGATAGTAACCGGGAAAGGATCAACGCGAGCCACTAGGCGGTTGTTTAGGCGGGGTCAGTGGACTAGGAAGGGCCAGGTGTGTCCGACTTTGATGCCGAGCGATCACACGGTCCAAACAAAAGTCGCCAGCGGCACCGGAAAAAGCAGGACACCTGGATGACATGTGCTGCCGATCGAATTCGACCGCGCCATCTGCTCGCTGTCTTTGTTTGGGTACGGTACAGACGCGTCGCGGCCGGAGACACCGAAAACGTAGACCTGGGCGCTTTCGTGCCTCCACGCGTCGTATATTGCAGGTTAAACCGCCGCCGCCGCGGTGATTGCTGCAAACGTTGACACGGTGTTTGCCACGCCAGCCGCCGCCGCCCGCCGCCGCCGCCGCCAACGCAAACACCACGACGGAACACCCCTACGCGCGGCGCGCGCCCCCGAGGACGCACTCGATCGGCGGCAGGTTAGGTAGCCAAGCGGCTAGCCTGGCACGGGCGGCGGGGTTAACGCGCCGCCACTGCCCGCCCGACACCCGTCCCGTCCCGTCCCTTCCATTCCATTCCACCGGTGGTGGCGGCTGCCCATCTTCCCAACCAACCAGCCAACCCGGCGCACGCAACACAACACAGCGCAGGAACGCGACGCCACGCGGGCAGTTTTTAACCTTATCCCGCCTCCGCCGCGCCCGTACGCGCACGTCTGCACCCCGCACCAACCGGGTCGGCGCCCTCGCACGCGCACACACATCGCGCTCGCGGCGATGCCAACACGGCAAGGTGGCAACGGCACGCCCCGCCCGCGCGCGCGCGGCCCGTAACAACAACACACCACCGCTTGCTCGAACGCACCGGTGAAAAATCGCGGCGCGGGCGCCGATATATACGTGGCCGCCACCGGCATACGAGCCCTCCTTCTACTACTACCTTGCCCCGTGGCGTGCGTGAGCTGGCTCTGGCTCTGGCTGTGGCTGGAGAGCGAGCGAGACTGGGCGAGGGATAGGGATCGGGAGCGCGAATTCCCGGCCTCTGCCTGCCCCGCGACAGCGACGGCGACGCGGGCGGGGCGCCGCGCGGCACAGCGCTCGCGCTAGCTAGCTATAGAGACCCGGGGGCCGGGGGAGACTGGAGAGGGACAGGCCGCGCGCGCGCACGCCACCGCGCTCCATTGGGCACGCCGTTGCCATCACGCCGATTAAACTAGTCGATCGCCCAGCTCGCCTTCGCCTGTGCTGTGATCGATCGGGCTAGCTGCTTGCTGCTTGCTACCTCCCTCCCTTCCTCCTCCTCCGAGTCTTGCCCAGCAGCAGCAGCAGCCTACTACTGGCTACTTCAGCGAGCTAGCTAGCCAGCAGGCGACACTGACTAGCTCTAGCTGAGGGAGTAGCTAGTGAGCTCGTGATCCGAGAGGCGGGGAGGCGTGCGTCCGTGCGTGTCCATGGACGGTGAGGACGACGTGCCGGAGTGGATGATGGAGGTGGGCGGCGGCGCCGGAGGGAAGGGTGGGAAAGGCGGCGGCGGCGGCGCGCTGGACAAGAACAAGAAGCGCTTCAGCGAGGAGCAGATCAAGTCGCTGGAGTCCATGTTCGCGACGCAGACCAAGCTGGAGCCCCGGCAGAAGCTGCAGCTGGCGCGGGAGCTCGGCCTGCAGCCGCGCCAGGTCGCCATCTGGTTCCAGAACAAGCGCGCGCGCTGGAAGTCCAAGCAGCTCGAGCGCGAGTACTCGGCGCTCCGCGACGACTACGACGCGCTCCTCTGCAGCTACGAGTCGCTCAAGAAGGAGAAGCACGCGCTCCTCAAGCAGGTCAGGATCGATCATATATCATGCCAAGCTCGTCATGCCTTCATCTCCCATGCATCTCTCGCGTTCTGTGCCCGCCGTGTGTTGATCCGTTGCTTATAGGATGCTCTCAAGTCTCACATGATCATTCATATGTGTCCAGTTCATTTCACAACGAACGATCGATAGGTTCTTGCAGCTGGACAAGCTGGCGGAGATGCTGCACGAGCCGCGGGGCAAGTACGGCGGCAATGCGGACGCCGGCGCCGGGGACGACGTGCGCCCGGGCGTCGGCGGCATGAAGGAGGAGTTCACGGACGCCGCCGGGGCCGCGCTCTACTCGTCCGAGGGCGTTGGCGGTGGCAAGTTGGCGCACTTCACGGACGACGACGTGGGAGCCCTCTTCCGGCCGTCTCCGCAGCCGACCGCAGCAGCTGGCTTCACGTCGTCGGGGCCGCCGGCGGAGCACCAGCCGTTCCAGTTCCTCTCCAACTCCAGCTGCTGGCCATCGTCGACGGAGCAGACCTGCAGCAGCTCGCAATGGTGGGAATTCGAGTCCCTCAGTGAGTGATCGATCGATCATTCGACGACGATCGATCACAAGCGGGCCACTCGGTTCCATTCCAAGCACGTACGTAATTAAGGACAAAATACTAGTTCCTTCGTAGCGACGGTGTACATAGCTTCAGCTTCATCAGTAGATCAAAGTTCAGGTCTGTCCATCAAAACAAGTTTCTTTCTTCTCGATCGTCATCGATCATCAATCATGCATGCACAAGAATTTTTCTCTCCGATCCCACACGTCTTCCATGTCGTCGCTACCAGATCATGTAATCATGAACATGCAGAAAAGATCAAACGAGCTTATAGAGAAGATCACATGCGAGCTAGTCAATTTTATCGATTCGCCCCATGTTCAATGGCTGCTTTCTTGGTTCAGTTCGTTCTTTCTCCCAAAGATAGTATTAATTAGAGAGAGAACATGAAAGTACAGATTGCAAAAAAGATGCCGACGTGGATGGAGATTCTTAATCGAGCAGGAGAGGGAAGGGAATCGAACAGCAAGGCTCAGTACAGTACGGGCCGGGAGGGTACAGTACAGGGTGGCACAGATCACACAAGTAACATGCATGCAGCCATTCTTTTATGCAGGCGCCTTGTTTAGCTGCTAGGTCAAGCCGAAATGCATTGTATATTTATTTTTAATTTGATTCATAAGAGATCTCTCTAGTGTAGTTTAATTTAGTGAGTTTAGTCTGGATCGCACTCAAGTTTAGGACGGCAAACGAAGGTAGTACTGCTGCAAGCAAAGTTTGAATAGGCGCGTTTAGGGGTGGTAAAGGACCCTTTTAATTTAGCCAACAAATTTAAGGATGAGACGGAAAACTAACCGTACAATTATGAATTAAGAATAGAAAGGGTCAAGTGAGTTTGTGAGAAGGCAAAATTGCTGGATCCATTACCACCCCTAGGCGTGTTTCATTAAACAGAAGAGAGGGATAAAATACATTTTCAACCTCCAACTTATATAGTAGTTCAATTTTATGAAATGGGGCGAAACACGTCCTCCAACTATAAAAACTATACTTCCTTTGTTCCAAATTATAAGTCATTTTGATTTTTTAGATACATTTCTTTTTTTTTACTATGTGTCTAGACATAGTATATACCTAAGTGCATAGCAAAAAGCAATGTATCTAGAAAAAGAAAAAATAAACTATAAAACTACAAAAACAAACTATAATTTGGAATGGAGTGAGTAAATAAAGTTAATCCACTTGCTAGCATCAATGGTGGTTTCCTATTTTGGAAAAATATTAACAATAAAATTTATTGTCTAAAATCCACATATGATTTATTTTTAAAAAAATTGTCCACCTATTTATTTTTTTTATATAGTTATTATTTTATATAGTTACTTGTTATTCATATTTTCTATTGTTTTATTTCCCATAGTCGTGTTCATTATTTATTTCAAACAAATAAAAAGTCAAATAACTCTTTATATAAATCACTATTGATCAACCAGTTTGTGGATCATATGTTCCTGGTCTCGACAATTAGAGAGCATCCATTATCCCACTTTTATGTGTTATTAGGGTTGAAAATCACTACTACATATTTTTTTCTCCGTGGCAAATTTTTTTATTTACCGCCGTGGTTTTGCAACCGCCATGAACATAAGGCCACCGTTAATTGAGTGATTAACCGTGGCGGTTTTCTAACCACTAAAAACCACCATGGTTAATCGAAAAAAAGCCCGATCAAAGCCTAATGGGCTGGATCACGGGCTGGCAGCGAGGGACGCTAGATCCGCCATCGCACCTAAAGCCCCCAACACCGATCCGCCGCTGCGCCGCCGTGGAGAAGGCCACGGTGTGTGCCATCACGCGCGCTGCCAGATGCCCGATCCCGGATCCGCGGGTATTGGTGCGCCTCGACGCCGAACCCTACCCCGGCCCACCGCCGCTGCGCCGCCACTGAGAAGGCCCCACGTCGCCGGGAAAGCTGCCCTCACCCGCCATGAGCAATGTGCCTCGACCATTAAAGGGGGTTGCAAGGCCCTCTCCAGGAAGAGGGGTGCCTGCCCGCCGGGCGTGGGAGAGGGGTGAGGATCTTGCCAATGTGGGAGAGCTGCTCCACCCGGTGTGTTCGGCTAGGACGCCGTGAGGGGTCACCGGACCTCGCCCTAAGTCTGCTATTTTCCAGTCAACTAAATAAAATGCAAGCATTTATATAAATATAACGTACACTTTGCCTCAAAAAAAAATATAACGTACACTAGTCTCTCTTGCGTTGCAAACATGGCAAAACACACTCAAATAATTCTGATTTAGGCTAACATTATTCGTCCCTCTATGATAAAATTGGGTTTCTTTCCAAAAAAATAATTCTGATTTAGATAATACCGTTCTTGTGTATGGAAATATTTGTTTGGTAAATGTTCGAAAGTTTCCCGTTGTTAATTTATTTATGTCACTCATCGTTGACAGGAATTCAGATAACTTGCCTTGTCTATTTCGAAGAAACAATCAACGGTGGACACGCACTCATCCTCGTACAAAAATGTAAGCTTCATGCATGGAAGGCTTCCGTGATTGTACTTGGATAAGCTTTATGTGATTCGAGTCCGTCGCGTC